>CM075068.1:10189277-10642804 GCA_037428765.1 Rubia yunnanensis
TATATGAATATACATATTTATATTTATATTTATATAGATATCTATATATTTATATATATATAGGTATATATTTATATTTATATATATATCTATAAATTTATATACATATATATAAATATGTATTTATTTATAATTATATTTTATATATATGTATATATTTATATTTATATTTATTCACATATATATATATTTATATATGTATGTATTTATATTTATATTTTTATATATATTTATATAACTTTGTTTATATACATATATACATATATATATGTATATATTTATGTTTATATTTATATTTATGTTTAAGTTTATGTTTATGTTTATATTTATGTTTATATTTATATATATACTTATATATATTTATAAGAGAAGAAGTTGTGAATTAAAGGCTGAAAAGTGGATGTGAGGACACATTCCTCTGCCACGTGTAAACTGCCCATTCCACCAACGTCTGCCTCCACTGACAACTTTGACCAGATTAGAGGACGCATTTTTGACCTGCGTCCTCTCGCCACGTCTCTTGTTTTAAGGGATGAGAGGACGCATTTCCTACTTGCGTCCTCCCCATTCTCTTCCGTCCGTGGCTACTGTAGCCACAGTTATTCCTCCCTCAGACTCCTTTCGATCACAATTACTAAGCCTTGAGAAACAAGATCTTTCAAATACTCTGTAGCGAGATCTTCTTCCAATCGCTCCGTTCCTCCATCTCGGATCACAAACCCTTCACTTATCCAAAGTAACTTCAATCCCGTGGCACTAACTTCGTCTCCCCTTTGAAATGCCGCAAAATATAAAAAGCACGATTTCAAATGATCTGGCAAATACATGTAACTCCACTCTAACACATTTCCACAACCTTCTTGAGCAAGGTGCGTCTTTTAAATTCTCTTCCACTTTGTTCCATGAATGCAATTGTGTTCAGTTCCTCCAAGCACACCTACAGTACGAGCCACGGCTAAAGGAAGGCCTTTACAACCAATTACAATTTTCTTTCCAATCCCCACTAATTCTTTATCACAAACATTAGAATCGAATAAGATCTTTTCCATCAACTCCCAACTTTCCTCATCAGAAAATAGCGGTAGGCGATGAGAAATTGAGTTATATATATATAAATAGCTAGTGAATATTAAATTTATATATATATGTATCTTTATTTATATATATATATATCTATAAATTTATATATATAGGTATATATTTATATTTATATTTATATTTATATTTATATTTATATATATATATATCTATAAATTTATATACATATATATGTATATATTTATATGTATGCATATACATATATTTATATATTTTTGTATATGTATATATTTATATATTTATATATATATATATATATATATTTATATATTTATATTTATACTTATATATAGAACTTTATTTATATACATATATATATACGTATCTTTATTTATATTATATATATATATAAATATATACATATATATATGTACATATTTATATTTATATTTATATTTATACTTATATATATAACTTTATTTATATACACATATATATTTAAATATGTATTTATTTATAATTATATTTATATATATATATGTGTATATTATTTATATATTTATTTATTTATATACATGTATATATTTATATTTATATTTATATATATATTTATATAACTTTATTTATATACATATATATATATATGTATATTTGTATCTTTATTTATATACATATATATATATATGTATATTTGTATCTTTATTTATATTTATACATACATAAATATATATATATATATATGTATATATTTATATTTATATTTATATTAATATTTTTATATATATCTATAAATTTATATACATATATATGTATATATTTATATGTATGCATATACATATATTTATATATTTTTGTATATGTATATATTTATATATATATTTATATATTTATATTTATACTTATATATATAACTTTATTTATATACATATATATATACGTATCTTTATTTATATTTATATATATATAAATATATACATATATATATATGTACATATTTATATTTATATTTATATATATATCTATACATTTATATATATATAGGTATATATTTATATTTATATATATATCTATAAATTTATATACATATATATAAATATGTATTTATTTATAATTATATTTATATATATGTATATATTTATATTTATATTTATTCACATATATATATATATTTATATATGTATGTATTTATATTTATATTTTTATATATATTTATATAACTTTGTTTATATACATATATACATAATATATGTATATATTTATGTATATATAAATATATATAAATATATATTTAATTTTATATTTATTTAATTATATATATTTATTTATTTATATATTTATTTTATTATATATATATATTTATATTTATATTTATATTTATATTTATATTTATATTTATGTTTATATTTATATTTATATTTATGTTTATATTTATATTTATGTTTAAGTTTATGTTTATGTTTATATTTATGTTTATATTTATATATATACTTATATATATTTATAAGAGAGGAAGCTGTGAATTAAAGGCTGAAAAGTGGATGTGAGGACACATTCCTCTGCCACGTGTAAACTGCCCATTCCACCAACGTCTGCCTCCACTGGCAACTTTGACCAGATTAGAGGACGCATTTTTGACCTGCGTCCTCCCCGCCACGTCCTCTTGTTTTAAGGGATGAGAGGACGCATTTCCTACTTGCGCCCTCCCCATTCTCTTCCGTCCGTGGTTACTGTAGCCACAGTTATTCCTCCCTCAGACTCCTTTCGATCACAATTACTAAGCCTTGAGAAACAAGATCTTTCAAATACTCTGTAGCGAGATCTTCTTCCAATCGCTCCGTTCCTCCATCTCGGATCACAAACCCTTCACTTATCCAAAGTAACTTCAATCCCGTGGCACTAACTTCGTCTCCCCTTTGAAATGCCGCAAAATATAAAAAGCACGATTTCAAATGATCTGGCAAATACATGTAACTCAGCTCTAACACATTTCCACAACCTTCTTGAGCAAGGTGCGTCTTTAAATTCTCTTCCACTTTGTTCCATGAATGCAATTGTGTTCAGTTCCTCCAAGCACACCTACAGTACGAGCCACGGCTAAAGGAAGGCCTTTACAACCAATTGCAATTTTCTTTCCAATCCCCACTAATTCTTTATCACAAACATTAGAATCGAATAAGATCTTTTCCATCAACTCCCAACTTTCCTCATCAGAAAATAGCGGTAGGCGATGAGAAATTGAGTTATATATATATATAAATAGCTAGTGAATATTAAATTTATATATATATATATGTATCTTTATTTATATATATAGGTATATATTTATATTTATATTTATATTTATATATATATATATATATATATATATCTATAAATTTATATACATATATATGTATATATTTATATGTATGCATATACATATATTTATATATTTTTGTATATGTATATATTTATATATTTATATATATATATATATATATTTATATATTTATATTTATACTTATATATATAACTTTATTTATATACATATATATACGTATCTTTATTTATATTTATATATATATAAATATATACATATATATATGTACATATTTATCTTTATATTTATACTTATATATATAACTTTATTTATATACATATATATATTTAAATATGTATTTATTTATAATTATATTTATATATATGTGTATATATTTATATATATATATATATATTTATATACATGTATATATTTATATTTATATTTATATATATTTATATAACTTTATTTATATACATATATATATATATATGTATATTTGTATCTTTATTTATATTTATATATACATAAGTATATATATATATATATATGTGTGTATATATTTATATTTATATTTATATTTATATTTTTATATATATCTATAAATTTATATACATATATATAAATATGTATTTATTTATAATTATATTTATATATATGTATATATTTATATTTATATTTATATTTATTCACATATATATATATATTTATATATGTATGTATTTATATTTATATTTTTATATATATTTATATAACTTTGTTTATATAGATATATACATATATATATGTATATATTTATGTATATATAAATATATATATAAATATATATTTAATTATATTTATTTAATTATATATATATATTTATTTATATATTTATTTTATTATATATATATATTTATATTTATATTTATATTTATATTTATATTTATATTTATATTTATGTTTATATTTATATTTATATTTATGTTTATATTTATATTTATGTTTAAGTTTATGTTTATGTTTATATTTATGTTTATATTTATATATATACTTATATATATTTATAGGAGAGGAAGTTGTGAATTAAAGGCTGAAAAGTGGATGTGAGGACACATTCCTCTGCCACGTGTAAACTGCCCATTCTACCAACGTCTGCCTCCACTGGCAACTTTGACCAGATTAGAGGACGCATTTTTGACCTGCGTTCTCTCGCCACGTCCTCTTGTTTTAAGGGATGAGAGGACGCATTTCCTACTTGCGTCCTCCCCATTCTCTTCCGTCCGTGGCTACTGTAGCCACAGTTATTCCTCCCTCAGACTCCTTTCGATCACAATTACTAAGCCTTGAGAAACAAGATCTTTCAAATACTCTGTAGCGAGATCTTCTTCCAATCGCTCCGTTCCTCCATCTCGGATCACAAACCCTTCACTTATCCAAAGTAACTTCAATCCCGTGGCACTAACTTCGTCTCCCCTTTGAAATGCCGCAAAATATAAAAAGCACGATTTCAAATGATCTGGCAAATACATGTAACTCAGCTCTAACACATTTCCACAACCTTCTTGAGCAAGGTGCGTCTTTAAATTCTCTTCCACTTTGTTCCATGAATCCAATTGTGTTCAGTTCCTCCAAGCACACCTACAGTACGAGCCACGGCTAAAGGAAGGCCTTTACAACCAATTGCAATTTTCTTTCCAATCCCCACTAATTCTTTATCACAAACATTAGAATCGAATAAGATCTTTTCCATCAACTCCCAACTTTCCTCATCAGAAAATAGAGGTAGGCGATGAGAAATTGAGTTATATATATATATAAATAGCTAGTGAATATTAAATTTATATATACATATATATGTATTTTTATTTATATTTATATATATATATCTATAAATTTATATATATAGGTATAAATTTATATTTATGTATATATATCTATAAATTTATATACATATATATATATATATTTATATATATAAATATGTATTTATTTATAATTATATTTATATATATATATATATTTACATATGTATATGTATATATTTATATTTATATTTATATTTATATAACTTTATTTATATACATATATATATATATATTTGTATCTTTATTTATATTTTTATATATATAATTATATATATGTATATATTTATATTTATACTTATATATATCTTTATTTATATACATATATATATATGTATCTTTATTTATATTTATATATATATATATGTACATATTTATATTTATATTTATATATATAGGTATATATCTATAAATTTATATACATATATATTTATATATTTATATATATATATAAATATGTATTTATTTATAATTATATTTATATATATATGTATATATTTATATTTATATTTATATTTATTTATATATATATATATTTATATATGTATATATTTATATTTATATATATATTTATATAACTTTATTTATATACATATTTATATTTGTATCTTTATTTATATTTATATATATAAATATATACATATATATATATATATGTATATATTTATATTTATATTTATATTAATATATATATATATATCTCTAAATTTATATACATATATATATATATATGTATATATTTATATGTATGTATATACATATATTTATATATTTTTGTATATGTATATACATATATTTATATATTTTTGTATATGTATACATTTATATATTTATATATATATATATTTATATTTATATTTATACTTATATATATAACTTTATTTATATACATATATATGTATCTTTATTTATATTTATATATATAAATATATACATATATATAGAGCCCATCTCTTGAAAGACGGTCTTTCCATAAGTTCGGAAAGACCAAGGTTTAAAGTGTAAATTAGAAGAAATTAAGATAAAATTTTCGGGTTGCATGAACCGGTTTATAAATTTTATAACTACTACATGTTTCATACTAAAACTTTTATATTGCAACTAAGACCTTATACCTTTTATTATTCTAATTAAACCCCGTCTTTCCATAAGCTTATGAAAATACCGTCTTTCCCAAGACTTTGCCTATATATATACGTACATATTTATATTTATATTTATATATATATCTATAAATCTATATACATATATATGTATATATTTATATATATATATATATAAATATATATATAAATATATATTTAATTATATATTTATTTAATTATATATATATATTTATATATATATATTTTTTATTATATATATTTTATTTATATATATATTTATATTTATATTTATATTTTTATTTATGTTTATGTTTATGTTTATGTTTATGTTTATGTTTATGTTTATATTTATATTTATATTTATATTTATATTTATATTTATATTTATATTTATGTTTAAGTTTATGTTTATGTTTATATTTATATTTATATTTATATATATATTTATATATATTTATAAGAGAGGAAGCTGTGAATTAAAGGCTGAAAAGTGGATGTGAGGACTCATTTACTTCATGCGTCCTCTATCACGTGTAAACTGCCCATTCCACCAACGTCTGTCTCCGCTGGCAACTTTGACCAAATTAGAGTACGCATTTTTGATCTGCGTCCTCTCGCCACGTCCTTTTTTTAAGGGGAGGAGAGGACGCATTTCCTACCTGCGTCCTCCCCATTCTCTTCCGTAACAGTTATTCCTCCCTTGGGACTCCTTTCGATCACAATTACTAAGCCTTGAGAAATAAGATCTTTCAAATACTCTGTAGCGAGATCTTCTTCCAAGCGCTCCGTTCCTCCATTTCGGATCACAAACCTTCACCTATCCAAAGTAACTTCAATCCTGTAGCACTGACTTCGTCTCCCCTTTGAAATGCCGCAAAATATAGGAAGCACGATTTCAAATGATCTGGCAAATACATGTAACTTAGCTCTAACACATTTCCACAACCTTCTTGAGCAAGGTACGTCTTTAAATTCTCTTCCACCTTGTTCCATGAATCCAAATTGTGTTCAGTTCTTCCAAGCACACCTACAATAAGAGCCACGGCTAAAGGAAGACCTTTACAACGAATTGCAATTTTCTTTCCAATCCCCACTAATTCTTTATCAAAAACATTAGAACCGAATAAGATCTTTTCCATCCACTCCCAACTTTCCTCATCAGAAAACAGCGGTAGGCGATGAGAAATTGAGTTATATATATATATATATATATATATATATATATATATATAAATAGCTAGTGCATATTAAATTTTTATATATATGTATCTTTATTTATATTTATATATATATATATCTATAAATTTATATACATATATATAGGTATATATTTTTATTTATATACATATATATATATGTATCTTTATTTATATTTATATATATATAAATATATACATATATATATGTATATATTTATATTTATATATATATATATATATAAATTTATATACATATATATACATATATACGTATACATTTATATGTATATATATGTACATATTTATATCCATATATATATGTACATATTTATATGTATATATATGTATATATATATAAATATATACAAATATATATGGATATAAATATATACAAATATATATGTATATATTTATATATATATATATATATATTTATATTTATCTATAAATTTATATACATATATATGTATATATTTATATATATAAATATTTATTTATTTATATTTATTTAATTATATATTTATTTATTTATTTTTATATTTATTTAATTATATATATTTATATTTATATTTATATTTATATTTATATTTATATTTTATTTATATTTTATTTATATTTTATTTACATTTATATTTATATTTTATTTATATTTATATTTATATTTATATTTATATTTATATTTATATTTATATTTATATTTATATTTATATTTATATTTATATTTATATTTATATTTATATTTATATTTATATTTATATTTATATTTATATTTATATTTATATTTATATTAATATTTATATTTATATTAATATTTATAATTATGTTTATGTTTATGTTTATGTTTATGTTTTTGTTTATGTTTATATTTATATTTATATTTATATTTATGTTTATATTTATACTTATGTTTATGTTTATGTTTATATTTATATTTATATTTATATTTATATTTATATATATTTATAAGAGAGGAAGCTGTGAATTTAACGCTGAAAAGTGGATGTGAGGACTCATTTACGTTATGCGTCCTCTGCCACGTTGGCAACTTTAACCAGATTAAAGGACGCATTTTTAACAGACATGGCCCCAAAAAAGGTGCAACCAAGCAAAAAAACAACACCCAAAACCCATGGAAAAAAGGCTAGAGTGGTGGAGGGGGAGGATGTCGAGTACGGGATTCAGATTGTTCCGTCGACTGAGCCCATACCAGCCGCAGAGGAAGACTGTACTGAGCATATTACTGTATACAAGGACTTCATCTCGAGGGACCTCATCCTTGACAGAGGGTTGAGGCTGGAAAAGCCCTTCAGGAACTATGTGAAGGAGCACGGCTGGGAAGGCTTCATCGCACAACCGCCGCGTGCAAACCAGACCATGGCGTGTGAATACCTATCGCTCATGAAGTACAAGAATTTTGCAGCTTTTTTCCTCCGGGGCCATTTGGTCGAGTTGTCTTTGGATTTGATCAACAAGTTCTACAGGATCCCACCAAAGCCCTCGAGTTTGTACGAAGCCGCTGACACCGCAGTTGAACAAGCTTCATGGGAAGACATCATCACAGAAATCTGTGATGACAGTGACGCAGTAATTCGGAATCTACCCAAGAATGGTCCAGCATAGAGAAAGAGTACTTGACTGAAGACATAAACGTGTGGTACAGTTTCATAGCTACCCGGCTACTCCCCGTGAAATTGAATAGCGAGGTTCATTGGTCCCGTATGCTGCTACTCTACAGGATAAAGAAGAACATGAGCATCGATGTTGGGAGTACAATAATGGCATACATCTGGGATTGTGTCAATGCCCATAACTGCATAGGCTTGTCCTCACTCATCACTGCAATATGCATGGAAGCAGGTTGCATATACAAAGATGATGATGTCACAATGATGCCAAAGCTCCCCATAAACCCTCTCATATTCTCGAAGAAGAAGAACGTTGCTGAGTCATCTAGGGCGGCAAAAAGTAAATCATCGAATGAGAACTCGGATGGGGACTTGGCAGCATTGCAACTGAAGGTGGATCATTTGGTGTGATGGACATCGCAGGCTGGGAAGATCCTCACAGCCATGTGTGGCGAGAGAATCAATGAATTGGGTCCAATCCCTACCTTTAATTCGCCAAGGCCCAACACGGTGGAGAAGAGGGCGCGCAGGAAATGACTGCCCACATTGAGCTCACATCTTCGTATTATCAGGTTGTTTCATTTGCTAGTTTAATTTGAATGTCTGACACGTACATATTTTGCTTTCAAAACGTACATTGCTACATTGTTGGTACTGTTTGGATGTGATTTTGGAATGTTAGCTTTCAAGCCACATAACGTATTTGTGTTGTTGTCTTAAACAAACTGCATGAGCAATTTGTTTTAGGTTCATGTGTGTGTGAAATTGCTGCAGCGCACTAAACCAGTAGAGCTGCAGCGCTCTACAGCTGCCAGAACTTACCATAGGAATAGAAAGCCAATTTTTTTACCAGTCTTTACCAAAACTGTTGGAGTACGCTGCAGCAGACAGAACTGCTCGAAATGGCAACAAATTGGGAGATAGTTGTACAATAGTTTCCAGGGGTAACAAAACCCAACAAAGTACAAAAAGTAAATAAATTTTAACTTCGACATCATTGTTCGACCCCCCTAGTCACAAGAAAGATGAAATACGAAATCTGGAAGGGCAGGAAGCCTAATGTCTCATATTTTCATGTGTTTGGAAGCAAGTGCTACATTCTCATGGATAGAGAACAGTTGGGAAAATTTGACAATCGAAGTGATGATGGAATTTTTTTAGGCTATTCAGTGAATAATCGTGCATAAAAAGTGTACAATCTATGCACTAATACCCTTATGGAATCAATTAATGTAATTGTGTATGATTCTGATAACAAGAAAGTACCAGGTGAAGTAGAAGATAAACCAGTACCAATTCATGTTCCAACACAGAATGCTCCAACTAATCAGCAAGGTGATGTTGGAACACAAGACCCTTCTAAAAATCATGTTGACCATGAAGACATCGATGTTGGAATATCAGTTCCCAGTTCCTCACTTCATGTTCCAACATAGGTGGACCCTAAACTTAGTGTCAAGAGAACTCGAACACTACCACAAGTAAACTACAGGGAAATTGCAGGATTGCAAAGCTTAATCTCACTGATTGAACCAAAGAAATAAAAAGAAGTCAATGCTATTGGCATCAAGTGGATTTTCAAAAACAAGTCAGATGATGGTTTCCAGATTACTTGAAATAAAGCTAGGATGGTGGCTCAAGGATACACTCAAGTAGAAAGAGTTGACTTTCACAAGACTTTTGCACCAGTTGCCAGGTTTGAATCTATTTGCATTTAACTTTCTATTTCGTATACTATGAACTTTACACTGTACCAGATTGAGGTAAAAAGATCCTTTCTGAATGGAGTGGTTAATGAAGAAGTATATGTTGAACAACCACAAGGATTTGAACATCCTCACTATCCGCATCATGTGTATAGACTCAAAAGGACATTATATGGTCTGAAACAAGCGCCAAGAGCATGAAATAAGCGACATACTACTTTTCTTATTAAAAAATGTTATCATCGAGGGGAGTATATCACACTTTATTTGTGTTGGGTAGGTTATCAAAAATATTGATTGCTCAAATTTATGTAGATGACATTGTATTTGGTTCTACTTCACCATCTATGGTACAAGATTTTGTCAATCTCATGCAGGATGAACTCGAGATGAGTATGGTTGGCGAACTTATCTATTTTCTAGGACTTCAATTGAAGAAATAAAAGAATGCCTTTTTCATCAATCAGAGTAAGTATGCTATGAATCTTGTGAAACGGTTTGGCTTAAGCAAATCTCGATCAGTATGAACTCCAATAGGGGCTACAGATAAATTTGTGAAGAATGAGAAAGGTATTTCAGTTGATCAGAAATTGTACAGTAGTATGGTTGGTAGGTTGTTGTACCTTACAACTAGTCGACCAAATATATGTTTTAGTGTTGGGGTATGTGCAAGATTTCTGGCTAATCCAAAGGAAACTCATATGAGTGCGGTCAAAATAATTTTCCGATATGTTTGTGGGACTTCTGAGTATGAAATATGGTATTCTAAAAATCAAGACTCAGATCTTTTTAGCTACAGTTATTCTGATTGGGCTGGCAATGCAGATGATCGCAAAAGCACTACTGGTGGATGTTTCTTCATTGACACGAATTTGGTATGTTGGTACAGCAAGAAACGAAATTTGATTTCTTTATCATTTGCTAAAGCTTAATATCTTGATGGTGGAAGATGTTGTGCACAATAGTTATGGATGAAACAAATGCTGAAAGATTATGGAATTCATCAAGGGCCCCTGAAGATTTTATGTGACAAAAAAGTGCTATTGACTTATATAAGAATCCAGTCCAGCATTCTTGAACGAAGCACATTGATATAAGGCACCATTTTTATTCGAGATCTTGTTGAAAGAAAAGAAGTCATAGTGGCATATGTTCCAACATCGGAGCAATTTGATGATAGTTTTACTAAACCATTGGATTCAGCCACATTTGAGCTCCTCAAGCAACACCTAGGTGTGTGATATATTTGAGGTACCCCTATATGAGCTTTTTATTTAGCCTTAGATTGTTGTTTATTTTTGTACAGAAAATAAATAGAAAACACAAAAAAAATTAGAAAGAAGAAAAGTACAAAAATTATGAAGGGGTTGTGCATGTTGGAATATGGGAATTTGAATCATATGAGAGAGAATGACCTAATGGATTTTGATGGCTCAAAATAATTATGGCATTGAAAGAGAAAAAGGTGGTATGGTTATTGAGGAAAGGAAAGTAAATCTTTTCAAAATTTTTATCTTTATCTTTCCTCTCCATTCCCTAAACCTCTTTCCTATTTTATTGCCATAGCTTTGATTGTGTGAAGAATGTGCTTGGTTTTCTCATGATAAACCCTACTATGAAGAAGTTTATAAGACTCACAACTCTCTCACCACTCTGTTTGCAAGATCAGCCACCAAACTCGACATGGAGAAGAGCAGTGCTTTGAAGAAACTATTCGAAGAACCTAAGAATGAGCTGAATTTAACTGAGAGCTCAATGCTGGAATTTTTTGTAGGCACACCTGAACTAGGATTGGAGGAGATTTCCACAGTCCAGCCAAGATCTTCCCCCTCATCGCCCCCATTAAGAAATTCCAAGATATGTCATTTACAAAGGGCTGAGATCAAAACAGTGGGGGTTTTAAGAATAACTTAGGAAGAAACACTTTGAGAGAAAATATTTGAGAGAAAGGAGGAAGCATTGAGTGTTTGTAATCTTTGTAATATTAGAGTGATCATTAGTGAACCATTCTCCAAGTAGGACATAGGAAAATATGTCCAAACTTAGGTAAAACTCCTCATTTTAGTCTGTTATTTGTTTCTTATCAATTACTCTTGTGCTAGTATCACTATAGGGAATTCTAAGATAAGTCATTGAGGTACTGGGTGAGTTTGTGAAGTGATTGAGGTTAATGATGTTCCAACACAGGGAAATCCAGTGGAAGACCTAGCTTATACCAGTAATGAGGTACTGGGTGAGTTTGTGAAGTAAAGATTGAGAAGATCCAAGAGGAAAGCTGAAGAGGTTGTGGTTGAACCAGCTCAGACTAAGAAGCAGCAGAAAATAAAGAAGGAAGCTTGGTAGAGTTCTAGAAGAGCACCACCTGCAAAAGAAATATCATTGCAGAAAGATCACTAGACTCGGAGAACTATGAAGCAAGTGGATTTGCAGCATTTCTTGAGCACTTGGGGTACACTACTATTTCCACGATCTATAAGGATTATAACAAGGAGCTAGTCCTGAAGTTCTATGCCAATGTAATGGCATAGAACTTGGATACTGATTCAGAGGGTGGACCTTTGTGTGTGGCCAGGTGATTAGATTCTCTTCTAAGAAAATAGATGAACACCTTGGGCTGACCACTACTGATTTTGTTGGTTTGTATGCAGAAGATCTAGAGTTGTCTAATGCTCAGATTTTTCATGAAATTTCTGGGGATTTAGTTTCACAGTGGCTAGCTCAGGAGAATGCTGCCATGTACAATTTGACCGACAGGCATTTTTTGTTTTCCCAATTAGCCATTAACCGCTGGATTCCTTCCACAAACACCTCAGTCTTAACCAGAGGAGATGACCAAGCTCTGTATTGGGAAGAAGATTCCAGTGAATCTAGGCTGCATTATCCAGGAAAATATTGTGTTTCAGGTTGTGTCATCTAGGAAGAAGAACTCTTTCCCACCCCTTGTGTGATTACTGCATTGGCTAGAGCATGGAAGGTGAAAGTTAAGAGTGATGATGGGTTTATAGTGCCTAGAGTTGTAAAGGTTAACTCCAAAACCTTCTCTACAAGAAAGATTGATGATCTTCCTTGGACAGAATATGAACCTTGTAGCTCCACACATGATTCATTGAAGAAGGAAAAGGAGGCTAAGAAGCTGAATGTCAAAGCAAAGATTGCAGCTCTTCAGGTCCAGATCACAACACTTAAAGAAGAATTAATTCGGTTGGATGATGATGGTAAAGCCTAGGAGGATGCTGCTGATGAAGCATGATGTCTATTATTTGGAATTTTTCTTTTATATTTTGAGATTGTGAGACTTTGGCATGATTTCCAAATGTGTATTTCTTGCTTGATATTGTTCGAAATTCTTGGTTATATGAGTTCTTAGATTTCTAGTACTTATAATTTTTGTTGTTGGTTCTGTGTTCCAACCTGATTTTCTTAAAATTTAAGTACTGAGTTTTTGCTTGATGTTCCAACATGGATGTTAAGATATTTGTGTTTTGGAGCTAGGGACTTTATGGGAGCCAATTTTTTTTTGAGCTCATATGCCAACATCAATACTGGTTTGATTTGATCACTCTATTTGCATAGTTATTGATTTGAAAGTCCAAAAGAGAGATGTGACCACGAAATACCAAAGAGGGGATTGTAAAGTCCAGATTTGTTTAATTGGCAATTTGTGGAAATTATGCAAATATAGAATTGTCATGTTGTAACATCAAAGGTAAAAAGTTTGCAAGATATGGATGATTGCGGTGTTAAATCTGAGAAGAAATATTTTATCCAGATGTTCTTAATTGGTGAATACATCAATTACTATATTTATGAGATTGGATTAGATTTATGGAATTGAAATTGATTTGGAATGTTCGTCTATGGTTGAGATATGAACAAAATATTCTAATTCCTTACTTAAAGGGATTAGATTAGGTAATTCCTATATATTTCTAAGGAATTTGATTGTTATCAGAATATTTTGTGGAGATAGAATTTCATTCGCACAAGTAACTAGAGACATGCGACAACTTTATATATGTGGACATTCTAGCTGAGCTACGTATAGATTTAAGTTGAGAAAATCTGCATTTAGGTTTTTGATATTCAGAAGTAACCGAGAGCTTATAATTGTGTTCCAACAAGAACAAAACCTTTTGATCAACGTTCATAATCGTATGCCTAATTCCTTAGGAGCGTCGATTTGTTTTGAGGTCAGAGGGAGTCTTCTTAAGGCGGATCGGTAACTAGGGGAGCTAGCAGAATTCACATGATACAATTAGAAAAGATAAGTATATTTTGTGGTGTACTTTGTGGATTAGTGGATTCATTCTGAACGGGGCAAATCCCCGCAGATGTAGGTGGTTTTCACCGAACTGCGTAACAAAGTCGTGTGTCTTTGTGCTCTGCTCTATTATGTATTTAGTTGGATAGGTTATGTTGAAACACGGTAATAACAATTGAAATAATTAGGTGAAACCAAATTTCAAATACGCCGCGTGTCATCATAGTATAAGCAATAATTTTATTTATAATAAGATGTATTACTTCATACTCCCTCCATCCCAGTTATTTTTTCACTCTTTCCTTTTTGGGACGTCCCAACTGTTTTTTCACTCTTCACTTTATTTCTAATTTTGGCCAAGTTTTATTCATTTTTTAATTGGGATGACCCAATTGTAAAGCTGAAATAAAATACAAAAGGAAAATAAAATACAAGTACCCCACCAGCACATGAGCCATAAATTATTAAATAATTAATTCTTAAAAATACTTCATCTTTCTCTCTCTATAAAAATAGTTGCGACGGAGGGAGTATGATATTGTACTTCCTCGTATAAGTAGCAAGTGGGTTTTTTATTTCATAAGTAGAAAAGAAAAATTTTAAGAGGGGATAACTTCTTTTTATCATTAGTTTCTATGCATATTCAAAGATTTGTTGCTAAATAAACTTATAATTTCGATTCTTACTTTGATGTAATGTGAAATAAGAGTTTATCGTTGTACCTCTCAAAAAAACCCTTTTAAATACCTAAATCTACAATAAATAGATAGGATCTGATTTTTAATAATTGAAGAAACTAAGAAAAGGAGTAATTTTTATTCACTAAAAATTTACGTTGTTAAATTACAAAAGCACCCTTTATTTTTTATTAAAATATCAAATCCACCATAAAAATAGAGGGTGCTTTTGAAATTTATTTTTAAAATTCCATTGGTTAAAATTACTCCTTATGTTGGTCAACTGATGGCATGACAAAATCAGACAAAAATTATCATTTATAGGACAAAATAAGAACTTGTCTTTCAACCTGACTAAATTTTTTTAAAAAAAAAGTGATTTAAGGACCATCAGAATTATTGATTTATTTTAGTTGCCTAATCAGTATAAAATGTATGCCGCTGATGTGGTATGTCATGTATGTTTAATTTGTATATATACATCTGATTCATGTCTTACTCTCTCTCCCTACTCTCGCTTTCTTTTGTTTTTTCGCAGAGTTTGTAGCTTGTTGGCTTGTTATCCCAGTCGATTTCGGAAGGATTTTTTAAAATCAGAGCGCGCTTGCTTATAATGTGGTGAAGTGAAAAAAGTTCAGAATTGAAGAGGTTGAGAATTCAAATCCTTCTGTGCCGCCACCAAAATCACCTTTCAATGCAAGTGGTAACTTTTCTGGTTTTTATGTTTATATGTGTTTGTTGCTATATTTTTGCTATTAAATAATATTTCATGTACTACTTTGCGATGAAATTAAAATTTCATTCACGAAAACATTAACTGCATTCTGCCTCAGTATTCTATGAATCCGATTCACTAAATATTCTTATAGCGGTTCATTGTTTCACTCTAGCATATTTCAAAAGTAGCTAATTTCCTCTCCCAAAATTGGCCATTTCCTTTTCCCTCTTCGTCTTCCAATTCCTCTCTCTTGTTTTGATGTAGAAATATGCTACAAGGAAAACATTGATGATTGTGCGACAGTGGTTGAGCTCAGAAAAGAGAGTATTTTAATATTATTATCTACCCTAAATATGCACAATATTAAAATTCAATATTTTAATATCATTATCTGCACTGTATATGCACAATACTTGCACTCAATATTTTAATATCATTATCTGCAATAAATATGCACAATATTTGCACTCAATATTTTAATACCATTATCTGCACTGTATATGCACAATACTTGCACTCAATATTTTAATAACATTATCTGCACTCAATATTTTAATACCACTATATGCACTGTATATGCACAATACTTGCACTCAATATTTTAATACCACTATATGCACGGTATATGCACAATACTTGCACTCAATATTTTAATACCACTATATGCACTGTATATGCACAATACTTTGTGATAATAGAAGATCGTGATTGATCGTGATTGATTGATTGTGATTGATTGTGATTGATTGTAATTGATCTTGATTAATTTCTAATTAATCAAGATTTATCTTGTCTATATTTAGAACTAGTCCAGATTCATTGTATCATTCATATTTAACACCTATATATTACTTTGTAAATGGTAATAGAAAATCAAGTTGGAAAATTCCTTTCATGGTATCAGAGCGTTGCTGATCCTCTCTCCCTACAGTTCCAATTTTTTTCGACCTCCCCTATTTCTTCTTCATTCGGCCGCCCCTCTCCCCTCTTCTTCTTCAATCGAATTTTTTTTCCTCGATCATGGCTGACAACAAGAATTCAGACAGGTTGTCCCTCAACACCATGATCTATTTACTCAATACGAAGTTGGATGCTAACACATACCTGCAATGGAAGCAGCAGGTTCAGTATGTGTTTAGACCGCAGGGATTGTATGGTCATCTTGATGGTTCTAGTCCCTGCCCAAATTTCCCAGTGATGCAGACACCGGTTTCCTCCTCCTCTTCTCCGCCTGATGATGCTGCGTTTCTCAAAGCTAGAGAGGTCTTTGATAAGACCAAGGCTGTTTATAATGATTGGGTGGCTGATGATCAACGAGTCTGCAGTGTGCTTTATTCTTCTCTCTCTTCCGATGCCATGAACGAAATCTCGCAGTGCACCACCGCGAAGGAGATGTGGGATGCCTTCGCCACGGCATATCAATATAGTACTGCCATTGCAGCCTTCAGTCTCCGCCAATAGGCCGGCATCATCCAGAAAAATGGTACTGGTCATGAGCTTCACCTTTCCTTCATGAAAATTTTTGATCAATTATCTGTCATGGGAGAACCAGCTAGTAATCGTGAGAAATTGATTTGGTTTCTTAATGCTTTGGGGGCTGACTTTAAGCATTTTAGTGCACCTATTGCTGCCCGTAAGCCTCTTCCTGATTATATAACTGTGGTTGATGAGGCTAAGGGATATGAATCTTTTATTGTTAATGTGGAGAAAACACAGTTGAATAGTGTCCAGGGGCAAGTAAATTCTGGTCCAATTGCTTTTGTGGCTTCTGTACAGCAGCAGGGAGAAGCTGGTTCAGACCAGCAGCCAGCCGTGGGCGGCGAGTGGCCTCACGCGCTAGCGGAACCCGCGCGTGGCAGTGGCACGTGGGCCCCATGCACGGCTGGAAATGGCCGTCCCGGTGGCCGACGTGGTGGCAGAGGCTCATGGAAGGGTTCTGGCCGTGGGTCCTGGTCTAGATATGCTGCATATGGGTCTCCAATTCAGTGTTATACCTGTGAGGGTTTCGGTCACATTGCTAGTCAGTGTCCTTCGGCCAATCCTCGCCCTAAGGCTTTGGCTCCTCAGCCTTATGTTCAGCAGCAGTACTCGCCTTATGTTGGTCATGCTCCTCAGGCAGTTCAGGCTCATCTTGTTCAGCACTATCTGCAGTATGCTCCTCTGATGCTTCAGGCGCTTCCCACACCACCAGGTTTTGCAGCACCTCAGTATTCTGCTCCTTCAGCATATCCCACTCAGCCATCTATTGCTTCTGCCCAGAGTGTTGCTTCATCGATCCCTGACTGGTATATGGATTCAGGAGCGACTAATCATATGAGCTCTTCTGCTTCCAATCTATCGAGTGTCACTCCGTATAATGGTAACACTCTTGTCTCTGTTGGTAATTATGCGTCTATTGCTATTGCTGGTATTGGTAATGCTCGTATTAGTTCTACCTTACCTTTATCTGATGTGCTGCTTGTGCTTGCAATTACTAAGAATCTCTTATCAATTAGCAAGCTTACTCGTGAACTGTGTGCTATTATTACCTTTAATGATCAGTCTGTTGTCATTCAGCACAAGGTCACCAGGGCAATTCTGGGGCGGGGACACGTTGAGGATGGCCTATATATGCTGGACCGTGGTGAAGAAGTACTTCTGTCATTTGTTAGACAAAACAATAATAGAGCATCTTTTGAGATTTGGCATGCTCGATTAGGACATGTGTCCTCTAGCACTGTTTCTTTGTTGAACAAGAATGGTTATTTATCTCTTACTTTTGTGCTTCCTAAACCTGGTATTTGTGAGTCTAGTGCTATGGCAAAGGGTCAGAAATTGTCTTTTATTGAGAATTCTAAGCGCGCTGCTCATATTCTTGACTTAATTCATTGTGATTTATGGGGGCCTTCTCCAGCCTTATCTGGAAGTGGTTTTGCTTATTATGCTGTGTTTGTGGATGATTACTCGCGATTTACTTGGTTTTATCCTCTTCGTCGCAAATCAGACTTTGTTGACATCTATTTTCAATTCGAAGCATTCGTGGAGAATCAGTTTTCATCCCGCATCAAAGTTTTTCAAAGCGATGGTGGCACCGAGTTTATCAATAACAGGTTGCAGTCACACTTTGGGGCTCGTGGCATTCATCATCAGGTGTCATGCCCATAAACTCCAGAGCAGAATGGTAGGGCTGAATGAAAGCATCGACACATAACAGAAATGGGGCTGTTCATGCTTCTTCACTCTCACATACCTATCTCATACTGGGATGATGCCTTTAGTGCTGTAGTTTTCACTATTAACCGCCTACCCACTCCTGTTCTTGATAACATCTCTCCTTTTGAGGTTCTATTTGGTCGGCCCCGGGAATACTCCAACTTTCATCCTTTCGGGTGTCGTGTGTTTCCATATGTTCGACCGACTGCAGCTCACAAACTTGCCCCTCGCAGTCTTCCATGTGTCTTCATTGGCTACAGTGCACATTATAAGGAGTTCAAATGCTTGGATACGACCTTCGGACGTACTTACATGACTCGACATGCCCAATTTGATGAGTCTCACTTTCCCTTTTCTACTGTATCTTCGGAGGTTCAGTTTTCATCCCTGGATGTTTCATCTTTTTTGGACCCCACTGATTCAGACTTGTCTATCACCATCCTTAATCCTACTTCGGCTTCACTGACTTTGCCTTGTTCGGTGTGTCCAGATTCCTCGTACACATCTGAGACTGCAGCACCGATGATTGCCCCTGCTGAGGATGTGGTTGTTACACCACCACGATCTCCTACTTCTTTAACTGCACTGACTGATCCCTCCAGTGGTTCTACTATCCTCTCCAGCATCAGTTCCAGTTCAGCATCGGCCAGTTCCTCAGACGGTTCTTCTGGAAGTGCTTCTCCGACTCCTCAAGTGCCCCGTCCTCATCCCATGACCACTCGTTTACAGGATGGGACACGTGTTGCCCGTAATCTTGGCCCAGATTTTGTGGCAACAGGATTGGTTGCAGAGCTTTTGGAGCAGAAGGAACCACATCATTTTTGAGCCGCGGTAAAAGATTTAAGATGGGTTGCTGCTATGGATGAGGAAATGGCTGCTCTTCACCGTCAGCAGACGTGGGAGTTGGTGCCTTGCCCTCCGAATGTTAATATTGTTGGCTCTAAGTGGATTTATCGGCTAAACTACCATCGGGATGGCTCTATTGATCGTTATAAGGCCCGTCTGGTGGCCCAAGGATATTATCAGATACCGGGGTTTGACTTTGATCATACTTTCAGTCCGGTGATTAAGGCTGCCACTGTTCGTACTGTCCATGCCATTGCCACAATGAGGAAGTGGCCTTTACATCAGTTGGACGTCAAGAATGCCTTTCTTAATGGTGTTCTTGATACTCCTATTTTCATGGCTCAGCCAGCTGGTTATCAGGATCCTGCTCGCCCTCATCATGTCTGACGCTTACGGAAGACAATTTATGGACTCAAACAGGCACCCAGGGCGTGGTTTGACCGGTTCAGTTTGTTTGTCAGGCAGTTGGGTTTTGTTGGCAGTCTTTCAAATCCTTCACTGTTTGTCTTCTCTCAGGGCACTATTGTTCTTTATCTTCTGGTCTATGTTATTGATATCATTCTCACTGGGAACAACAGTGTTGCTATTCGGCAGTTCATTGCCCGTGCTGATCGTGAATTTTCTGTCAAAGACTTGGGTTCTCTCAGCTATTTTCTTGGTTTAGACGTTACCTCTACCTCTACAGGGCTGTTCTTGGGCCAAGCCAAATATGCTAGGGATATTCTTTAGCGAGTTGGGATGTTGGATTCTTCTCCGGTCTCTACTCCGTTCTTGCCGCTGTCCCAGCTTTATAGCAGTACGAGTGGACCATTTCACAACCCTAAGTTGTATCGTTCCCTTGTTGGCGCCCTTCAGTACCTTACCATTACTCGACCTGACTTGTCCTTTGCGGTTAATTCAGTGAGTCAGTTTCTTCAGGATCCACGTGATGATCATTTTTCTGCTGTCACTAGGATCCTACGATATGTTCGGGGCACGTTACATTGTGGTCTAACCTTTGGAGTTGGTGGCGTTTCGGAGGTTTTGCCTATTCGGATGCTGATTGGGCGCGTTGCTTGGAGACCCGTCGGTCAACCTATGGCTATGCGGTCTTTCTTGGTGGCAACTTGGTCTCGTGGAGTGCCAAGAAGCAACCTACAGTCTCTCGCTCGAGGTCAGAATTCGAATATTGAGCTCTTGCTAACACAGCCTCGGAGGTGGTTTGGTTGTTGCATATTCTTTGCGATCTTCAGTATCCGCTGCAGGGCTCGCCTCTGCTTCTATGTGACAATAACAGTGCTATCTTTCTTGCTGAGAATCTGTTGCTCACAAACGGGCTAAGCATATTGATATTGACTATCATTTTGTACGGGAATTGGTGGCTGCTGGAAAACTTCGTGTTGGTCATGTCTCCACTTCGCTGCAAGTTGCGGACATTTTCACCAAAGGGCTTAATCGTGCATTGTTTGACTTCTTCAGGTCAAAACTTTGCGTCTCAGTCAACCCGACGCTTCGCTTGAGGGGGGGTGTAACAATAGAAGATCGTGATTGATCGTGATTGATTGTGATTGATTGTGATTGATTGATTGTGATTGATTGATTGTGATTGATTGAATGTGATTGATTGTGATTCATCTTGATTAGTTTCTAATTAATCAAGATTTATCTTGTCTATATTTAGAACTAGTCCAGATTCATTGTATCATTCATATGTAAACACCTATATATTACTTTGTAAATGGTAATAGAAAATCAAGTTGGAAAATTCCTTTCATACTTGCACTCAATATTTTAATATCATTATCTGCACTAAATATGCACAATATTTGCACTCAATATTTTAATATCATTATATGCACGGTATATGCACAATATTTGCACTTAGTATTTTAATATCATTATTTGCACTAAATATACACAATATTTGCACTAAATATTTTAACATCGTTATCTCATATATTCTTGAATCAAATTGGCCCGGTAGTGATTTTCTTGCAGAATAAGAAAAGGATTGGAATTTTTTGAGCGGCAAGATTGGCCAGCGGCTAATTAGGCTGTATGTGGTTATGGCTTAATTTTGAATGATTACGTATTGACAGTACTGGATTCAGGGAATATGAATGTTGTTTTTCTTTTCTTTAAGATAAATTCTTCTTCTTCTTCTTTTTTGTAAAAATATAGCTGACCTATTGCAAAGAATTTCGTGTAATTAACTGCCTAATTAATTAGTTTGAAATTTATACCGCTAATATGGCATATCATGTATAACTATTTTTTTCCAATTTATTTTTGAACCGATCGATTGATGTCGTATAAATAAAGACATTTAGTAAAACTACAATAAATTCTTTTTATTGACATATCCCATTAGAAAAAACATTAAATGCATTTTGCTTCAGTGTTCTATGAATCCGATTCACTAAATATTCTTACAACGGTTCATTGTTTCATTGTAGCATAATTCAACAGTAGCAAATTTTATTCCTTTTCAGCAATTTCCTCTCCCGAAATCGGCCATTTCCTTTTCCCTCCTCCTTGTCCGCCAATTGCTCTGATGATACAAACTTTTCTCTGTATGTGCATTTTGAATTGATAATCGGATTTCAGGTTAATTAAACTAATCTATGTTTTATATCTACAAAACTCTCTGAGTTTAGCTTGTCATTTTAAGATGAAGTTTTATTAGTTTAACCTGATTTTTCTTTATGAGCAGAAGTTTGCAGCCTGAATTTTTGTGTGTACTTGTAGTTTCCTCTTCATTTTTTTTCTTTGCTATTCTTTCTATCTGGTATGAAATTTATCTGTGATGTATGTATCTCTATGGAAAATCGTAGTTTTTGATGTTGTTTCTAAGGATTTTGCATCAAACTGTTGATTTTGTGTATGTTCATGGTGTTTTCAATCCTACATATGAAACTCTGATACACACGTACATCATTTTATACTGATTGTTGGAAACTCTTTGGCTCCTGCTGGCTAGTCATTTCTGAACCACTAGTGGGGGTGGGGTGATTAAAGATGGTTATTTCGGACCAGAGAAGTCATTTTGGAGGTGACTTATCTAGCCCTGACTTTGATCGTCCGTGATTAAAGACGGTTCATAGAACCGCCTTTAAAATGCACGATGGAATGCGGTTATTTAGTGTCTTTGTCGAGCTGATGGACGCCTTTAGTTGTGTTCCGAGCTCAGAACCATCGCAATGTCGTCGGCGGTGGAGGATTGTTCCGACTTTGGAATTGGGAGGGGGGGTTCCTGTACCTAAACTATGGTCTAAGCTGGTATTGATGTTCCTGATCAGTGTGTTGAATCCGGACCCAATATGTGTTTTGTGGACATAATTGGCTTAATTGGATTATTCAATTCCGATGGAGGAACCCTATCATTGAAAACTAGTTCTGATTGAGCAAGTTGCAGTTCTGGCTTCATAATTTCAACAGGTATGCTGAGGAAGACGTTGCGAGTCCGGAAGATGGGTCGGGAAGAATGGTAAAAATCTAATAATTTTTTAAAATCTGGCTAATGATTGCCACAAATTACAAGTTACATAAGCAGTATATGTGTTCATGATTTTGCAATGTCCCAAAAATGTATAGATACCGCTAAACTAGCACCTATCTATACATAGGAATAGAAATCATCTAAATTATATTCCCGTAATAAAGTATACCTATATTAGCCAACATAATACTACACAACATGAGTGTAGTTTGACCGAAAATCTATAGACAAAGCTAATCAAGCAACTATCTATAGATGGAAATAGAAAACAAGCAATTTCTACTCCCCAAAATTCATGTCACTGAGAAATGTGTTATACTACCACTTTAGAATTTGCAAGAGTTGGGGATTGAACATTTACGAGATGTCTCGCCACACAATTTCTGGCCACATCGATGTCTTCTTGTGAATACGACTTTTGTTCCATTGGGAAAATCTGTGGACATTAGAATATAAGAAAATAGTTCTTTTGAGTTATCACTTTGTGTATAAATAAAAAAATTGAAATACACATGCACTAAAAATTTACCTTATCAATTTCTAGGTAATCCAACAGTATATCTGGAATGTGAATTAGTTGATAGTAATTAGCCTAAAAAAATTATGTAATTCAAATAACTAAAATCATACCTTGATTTCGACCACTTGTAAGTCTCTTTCAACATTAGGTTCATTGAAGAAAATCCTCAAAATATGTAGAAATGATTGTGATAGTTCAAAATGCAATGGATCTATCCAATATCCACGCTTAGCTTCCGGGACAATCAATATCAATGACCAATGACCCCTATATTGAATTCGTTATATTGATCAAATAACTTGAGCATATTAGAATGTATCAACATGTTCAATATTTGCAAAATTGAGAACATCACCTTTCTATGTAAGGTGCAATGTAGAACTTTATATCCTTCCGTTCCAAGCATTTGCATATGTAATCGATCTGATCTTGGTCTAAAATCCAATTCCTTGAGTCATCAACGAGCACAAGTAGCCCACCCATCCTTTACCCTTTTGATTTGCAAGGTAGTACATGTACCTTACACCAAATATTATGTAGATTATTTCTCAACCCTAACAAGTATTTTGACTAAAGACATTGTAAACAATTAAAATCTAATAAGCACTTACAGTAGAAAAAGTGACATGTTCGGTTGGTTGACTTGGTCACATTGGCAAAATTCATCAAAATCACTCCACAACACGATGATGTCTCTCTTTCTACCAAACACACACTTATCCCCTAAGAAATTGTATGTTGAGTTATGTCAGTGTGGCGAGATCCAATGGGATAACAATTGAACATAATGTGGGGCCTCTTTTCTAATTGTGCTATTGGCTTTGAAGTTTAGTCAATTATTCCCGCCGGTACGATTGACTTTGTGTGTGTTGGTGGGATTGCTTTCAAATGACCGCCCCTCTTCGGATCAACGTAAATAAGATTACGAGGCCATTGGAGGAACATTCCTTGACCCGTTCCCACTTTCTTGTAATCTTCTTCAGGAATGGGCAAACTTGCATTATGCACTAATGGTTTCTAAATGGAAATCCGTGCAATTCCTTCCCCGATAGGTATGGAGTGATGTTGTCTCATTGATTCATAATTAAAACCATTGGCAACATGCATGGTGTTTCTTTGCCACCGACTTCTATGAAAAGCTTGCACACTTGATAATATCCTATAAGAAAAAAAAGAAATCCATCACCAATAACGTTCCAACACATCATTTAATTATTTTGAGTAATGATCAGACCTTTTTCTTGGGGGATAAGATGGCCTTGTTTGGGCTTCCATAACTGCCTTTTTTGTGGGGGATAATGTGAACTTGTTAGGGGTTCAAACAACTTTTGCCCTCAATGTCACTAGGAGACTGGTGAGGCCCTTTTGAAAGGGGTTCCCAATCGCTCGTTAGATATTCACGATTATCGGGTAGTTAAAGACCCGTGAGCTTGGCTAGCGTGCGAAGTAAAATTTATTGACGCTCCAACCTCGTGTCCCTTAAGATGGCTTCCTTCTTCAGTTAATTTATTCTACGAGGCTTACCCCTATGTAAGAACGGAGAATTCTAAAAGCCTCTCGCTACATCAATAATCCACCTACCCCACTTGCGCGTCCAGCCTGGTCGGCTTTACTGGTGGCCTCGCACAAAATGTCGTGCTTATCCGATGGAATGAAATGGCCATCAATTTCCTCTTGTTTTAATTTTTCCTACACAATTACCCAAATGAAGTATGAGTGATAAAATGTGGAAATTGGAAAATGAAATTTCAATTAATAACTTTCTTGCCACTTTCTCTGCAATTTAAGTTGCTTTTTCTCTTACATAACGACCCTCTTTTTCTTGTTGAGCATTGAAGAATAGATAACAACGTTTAATTTTTTTGACATCCATTGGAACAACTGATGCCCTTGCCTCTTTCTCGGTCATTCCCCCCTCTATTGCTAACAATACATCTTTTTCGAATTGCTCCTTTACTATCTCGAGCGCCGCCAATGTGTAACCCCTGTGACTCTTTCTATGTGGAGTTAAGTTGAGCTTACAAATGCATCTTTTCTCCTTCCTAGTCCCCTATGTGATATTATCACAATTAAAGTAAATTTAAAAAAGGTAAATTAAATTCAAATTTCAATAATGTGGTAATACATACATTTTCATCATTCTCTAACGCCCTTCTCTTGTGGATCTCTCAACTCTCCGGTTGTATGTGTGTGTATGTTAACCATGGTGTATCGCCTTTTTTATTGGAGAAGATGAAATTCCTTGACAGTGTTTATTTGTGTTCTCTCCAAGCTTTGGATAACCTATTCATGGCCATCTTCTTCAAGTTTCCCATGTTTGGGGAATCAATTTCAAATGGTCTCTATTTAAAATAAATAAATTAAAACTCACATAAGTGAGGGGGTATATATTAGGTTCCCCAGACCCAAAAAGATGAATATACAAAATTGAGTCATAATTACACTTTAAGTAGCTAGTAACAAAGAGGAATAGCTATACATAATGTATAGAATCCATAGACGATGCTTCCTAACCCATTTTCGGCAAGGTCTATGGCCCCAAACCCTAAATGAGACTGGTTATGGCCTTCCACTTTTTTTGCCTCCACACCTGTATGTTGGCAAAAAGAGGTAGCCTTCCTTAACCATACCTCGCAAACCTTCTCCCCTGAGAAGATTTCACTGGCATATCCAGTAAAATCTGAGTTGATTGAATCATGGATAACCGCTTTCAAAATCCTCCGTAGATGGAACCTATGTGAGCAGATTTGGAAATTCTTAGCATTAGTTGTGACTGTTTGAGAAGGTTGCACTGTACCATAAACTTGCTGGAATAAAAAAACTTCCAGTATAAACATTGGGTCCAAAACCATGTTGTTGTACTTGCAAATACAACAAACAAAGAGCAGTAACCCATCCCTAGCAAAAAACCAAATATGATTGTAATGAACTCATGAATTCCAGATATATGGAAAACATATGACATCAAGGTAAATGAGACCTCTGATCTTTCTAGGTAAACTATCAAGTGTGAAAGAGGATTCCACCTTGTGTAAGCTAGCAGGTTTAGCAAGGCAGTCTGCTACCCCATTACCTTCCCTGTAAATATGAGAAATTCGTCCTCTGATTCAAGCTAACTTCACCCAAATTTCTCTCATTAGATTGATGTTTTTCCATGGGATTTTAAAGATCTTTCTAACCATGTTTACCAGCAGTAATGAATCACATTCAATATCAATATGAAAACATTTGTTCTGGATAGCTAAACCAAGCCCAATATTAA
This sequence comes from Rubia yunnanensis, assembly GCA_037428765.1. Classification (NCBI taxonomy): domain Eukaryota; kingdom Viridiplantae; phylum Streptophyta; class Magnoliopsida; order Gentianales; family Rubiaceae; genus Rubia; species Rubia yunnanensis. The sequence goes on from CM075068.1 coordinate 10,217,049, forward strand.
AGCTTCCATTTCTGCTTGTAAGCTAGAGCATTGCTCTAGAGGTTTAGAGATTGCACATATTAGTTTCCTTGTGCATATCTGATTATAGCACATGCACCTGAATCTCCATTTCTCAAAATTGAACCATCAGTAATAAGCTTGAAATGCAAGGGTAAATTCCATTGCACAATTTTTAGCACACACTGTCTTCTCCCCCCAGATTTAGTTTTGAGGAGTATAGGAAAACCAGAGGAAAGTTCCCATTTATATCTCAGTTTATGAACATGGAAAATATCCTAGTACTGAGATAATGGATTTGATAAGTAGCACTTCATTAGTTTTAGTGGCTTCAAAATAAAACTTATTTCTAGAGCACCACAGAAACCATACCACAATACAAGGCAAAAATATAATTAGGTTTATCAAATCAGAAGATTCACCTGTACAGTCCAATTAAAATAGAATATATCCCATAAAGAACTGAAAGTAGAGTACTGGATATCAAACGTTCTGTTTACAGTATTCCAAATATTCAGGACAAAGCTGAACGAACTGAAAATATAATGAATGTCCTCAGAGTTATTGGCACAGAAATAGCATTTATAGGGCAGGTGCATATTAAAATCCTCCAGCACATCAGGAAGTGCAATCAATCTGTTCAATAATTTCCTATTAAAGATGCTTATTTTCCTTGGCAGCATGTTTGACCATGGAAATATGAAAGAGGGAATCAATTCCCTTTTAGACCTTATGAGTTCATATGAAGATTTAATAGAGAAATTCCCATGTTCAGTGTGCTTCCATATCAGAGAATCATTAAAGTCAACTAAAAGGATAGTTCTTCTAGGAAGTAATGTAATGATATGTGTAGGATGACCAACCTGTACATAGTCTATGAACTCAGTTTGATTAGCATATAAATCATCAATACATGCATCAGGGAAAGGAATAGGAAGAGAGGAGGACCATAAACAGGACAAAGAACCATGATAAGTCCAGTTAGTATTCCAAAAAGACATTTCACTAGAACCTAATTGGATTTTGGACTTAGTCATTGCTAAATCATTAACGTCCATGATTTTTTTCCAAGTTTTTGATGATTTTAGATGATCAGGAGTAGACCACATGACTTGAGACCACAGTGACTTAGCAAGATGAAGTTTCCACCATAGCTTTAAAGAGAAACTTTGAGCCATGAAGTGTAAATTATTAACTCCTAGATTTAGGAAAGCATAATTTGGGATATGATTTCCAAATCCTTTTGTTTCTTGAACCATTCTCAGTTTTGTTCCATAGAAATCTTGAAAGAATGGTTTGGATCTTTTCCAGGATGCCTTTAGTGGGTTTGATTACTGTTAAAATATGCAAAGGCATTGCTTAGAGGACATGTTTGATCAAAACAATCTTCTAGCTTGATTCAGAAAGTTGTTTTGCCCTTTATTTATTTTGGAAGAAATTTGTTCTATTCATGGTTGATAAAAGATGTTCTTGTTTCTTCCTAAATAAATAGGGCAACCCAAATATTTAAATGGATCATTCTAGTTTGATTTATAATTTCAGATCGATTTTGGGAGCTACAAACTTAGAAAGATAGTAGTTGGATTTCTCAAAATTCACTTTCTGGCATGTGGCCATTTCGGAACATTTAGGAAAAGAGAGAAAAGTTCTTAGGCCATTCTTTGAATATTTTATAAAAATGGCCGTATCATCTGTGAAGGCAAGATGTGTGACTGTTTTCATAGAAGAAGGCATTCTGTAGAAATCAATGTTAGCATATTTGAAGAGAAAGTTAAGATTTCTAGAGAAAGCTTCTGACAAGAGGTTAAATAAGTAGGGGGGGTAGTGGATCCCCTTGTTTAATTCCTCTTGAGGGTTTGAAAAAACCATTGGGGCTACCATTAATAAGAATGGAAAAATGTGTAGCCATGATATTACCCTGAATAGTGTTTACCTGAGAAGGATGGAATCCCATTTTAAGAAGTTGAGAGTTCAAGAATTTCCATGAAACTCTGTTAAAGGCTTTCATCATATCCAACTTAAATATGACATTTGAATCCCTATGTTTTGAATTCAGGAAATTTGTTATTTCCTACATTAACAAGACATTGTTTGCAAGTTCTCTGCCCTCCAAAAAGGTAGCTTGTTTGGGGGATATCAAAGCTGGCATAAGGGGTTTAATTCTTGGACTCAGTGGCTTAGAAAAATGTTTGTTCACAAAATTGCAAAGGCTTATAGGTCTGTAATCCTTAAATGTAGATGTAACATCTTTTTTAGGGATTAAAGTTATTATAGTAGAAGAGATACCTTTTGGAATTGGACTGCCAAGCATAAAGCCTTGAGCAGTTATCCTAGCAAGTTTTAAAAAAATTTCTTGAAAACCCATTAGGTACAGGTGAAGAATCTGCACCCATAGAAGAAATAACTTCTGAAAGTTCTTCCATAGATACTTGCTTAGTAAAAGACTGATTCATTTCAAGTGTAATCATTAGAGGGATATTTTCAATAAGCCTTGCCGTATTGATCCCTGAAGGGTCAGCATTTTCCTCAGTCAGAAGATTGGAAAAGAAAGACACATATTCATTTCTGATATGTTTCTAAACATGTAACCAACTTCCTTTTGAATTTTTAATAGAAACTATGTGTTTCTTAAATCGTTTAGCCTTAACTGAATTATGAAAAAATTTAGAGTTGGAGTCACCTTCCTTTAACCATTTAATTCTGGATTTTTGTTTCCAGAAAATTTCCTGTTGTGATAGTGATTGTGTTAGCTCAGCTTTGCCTTTATTGTAAGCAATTAAATTTGATGAATTCTCTGATTGTTGAAGATCTTATTAAGCTTCTAGAAACTTTTCTTCACAAGTTTTAACCTTATAAAAAATATTACCAAAAGTATTCTTATTCCATCCTTTTAAGGCTTGTTTGGTAATATTTAGTTTAAAAATCGATCTTTCAATTCCAATAAGATTAGTTTTAGTATTCCAAGAATCCTGATCTAAGAATTCGAAAGAGGGATGATTAGTCCAACAATTTTGAAATTTAAAAGGCAAAGCTAATTCTTAATTTGAAAGAGGGGTGATTTGTCCAACAATTTTGAAATTTGAAAGAGGCTCAATCTGAAATTTTGAAATTTGAAAGAGGGATGATTTGTCCAACAATTTTGAAATTTGAAAGAGGCTTAATCTGAAATTTTGAAATTTGAAAGAGGCTTAAATTTGAAATTATTAATAAAAATATACTTAATAATGCATATTATAGAGAGGTGGAAACATAAAAAAATCTGATTTCAAACTTAACTTATAAAAATCCCAACAAAACACATTATTGAAAGGCGAAGCTAAATGACATATTGATGATGGGAAAGAATTTTTTAAACAGATAAGGAATTGGCTATGACAAAGCTGAAAGTGGGACGATAGATTTCAAAGCAGAGATACGGGCTATGAAGAAGAAAGTAATGAAGACATATCGACGCAAGCCCATTTTATGCCGTTATTGTTCCTATTAAGGCAACATACAAGATCAATGTTTCAATCTACTCGGAGACATTATGAATGGTTGACGGCTGTCAGCATTTTCCAACATGGACGGTGCTTAATGATCTAAACTGGTCAGGAAGGTATGGATTCCTAAGCAAAGTACTATTTGTTTGTTGCTTACACGTATCTTATTGCACATTCTAGAGATTGTTTTGTACTTTGATAGTGGATGCTCTAGGCATATGGATGGATCTCAGGAGTACTTGAACAACATCCAACCATACAATGGTGGTTTTGTTACTTTTGGTGATGGAAACAAGATTCGAGTTGTTGACAAAGGTGAACTACAGATTGAGCAATTTCCCAGTTTCACAAGCATTCTATTGGTAGAAGATCTAAAAGCTAATTTATTGAGCATCAGTCAACTGTGCGATGATAATATGACTGTGGTGTTTCACATAGATAACTGCATTGTAAAACATGGTGAAGATAAAGTACAATCTGGGATTTTATCTTTAGACAATTGTTACTTGTTGGAACAAGACACTACCACTCGAAGACACCTCTAGCACCGGTTGTTTTTGTTCCTAGCACCGGTTTTTGGGTGGCTAAAAAACTAGTGCCTAAGTAAGCGATGTTACATTATCACCGGTTGAAGTGAAACCGGTGCTAAATTTCTTTTATTAGCACCGGTTATATTTTGCACCGATTTAAGTTACCGGTGCTATAATGTACCATATTAGCACCGGTTTTTTGTAAACGGTGCTAGAAAAAACCGGTGTAAATTTTGTCATTCTTGCACCGGTTATGGAACCGGTGTTAAATCTGTATATATAACACCGGTTTGTAGGTAGCACCGGTTTTTAAACCGGTGACAGAAAAATAAATTACACCAGTTATAGTTTAGCAACGGTTTGGGAACTGGTGATAAAAAATAGTTTTATTGCACCAGTTATATGTTAGCACCGGTAAAAAAAACCGGTGCTAGAGTTGTTTATTTGTTGCACCGGTTAAATTTTGCAAACGTTTGAAAACCGGTGCAATGAAGTAAATATAGCACCGGTTATGATCGTACCTTTTTTTAGTAGCGGTTTTGAAAACGGTGCTAAAAGCGTTAATTTTGCACCGTTTAATATTAGCACCGCTTCTCTAATCGAAGAAACCAGTGTTAAAAGCGTGAGTAACTATTGTGGGCACTGTAAGCTGTGACGTGCTGCAGCTTCAGCGTTCATCTTCTCACAGCCAGGTCCTTTGTTATGCTTGTCTTACGACCAGGTCCTTGCTTTTTTTTAAGCATGGTACCCATTATTTGTTGTTCGTAGTAACAGAATGGTGCACGAAGTCAAATTGAACAAATTTCGAGCCACAATGATGCATAGACAAGAAAGTAGGTTGAAGAAAGCATTGAATCCGATGAAGTATAATTTATGACTAGCAAAAGAAGAGCATGACGTGTTTCGTAGTGTCCTAAGATACTGAAACCCCCCTCATCGTCTAATTTGACGAGTATCAAAAGAGATGGTCAATTACCTTTCTCGTAACAGATAATACTAACCATTATCCGACGATTTGTGTAAGTCCTTGTATGATATTCAATTGAGCTATGCATTTTGGCAGAGTATTTTTTGCAAAAATAGAAACCCATTTCAAAGCAATCCTCCGCAGTTCATCGCTCCCCAGTGGAGTGTAATCTTCCGGGAATTGCTGAAACAATGCATTAAATGACATGTTAAGAGAATGATGTATATGTGAGGATAACAAATACATAGAAGAATTGTAGGAAAACGTACCGGAATAATGTCAATGTCATGTATGTGCCTAGCAATTTTTTCCATGTAATACATGCAATGGTATCCGTACTCCCGAGTACTACTTTGTATCTTGTGCTGATGATGGAAAAGACAATTTGTTGAACCGATTACGAAGATGAAAATGACACTTGAAATATGAAGGTATGAGATGATACGTACATTGATGTTTAGGACATCCCAAGTATAGTTGGAAGGGTAGGACCTATTTTGTTTGGAATTGGACTATCGATATTTTGTTGCAATCCTACAATAGATGGAAACCTATTTTTGTCAACATGAGGAATATTATTTTCAGAAATTGGGGTTCACACAATAAATTATAACATACTGAGTAACAGTAAGTGTAAATAATTGAGCCAAGAGAGTGCGAAACTTACAAGAACACAATTACGGGAACAACCATTTTTGAAAAACATCGAAGCTGAAGGAAAGAAATGAATAAGTTCCACTTACAAATGAATCATTTTAAGGAATTATCTATTTCGTTTGGAAATTCCCCCAGTCATTGAGTCGATTCAATATACTCGATCGATTTCTGGTACGAAGACAAGCAAAAACCAATGGTCCCTATGGGAAAAAGGGGAAAACGAAAGTACTTAAGATATATTCTTAAAATAAAATCACAGCACACGGTTGCTTTCGCTTCCATGTGGGCGGGTCTAGCTACTCGGAAAACTAATGGAACTTACTCTCGATTGTATGGGAAGATGTACATCCTTGCTTCAGTGTCGCACATTACAGCCGAAACCTCGTCCGCAGTCAATTCCACCCTTTGATTTGCCTTCTGAGCCATTGAGTTTGAAGAGGCAGGAATAAATTGGACGTGGCCTCTACGTACCACCCCATCGCAGAGGTATCTTGCAAATGAATATGGTTAGTGAAGCAAATATAATGATACTTGTATCTATGAATAATGAAAGCATGCACTTCTTACGATGCCCATATATCAAGTTGGCACCCACTGATCCACTCCATTTCATCATCTGTGTCCAAGCTGTTCATGAACAGTCATATCTTGTCAGTAAATATGGCTGTGTAGTATTCTTCTTATCCGAACACCTTTGCGCTGAAATGGATGCGGAATACTTTGTCTGGTCCACATATTTGTGAAGATAGCCGTAAAGCATCATTAATCTGGTGAATAGTAGAAATGCATTCTTGGTTTTTCGTGGCTCTCTAATCATTACATTCGGAATCTAATAATGTTAGTTGATAAGTATTTGTATGTAATTCAGTAGTGGATGATAATGTAAAGGCTAAAATGAGTTCTCACAAATATGTATTGGGAAGAAATCGACGAGGGAGGATTTGGTTGCCCATTCTCCAGTGATGTAGTTTTTTCTTTTGGTAGTTGCTAATGGGTAAAATGTTAGTGATGCGTTGGAGAAAATCAGTCGGAATGAAGTATTATGGGGGTACCTCTCCTTTTACCGATCGAGCGGCCACCTCTCCATGAGAAGTATCTTCCTTAGCCACTAGTGTGAGGTTTGTTTGAGGACTTCCAATTTCGTCGACCACCATTTCTTGTGGAGGCGGTTGCTGCTCGTTCTCCTACGTTCGTAGATGAATAACATATCATGTTATTGTATTATCTAGAAAGATATATATGAGCACCAATGAGAAGAAGAACACAATTATCACACCTCATCATCCTTTTGCTCTATGACACTTATCAGCTTCCCCGGCCATAGAATTTTATATCCAATGGCCTGAGTGAAAAACTCAAATTCTTCATGTTCAATCGGCAAAGGTGCCTTTGGTATGATCACAGGTCCTTTTAGATTTACTTGATCCCACTTGATGGATAAGTCAGTTTCCGCTTCCTTTGGAAAGAATGTACCGAATGCAGCTACCTCCCTTTCTCCATGATGGTTCAAAACATATAGGCAGCATTTTTTTCCTCTCTGAGAGATAAACTTAGAGATTGGGTAAATACATCGGTCGGGAAATAACTAAGCATTCTCTATTGAAGGAAAACAGATAAAGTCGGAAGTGCAAGCGATAGATTATAAGAAGTAATGAATTGTACATGTAGCTGCTGAAGGCTGCAGCGTGCTACAGCTTTCAGTGCCCAGCTGAGACTGAGAGCTACAGCGCTCTGCAGCTTCCACCGTTCATCAGCAATGAACTGTATCCCCACAATATCAATCCAAATCAGGAAATGGAAATCCATATACTACAAATCATATAGCAAGAAAGGAACAAATACGATTGCAGTTCACGGTATGGACTACCTTGTCATCCGCTGCAGTTCCTTGTGGGCCACTACATCCCAATGTTGAAGGAATGAATACTCGGTTGTCCTTGTTCATGGTGGTGGAAGATGTAGCAAGGAAATTACGAGCATCCAAGTGTGGGGGAATAGCTTTACCCAATTGCCCAGCTAGCCAATTTGTTTGGGCCTCAAGTAAAGCAACAAATGTTTCCCTGAGCTCGATGACATCTGTTGGTTGTTTGTTTGAATTTGAAATTTCCTCAAATGGTTTCGTTTTTGTGCTCCAACATAGACTAGATGCGTAACGGGTGATAGTCATATGTGGTAGGGCCTCGTTCACCTTAGAGGTTGCGGAGCAACTTCTCCAACGACCCCCGTGATCCTTCCTACCCGTTGCTTGAACTAGAATATCTCCTTTTCCATGTATAACCAAATCTCCCTTTTGCTTCTTATCCAAAAGGTTTTTCCAAGAAACAAAGGAAATATAAGCCATTTGATCAGGATAACATCAAATAATTTCAATAGAGATAGATTCAATTATGAATTATGCTCACAATAGTGGGGGCTCGGACGGAGTTGTTGGTGTAGGTTGATAATTTCTTGTCCCAGTTAGCAGTAAGGAACACTTCCGAGCGGTCCAGTTTGAAATCCATGCTTTGAACTAAAGCCTCTGCTTCTTCTACACTCTGACCTTTATCCAGAAGTGCCTCAATTTTAGTATTTCTTTTCCTCTTCTCGAGTTCTACTCCAACCCTACGGTTCCCTCCACTCCCCATGTGATGGATGTAGTCCTTTTGTGAGGCGCTTAATTTTGCTGCTTCACTTACTGCCTGTTTGGACATCAGTTTGTAAACTGCTCTCATCGTAAAGACTAGAGAAAAATAACATTGAAGGAATTACCTTGAATTTAGGGGTTGACCTGTGTTTCACAAACAGCTCCCACTCATTTTTTTCCATCCAGCGATAGTCTCTCCATGCACAAGAGCCCGGTTTTTTTGCACAATGTACTTGTTCGCCACCTTAGTCTTCCAATTCCTCCACTTTTCTCCTGCATAAACTGTCCATTTATTTCAAAACTTATTCATCTCATTGAAAGTCATTTTCGTTTATATATCCCAGCTAATCTGGAGGATAAGGAGACATGTTGTTAGTGCGACATGTAACGAAGTTGACATGAACAATGGAGGATTAGAAGACACTTACGAGAATGTCTTCCCATGCATCCTTTTTCACATGGTTTGGGACTGATCTCCAATTATGCCACGTCGCGAAGTGGATTCTTCGCTGGAAGGCATAGCCAACATACATCAACCATCAGCTGCGCATAACTCGAAGTCATCATCGAAAATTATTTTAAGAGGCTTCTTTTGTTTCGCAAGCAACATGGACTTGCACGTAGCTGTACATCTGCGCTTGCAATACTCTCCAATCTCAAACTTGTCGAAGCTCCCCCTCATGTCTTCCTTTACCATAGTTTCTTCTTCTTCTCCCGACTTCTCTGATCCCGAGCAATATTTCCATGCATCAGCCCCTTGCTCGCTATTGTCGTCACAGTTGGCATCCTTTGGAGGGGTAAAATATTTATCGGCAATAATTTGTCTACCATTGGAGTCAAACAATTTGTTCCTCGGCGGTGCCATTGAATCTCTTCTATGAGTAAATGAAACAAAAGCAAAACATTAATCCAACACAGCCCTTTGCGGATTTTCACGAAAATCCAACCGAGTTCAACAAATTCGTATACTGGGCACGTGGGTAGGCAAAAATTATTACATAACAAGCACGCATATCATGTATGAGCATGAAACAACACCCACAATAGTATAAAAAGAAATGTTAACACAAACTCACACGCAAAGAGACCAACCAAAATATAGCTACTCATTAAACCCGGGAAAGATGGAAACTACCAATGGGTGTTACCTTATTCCGTCAACAGCCGGCCGTCTTGGTTACCCCCTCCACTGTGAAGATTACGACCTGGGTAGGAAATTTGTGGAGTAGAATGTCGACAAAATTGGTGTATTCGGTTGGCGACCAGGATTGGGAGGTTGAAGCCCGACATAAATGGTGAAGGGAAGGACACTGTTTTTGGTGGAAATCTGCACTGGGTATTGGTGGGAAGAGGGGGAACTTTGGGATTAGGGATGTGGTGGGTGGAAAGAACTCGGTTCAATGTGGTGGGGAGGGAAGGGTACAGAAACCGAGGGTTAAGGATATGGAGGGAAAAGGGAAACCTTTGGAGGAAATGAAAATGAAGCTTTGTTGGCACATTTTGGTGTCTTATAATTTTAAATGCTTTAATTTAAAAACAATAATCCATACGAATGGGAGGGATATGTATTATATTCCCCAGGACCTTGAAAAGATCGTAAAATCTTTAAAATCTTATACTCCCTCCGTCCCAAAATAAATGGTGTGCGAAAGACTTCCACGTTCATAAAGAAAAATGTCTAACCGCTAATGCATTGAAACCATCGAGCAAGGAAGTTACAGATACTCTCTACCTTTCCATTACCTCCAATCCCTGCTTCCCAACTATATTTCCTAACCTAAGTTTTCAGTTCCCTTCTCTGATGTTTCCCCCCAGACCACCACCAAAGCCAACTATTTCCACAGTATACTGGGAATCTCCATATCACAGTTTCATCAAGGTTAACTTGGATGCATCTTGGTCTAATTCCTCTGTTTCAATTGGCTTAATTGCTCACAATCACCAAGGTTTACCAATCCTTATTAGATCAGAGACCATAACAGCCACATCTCCACTGGAAATTGAAGTTAAGGCAATTCTTATGGCCTGTCAGATCTGTCTGGACAGATATCCCAACCTCATTATTGAATCTGACTCGCTACAGGCAGTAAATATGATTAATGATCATTCAGTTTCCAAATGGACCCTATACCCTCTAGTTTTCCGAGTTCACACTCTTTTATCCCATGCTACCCTCAAGCACACATATAGATAATGTAACTCAGTTGCGGATGCCATTGCGAAATATCAAGCATCCTCTGCAATGGTTTCTCCTTTTCATGTGACCAACATTCCGACACATATTAAAGGCTTAATCTATATTGATAGTATTCATACACCTTATATTAGAATCCATAGGCAAGCCTTTAAATAAGATTGATACTGCTGATCTTTCCTCTATTCTGTCTCAGGTTATGGACTACTTCCCTTCATGGCTTTGGATTTTTTTCTGCTCTTTCGCGATGGCTACCGTTTTTCACAGTCTTATTTGCGATTTCACATGGCGGATTCCCAATTTCTACCTATGGAAGCATGAGTACAATTTTGGCTACTGATCTTTGGAATCATTTCAAGTTTTCCCATTTGATGCGTTGAAACCATCGAGCACTCGAGCCTGGAGCCCTGGAGCCCTGGAGTCCTCGAGCATTCAAGCCTTGGAGCCCTCGAGCACTGGATACCTCGAACACTCAAGCTCTCGAGCCCTAAAACCTAGGAGGCCTCGAACCCTGGATCCCTCGAGCACTCAAGCTCTCGAGCCCTGTCGCCCTCGAGCCATCAGGCACTCGAACCATCGAGCACTTAAGCACTCGAGCCCTCGAACCATTGAGCCTGGACCCCTCGAGACCTCGAGCCAGCAAGCACTTGACCATCAACCCCTCGAGTCTAAAACATAATATTCAATTGGTCTAACATTCAGCCCATAACAAATGTAAACTTCAGCCCAATTAGTATAAGGTGTTTGTGTATTAGTCTTTGGCCCACAACCTCTGCTCTTCCATCACCGTCATCCGCCATTCCCAAGGCCATTCCTCCGCCGTTCCCAAGCCCCTTCCTTCGCCGTTCCCAAGCCCTCCGCCGACCCCTGCTCCCTCCGCTGTCCTCTACTCTCACGGCGCCATCCCCTGCCACCTCCGCCGTGCCCTGCTCCCTCCGCTATCCCGGCTCCCTCTGCCATCCACTTCTCCAGCCGTGCCCCTTCATCAGCCAAGCTCTGTCCGACCATCGTCGACTCTATACCAAACACCACTCATCAACAACCCGTACTCCGAATTAGGTAAGGGGATTATTTTCCTAAGGTTTGTACCAAGAAATTTTTTCTTCCTCAAGGGTTGATTTCATGATAATGCCTCATTGTGTCAATGCCCTCATTGTGCTCTTGTTTTCGGCATTGGTGAATAGTTTTGTGCATAACCTGATTGTTCATGAAATTTTTTCTTGCTCAAGGGTTGATTTCATAATAATGCCTCATTGTGTCAATGCCCTCACTGTGCTCTTGTTTTCGGCATTGGTGAATAATTTTGTGCATACCCTGATTGTTCATGACATGTGATTATGGGTGGCCCATTGATTCATCCCAGGATTTATAGAATGTCCATCTAGTTTAATTATTTTACTTCTGTTACTATTATCTAAAATTGGGATTAACTGTGAATAAACATTAATCCATATCCAGCCTATGAGAAAAAATGCTTAATTTAGAATAAGTTGATTCTGTATTATTTACCTTTCTGATTGTGTATTATTTACCATTTTGCATTCTTGCTTCTGTTAACATATTTAGTTTAACAAACATGGCCCCAAAAAAAGGTGCAACCAAGCAAAAGAACAACACCCAAAACCTAAGGAAAAAGGCTAGGGTGGTGGAGGGGGAGGATGTCGAGCACGGGACTCAGATTGTTCCGTCGACCAGCCGCAGAGGTGGACTGTACTGAGCATATTACTGTGTACAAGGACTTCATCTCGAGGGGCCTCATCCTTGATAGAGGGTTGGGGCTGGAAAAGCCCTTCATGAACTATGTGAAGGAGCACGGCTGGGAAGGCTTCATCGCACAACCGCTGCGTGCAAACTAGACCATGGCGTTTGAATACCTGTCGCTCATGAAGTATGAGAATTCTGCAACTGTTTTCCTCCGGGGTCATTTGGTCGAGTTGTCTTCGGATTTGATCAATAAGTTCTACAGGATCCCACCAAAGCCCTCGAGTTTGTACGAAGCTGCTGACACCACAGTTGAACAAGCTTCATGGGAAGACATCATCACATAAATCTGTGATGACACCGATGAAGTAATTCGGAATCTACCACAAGAATGGTCCAGCATAGAGAAAAAGTACTTGACTGAAGACATGAATGTGTGGTACAGTTTCATAGCTGCCCGGCTACTCCCCGTGAAATTTAATAGCGAGGTTCATCGGTCCCGTATGCTGCTGCTCTACAAGATAAAGAAGAACATGAGCATCAATGTTGGGAGTACAATAATGGCATACATCTGGGATTGTGTCAATGCCTATAACTGCATAGGCTTGTCCTCACTCATCACTGCAATATACGTGGAAGTAGGTTGCAGATACAAAGATGATGATGTCACAATGATGCCAAAGTTCCCCATAAACCCTCTCATATTCTCGAAGAAGAAGAACGTTGCTGAGTCATCTAGGGCGGCAACAAGTAAATCATCAAATGAGAACTCGGATGGGGACTTGGCAGTATTGCAACTGAAGGTGGATCATTTGGTGCGCTGGACATCGCAGGTTAGGAAGATCCTCACAGCCATGTGTGGTGAGAGAATTAATGAATTGGGTCCAATCCCTACCTTTAATTCGCCAAGGCCCAACACGGTAGAGGGCCCGCAGGAAATGACTGCCCACATTGAGCTCACATCTTCGTATTATCAGGTTGTTTCATTTGCTAGTTTAATTTAGATGTCTGACTCGTACATTTTTTTGCTTTCGAAACATACATTGCTACGTTGTTGGTTCTGTTTGGATGTGATTTTGGAATGTTAGCTTTCAAGCCACATAACGTATTTGTGTTGTTGTCTTAAACGAACTGTATGAGCAATTTGTTTTAGGTTTATGTGTGTGTAAAATTGCTGCAGTGCGCTGAACCAGTAGAGCTGTAGCGCGCTGTAGCTGCCAGAACCTACCATAGGAATAGAAAGCCAATTTTTTTACCAGTCTTTACCAAAACCGCTGGAGTACACTGCAGCGGACAGAACTGCTCGAAATGGCAACAAATTGGGAGATAGTTGTACAATAGTTGCTAGGGGCAACAAAACCCAACAAAGTATAAAAGGTAAATAAATTTTAACTTCGACATCATTGTTCGACCCCCCTAGTCTACAACCAACTTCATCTTCTTGGATTGACTGTCTCAAAGTTCTCAGCCATCGTCATCTATCCAAATACCATCTTTGTGTTTCCTCCATATGGCTCCCGTCTCAATCCCGTTGTCACTAGGTAGAGGGGAAATAGAGGGGAACTCTAACCTTTCACTTGTAACCTCAAAATCAATTTCATCGCGGAAAGAGAATTTCCTACCTTGTACCACAACAGACCAACCTACATTGCACGGGTCATTTACGTAGAAAACCTGTCTTGCTTGTTCGGCCAAAATAAACTGATCATTTTCATATGCCACACGAGTCGGGTCAACAAGGGTAAATCCCATTGGATCATCATTTCGAACCCCAGTTGTGTTATCAAACCATTGGCACTTGAATACCGGAATCTTGAATTCTCCATAGTCAAGCTCCCAAATCTCATCAATAACACCATAGAACGACATCACAGCTAGACTGGTTTTTTGTCTTTCTTACTTACTTGCCACATAGTCTCCGACTCAATGTATACCCCACTATTTTATGTCGTTCTCTTCAAATCTTGGTCCCTAGTAGCGAAAGAAAAATCGTTGATGTCATATCCGGAATACCTCAAAACTGTGCAGTTAGGCTTCCTCGCAAATGCCCTAATTTTTTGGTCGTAATTAGCAACATTGCATCGATCATATAACCAATTCACAAACTTGTCATTGTGCTCCAACTGAACATTATTAGGGGGCCACGTGGGATGACATTCTGTTATCGAATTAAGGTGCTCGGTCACATAAGCAGTAGTCTCCAAACAATTCCTCAACACATACAAATGAACTGACATCAAATCACTATTCAATGGAGTAAATAACGTTTCCCTAGATCTCGGCTTGCCCCCCTTCCTCCCAACATGTCAATTCAGGGGCACCCCAAATTTTCTGTGTCCCTGCAAATAGCAAGAGAAAAATTCAATCACTTCTTTGATAACATACCTCTCAACAATACTAGCTTCCGATCGACTCATACATTTCATGTACCCCTTAAAGACTTTCATGTGACGCTCGAATGGATACATCCAATGCATGCCAACTAGACCGCATATCTTTACCTCCTGCACTAGATGGACGATCAAGTGAACCATTATATCAAAAAAGGATGGAGGGAAATACATTTCCAACTTGCAGAGCACAACAACATCTTTTTATAGGACATTCAGATGGTCCCGTTCAATATACTTCCGGCATATGGAGAAAAAAAATATACAAAGTCTAGTGATTGAGTGCCTTACGTCGGCCTTCATTACCCCACGAATAGCAATAGGTAAAATTTTTTGCATCAAAACATGACAATCATGAGATTTCAATCCCGTCATCCGACAATCCTTCGTAACTACCCGACTCACGTTCGATGAATAACCAATGGGGACCTTCACTTCTTTCAAACTATCATAAACTGAGATTCTCTCCTCCTTAGAAAAGGTACAAGGTACAGGGGGCAAGTACGTCCTCTTACCCTTCACTTATGGGGCGAGGTCATTTATGATTCCCAAATCAACCAAGTCCAACCGAGCATTCAAACAATCTTTCATCTTTCAAGGAATATTCAAGAGGGTGCCTATCAAACTTTTGCAAATATTTTTCTCAATATGCATCATGTCTAGGCAATGCCTAACCTCAAGATGCTCCCAGTATGGTAGATAAAAAAATATTGACCTTTTCTTCCATGGCCCACCACAATGTATTTTGTCCTTGTCTTTGTACTTTCCCAACACCACTCTCAATTTCTTAACCTTACTGTGAATCTGCACTCCTGTTAGTGGTGCAGGGGATTTCCTTCGTTCTTTCCATGGAGCCATTTTCTATGGCTAAAATACACTGTCTTTCTTCCATATCTTAGCTGTTTGAATTCAGTCTTCTCCTCACAAATGGGACATGCTTTATGCCCCTTCACAACGTACCCTGACAAATTTCCATAGGCTGGAAAATCATTGATCGTGCAAAAAAGCATGGCACGAAGTTGAAACTCCTCATTCATATGGCCATCAAATATCAACACCCCTTTATCTTCCCACAATATCTTCAAATCATCAATCAATGGTCTCAAATACACATCAACCTCATTCCCAAGTTGTCTAGGACTTGAGATTAACATAGGCATCATAACATATTTACGTTTCATGCACAAATATGGGGGTAAATTGTATATAACCAACATCACGGGCCACGAACTATGCTTCGATGACATATTACCAAATGGATTCATCCCATCAGTACACAATGCAAGGAGGAGATTTCTAACCTCCGAAGCAAAGGAAGGATATCGCTTGTCAAAATTTCTCCATTGTTCACCGTCCGCCGGATGTCTTATCTTGTCGTTATGTAGTTTTTCCCGCTCTCCATGCCATCGCAAGTTCTTCGCATCTTCTGAATTCGCGAATAACCTCTTCAACCTAGGAATTATAGGAAGATACCACGTACACTTCAATGGGACCTTCTTCTTTTTCTTAGCCAAACACCCATCATCATCATTCGTCACACCCTTATATCTTGCATTTTGGCACATAGGACATTCAGTCGCATCTATCAAATCACCGTCATACAAAACACAATCATTTGGATATGAGTGTATTTTCTTGTATTCCAAACCAAGTGGACACAATATTTTCTTGGCCTCGTAATAGTTTTTCGGAATTCCATTCCCTTCCGAAAACTTATCCTTCAGAATCTTTAGTAGTGAATTCACACTTGCATCACTCCAAGAACTTGTAGCTTTCGAATTGAAAACCTCCATAAAAAAAGAGATTACGGTATCCTTACTTTTACATCCCGGATACAATGGCTTCTCTTTCTCGTCGAGCAAAGCACTCAACATTGTAGGCTTTCCCTCAAAATCTCTCACAATGTCATCGAACATACCATCAACTGTACATTTGTCTCCATCTACCTTGTCAAACCCACCGTCACGTCCTTGCTCAACCTCTCCATGAAATGTCCATACAATGTAACCTCCATCAAATCCATTCTTCAACAAGTGAAATCTAACAACCCCAAGATAATCAAACCGTTCATGACACAAGCATCTTTTTCATGGACAAAGTATCCTCTCCTCCCGACCAAAGGCATAATCTAGAAACAAATCAATAAATGCAATATGTTCACCACTCCCTCTAGCTACACTTGGACAGTTAACCATTTTTTCCCTCCACGCAAACATTGATTCTCGGTCCATTGTATCTAAACAAGACAAAACACACCATTACACATATTCTCATTGGTAAAAAATACGAAAAATGAACATGATCTTTTTGCTACACAATACTATAAGTATGCGAATCGATCAACTGCATGTTCTCGGGTAACATATAAATATATATACCATCTACCAAAAGAAACACAAAAATGTTCACATCAACACTTATTAATTTACACTCTCACAACATGATCGATACTCAACCAACATAAGCTAGGCATAGAGAAACCAATAATAAATACAAAAAAACTACCTCCAATTATGCATTTATGGTTCTAGTTGATTGAAATTTCCAAAAATTAATGAATACTTACTTCCATGAGTCTTCATTTGTTTGAGTTATTGCACACCTTCCCAAGAAATCTACCATTAATAATGGATAAGGTTCATGTTCAGAACTAATTTAAGAGGGTAAGTTCGGAGCATTAAATGCTCGATTTAGCACCGGTTTTTGTCAATAGTACACAAAATCGGTGCCAGTTTTCCTGCCTTTTTCCACAAATTCATTTAGCACCGGTTTCTACATTTTCATAACATCGGTTCCTATAACCGGTGCCAAAAACATACATCACGCCGGTTTTCTAGGATTCTTTTCATCGGTCTTAAAACCGGTGCAAATATAACACCAGTTATCGTTATTCTTAGCACTGGTTTCTTGATCGGTGCTAAACTCTCAACGGTTTCCATAAATTCTAGCAGCGGTTTCCCCACCGGTGTAAAAATAACACCGGTTTTTATTTAAATAACCGGTGCAAAAATATTTTTAACCGTTGCCACAATAACACCGGTTTTACAACCGGTGCTAAACAAGAAAACATTGCTAAAACATGATTTGCATCGGTTTTCATAACCGGTTTTAAAAAAACTGGTGCCAGAGGGGGGTCTCTGTGGTAGTGAGAAGTGAGGTGCCTAATCTTGAAAGAAGATGAAGAAACTATGTGGAATAGGAAGCTTTGTCATATCAACTACAAAATGTTGGTGAAGATTGCAACTTCTAAAGTAGTGCGAGGTATGCCTAATTTCACTAACAAAAATGGAATTGTGTGCGGACCATGTCAACAATGTAAACAGATTCAATCTCTTCATTCATTTGTTTATTATATTACCACTCCACGAAATCTTGAGTTACTACACATAGACTTGATGGGTCCGGCCAATACACCTAATATAACTGGGATGAAGTATATTTTTGTGTATGTTGATGATTTTTCCATATACACTTGGGAGGCATTTCTCAAAGAAAAATATGATACGGTGGATGTTTTCAGAAGTATAATGATCAAGCTGTAGATAGAAAAAGGTAGTCCTGTTGGGAAGATTATGAGGATCCATAGTGATCATGGCAAATAATTTGAAAATTCTCAGTTCAGTGAGTTCTGTGATGAACATGGCACCATGCATGAATTTTGCACCTATCACACCTCAGCAAAATGGGATTGTTGAGAGGAAGAATAGGAGTCTATAGGAGATGGCACGAGTTATGTTGGAAGGAAAAGGAATTCACAAGAAATTGTAGGCAGAAGCAATCAACACGGTATGCTATACAATAAATAGGGTGTATCCTCGTCCATTCACAAGAAAGATGAAATATGAAATCTGGAAGGGCACGAAGCCTAATGTTTCATATTTTCATGTGTTTGGAAGCAAGTGCTACATTCTCATGGATAGAGAACAGTTGGGAAAATTTGACAGTCGAAGTGAAGATGGATTTTTTTTAGGCTATTCAGTGAATAATCTTGCATAAAAAGTGTACAATCTATGCACTAATACCCTTATGGAATCAATTAATGCAATTGTGTATGATTCTGATAACAAGAAAGTACCAGGTGAAGTAGAAGATAAACCAGTACCAGTTCATGTTCCAATGCAGAATGCTCCAACTAATCAGCAAGGTGATGTTGGAACACAAGACCCTTCTAAAAATCATGTTGACCCTGAAGACATCGATGTTGGAATATCAGTTCCCAGTTCCCCACTTCATGTTCCAACACAGGTGGACCCCAATAGAACTTGAACACTACCACAAGTAAACTACAGGGAACTTGCAGGATTGCAAAGCTTAATCTCACTGATTGAACCAAAGAAATACAAAGAAGTCAATGCTATTGGCATCAAGTGGATTTTCAAAAACAAGTCAGATGCTGGTTGCCAGATTACTTGAAATAAAGCTAGGATGGTGGCTCAAGGATACACTCAAGTAGAAAGAGTTGACTTCATAAGACTTTTGCACCAGTTGCCAGGTTAGAATCTATTGGCATTTTACTTTCTATTTCGTATACTATGAACTTTACACTATACAAGATTGAGGTAAAAAGATCCTTTCTGAATGGAGTGGTTAATGAAGAAGTCTATGTTGAACAACCACAAGGATTTGAACATCCTCACTATCTGCATCATGTGTATAGACTCAAAAGGACATAATATAGTTTGAAACAAGCGCCAAGAGCATGAACTGAGTGACATACTACTTTTCTTATCAAAAAATGATATCATCGAGGGGAGTATATCACACTTTATTTGTGTTGGGCAGGTTATCAAAAATCTTGATTGCTCAAATTTATGTAGATGACATTGTATTTGGTTCTACTTCACCATCTATGGTACAAGATTTTGTCAATCTCATGCAGGATGAACTAGAGATGAGTATGGTTGGCGAACTTATCTATTTTCTAGGACTTCAATTGAAGAAATAAAAGAATGGCTTGTTCATCAATCAGATTAAGTATGCTATGAATCTTGTGAAACGGTTTGGCTTAAGCAAATCTTGATCAGTTTGAACTCCAATAGGGGCTACAGATAAATTTGTGAAGGATAAGAAGGTATTTCAGTTGATCAGAAATTGTACAGTAGTATGGTTGGTAGGCTGTTGTACCTTACAACTAGTCGACCAAATATATGTTTTAGTGTTGGGGTATGTGCATGATTTCTGGCTAATCCAAAGGAAACTCATATGAGTGCGGTCAAAATAATTTTCCGATATATTTGTGGGACTTCTGAGTATGGAATCTGGTATTCTAAAAATCAAGACTCAGACCTTTTAGCTACAGTGATTCTGATTGGGCTGGCAATGCAGATGATCGCAAAAGCACTACTGGTGGATGTTTCTTCATTGACACGAATTTGGTATCTTGGTACAGCAAGAAACAAAATTTAATTTCTTTATCATTTGCTAAAGCTGAATATCTTGATGGTGGAAGATGTTGTGCACAATAGTTATGGATGAAACAAATGCTGAAAGATTATGGAATTCATCAAGGGCCCCTGAAGATTTTATGTGACAAAAAAGTGCTATTGACATATATAAGAGTCCAGTCCAGCATTCTTGAACGAAGCACATTGATATAAGGCACCATTTTTATTCGAGATCTTGTTGAAAGAAAAGAAGTCATGGTGGCATATGTTCCAACATCGGAGCAATTTGATGATAGTTTTACTAAACCATTGGATTCTGCCAAATTTGAGCTCCTCAGGCAACACCTAGGTGTGTGATATATTTGAGGCACCCCTATATGAGCTTATCATTTAGCCTTAGATTGTTGTTTATTTTTGTACAGAAAATAAATAGAAAACACAAAAAAATTTAGAAAGAAGAAAAGTACAAAAATTATGCATGTTGGAATATGGGAAGTTGAATCATATGAGAGAGAATGGCCCAATTGATTTTGATGGCTCAAAATAATTATGGCATTGAAAGAGAAAAAGGTGGTATGGTTATTGAGGAAAGGAAATTAAATCTTTTCAAAATTTTTATCTTTATCTTTCCTCTCCATTCCCTAAACCTCTTTTCCTATTTTATTTCCATATCTTTGATTGTGTGAAGAATGTGCTTGGTTTTCTCGTGATAAACCCTACTATGAAGAAGTTTATAAGACTCGCAACTCTCTCAGCACTCTGTTTACAAGATCAGCCACCAAACTCGACATGGAGAAGAGCAGTGCTTTGAAGAAACTACTCGGAGAACCTAAGAATGAGCTGAATTTAACTGAGAGCTCAATGCTGGAATTTTTTGTAGGCACACCTGAACCAGGATTGGAGGAGATTTCCACAGTCCAGCCAAGATCTTCCTCCTCATCGCCCCCATTAAGAAATTCCAAGATAAGTCATTTACAGAGGGCTGAGATCAAAACAGTGGGGGTTTTAAGAATAACATAGGAAGAAACACTTTGAGAGAAAATCTTTGAGAGAAAGGAGGAAGCATTGAGTGTTTGTAATCTTTGTAGTATCGGAGTGATCATTAGTGAACCATTCTCCAAGTAGGACATAGAAAAACATGTCCAAAATTAGGTAAAACTCCTCATTTCAGTCTGTTATTTGTTTCTTATCAATTACTCTTGTGCTAGTATCACTATAGGAAATTCTAAGATAAGTCATTTACTTTCAATTGAAGTGATTGAGGTTAGTGATGTTCGAACACAGGGAAATCCAGTGGAAGACCTAGCTTATACCAGTGATGAGGTACTGGGTGAGTTTGTGAAGTAAAGATCGAGAAGATCCAAGAGGAAAGCTGAAGAGGTTGTGGTTGAACCAGCTCAGACTAAGAAACGGTAGAAAATAAAGAAGGAAGCTTGGTAGAGTTCTAGAAGAGCACCATCTGCAAAAGAAATATCATTGTAGAAAGATCACTAGACTTGGAGAACTATGAAGCAAGTGGATTTGCAGCATTTCTCAAGCACTTGGGGTACACTACTGTTGCCACGATCTATAAGGATTATAACAAGGAGCTAGTCCTAAAGTTCTATGCCAATGTAATGGCATAGAACTTGGATACTGATTCAAAGGGTGGACCTTTGTGTGTGGCCAGGTGATTAGATTCTCTGCTGAGAAAATAAATGAACACCTTGGGCTAACCACTACTGATTTTGCTGGTTTGTATGTTGAAGATCTAGAGTTGTCTAATGCTCAGATTTTGAATGAAATTTCTGGGGATTTAGTTTCACAGTGGCTAGCTCAGGAGAATGCTGCCATGTATAATTTGACCAACAAGTATTTTTTGTTTGTCCTAAATAGCCATTAACCACTAGATTGCTTCCACAAACACCTCAGCCTTAACCAGAGGAGATGACCAAGCTCTGTATTGGGAAGAAGATTCCAGTGAATCTAGGCTGCATTATCCAGGAACATATTGTGTTTCAGGTTGTGTCATGTAGGAAGAAGAACTCTTTCCCACCCCTTGTGTGAATACTGCATTGGCTAGAGCATGAAAGGTGAAAGTTAAGAGTGATGATGAGTTTATAGTGCCTAAAGTTGTAAAGGTTAACTCCAAAATCTTCTCTACAAGAAAGATTGATGATCTTCCTTGGGCAGAATGTGAACCTGGTAGCTCCGCACATGATTCATTGAAGAAGGAAAAGGAGGCTAAGAAGCTGAATGTCAAAGCAAAGATTGCAGCTCTTCAGGTCCAGATCACAGCACTTAAAGAAGAATTAATTCGGTTGGATGCTGATGGTAAAGCCTAGGAGGATGCTGCTGATGAAGCATGGTGTCTATTATTTGGAATTTTTCTTTTATATTTTGAGATTGTGAGACTTTGGCATGATTTCCAAATGTGTATTTCTTGCTTGATATTGTTCGGAATTCTTGGTTATATGAGTTCTTAGATTTCTAGTACTTATAATTTTTGTTGTTGGTTCTGTGTTCCAACATGATTTTCTTAAAATTTAAGTACTGAGTTTTTGCTTGATGTTCCAACATGGATGTTGAGGTATTTGTGTTTTGGAGTTAGGGACTTTAGGGGAGCTAAATGTTTTTGAGCTCATCTTCCAACATCTATACTGGTTTGATTTGATAACTCTATTTGCATAGTTATTGATTTGAAAGTCCAAAAGAGAGATGTGACCACAAAATGCCAAAGAGGGGATTGTAAAGTCCATATTTGTTTAATTGGTAATTTGTGGAAATTATGCAAATATAGAATTGTCATGTTGTAACATCAAAGGTAAAAAGTTTGCAAGATATGGATGGTTGCGGTGTTAAATCTGAGAAAAATATTTTATCCAGATGTTCTTAATTGGTGAATATATCAATTACTATATTTATGAGATTGGATTAGATTTATGGAATTGATATTGATTTGGAATGTTCGGCTGTGGTTGAGATATGAACAAAATATTCTAATTCCTTACTTCAAGGGATTAGATTAGGTAATTCCTATATATCCCTAAGGAATTTGATTGTTATCAGAATATTTTGTGCAGAATATTTTGTGGAGATAGAATTTCATTCGCACAAGTAACTAGGGACGTGCGGCAACTTTATACATGTGGACATTCTAGCTGAGCTACGTATGGATTTAAGTTGAGAAAATCTGCATTCAGGTTTTTGATATTCAGAAGTAACCGAGAGCTTATAATTGTGTTCCAACAAGAACAAAACCTTTTGATCAACGTTCATAATCGTATGCCTTAATTCCTTAGGAGCGTCGATTTGTTTTGAGGTCAGAGGGAGTCTGCTTAAGGCGGATCGGTAGGTAGGGGAGCTTGCAGAATTCACATGATGCAATTAAAAAAGATAAGTATATTGTATGGTGTACTTTGTGGATTAGTGGATTCATTCTGAACTGGGCCAATCCCCGCAGATGTAGGTGATTTTTACCGAACTGCGTAACAAAGTCGTGTGTCTTTGTGCTCTGCTTTATTATGTATTTAGTTGGATAGGTTATGTTGGCACACGGTAATAACAATTGAAATAATTAGGTAAAATCAAATTTCAAATAAGCCGCGTGCCATCATAGTATAAGTAATAATTTTATTTATAATAAGATGTATTACTTCATACTCCCTCCATCCCAGTTATTTTTACACTCTTTCCTTTTTGGGACGTCCCAACTGTTTTTCACTCTTCACTTTATTTCTAATTTTGGCCAAGTTTTATTCATTTTTTAATTGGGATGACCCAATTGTAAAGCTGAAATAAAATACAAAAGGAAAATAAAATAAAAGTACCCACCAACATATGGGCCATAAATTATTAAATAATGAATCCTTAAAAATACTTCATCTTTCTCTCTCCGCCAAAATAGTTGCGACGGAGGGAGTATGATATTGTACTTCCTCGTATAAGTAGCAAGTGGGTTTTTTATTTCATAAGTAGAAAAGAAATATTTGAAGAGGGGATAACTTCTTTTTATCATTAGTTACTATGCATATTCAAAGATTAGTTGCTAAATAAACTTATAATTTCGATTCTTACTTTGATGTAATGTGAAATAAGAGTTTATCGCTGTACCTCTCAAAAATACCCTTTTAAATACCTAAATCTACAATAAATAGATAGGATCTGATTTTTAATAATTGAAGAAACTAAGAAAAGGAGTAATTTCTATTCACTAAAAATTTACGTTGTTAAATTACAAAAGCACCCTTTATTTTTTTATTAAAATATCAAATCCACCATAAAAATAGAGGGTGCTTTTGAAATTTATTTTTAAAATTCCATTGGTTAAAATTACTCCTTATGTTGGTCAACTGATGGCATGACAAAATAAGACAAAAAATATCATTTATAGGACAAAATAAGAACTTGTCTTTCATCATGACTAAATTTTTATTTTTTTTAAAAGTGATTTAAGGACCATTAGAATTATTGATTTATTTTAGTTGCCTAATCAGTATAAAATGTATGCCGCTGATATGGTATGTCATGTATGTTTAATTTGTATATATACATCTGATTCATGTCTTACTCTGTCTCCCTACTCTCGCTTTCTTTTGTTTTTTCGCAGAGTTTGTAGCTTGTTGGTTTGTTATCCCAGTCGATTTCAGAAGGATTTTTTAAAATCAGAGCGCGCTTGCTTATAATGTGGTGAAGTGAAAAAAGTTCAGAATTGAAGAGGTTGAGAATTCAAATCCTTCTGTGCCGCCTCCAAAATCACCTTTCACTGCAAGTGGTAACTTTTCTGGTTTTTATGTTTATGTGTGTTTGTTGCTATATTTTTTCTATTAAATAATATTTCATTTACTTCTTTGCGATGAAATTAAAATTTTATTCACAAAAACATTAACCGCATTCTGCCTTGTTGGAAAGGAGGCTAAAATATGGAAACGATGCAAGAGATCAGCGATTGAGCATCAAATCAGCAATTATAATTATTGTACACCAATTAGAATAATTACCTAGTTTAGCATAGCATTGTAGTATAAATCAGCCTTGTATCTAAGATTCAATATGAAACAATATAAAAGAAGAACTCAGAAATACTCAATTATGTCTACAATAGTTAGTTCTTTCTTGGTATCAGAGCTGTTGTTTTCGATCCTCTAAGGGATTCGAAGTTCTAAACAGCCGTCATCCTCTGCTGTTTACCTTTCTCAGCCATGGAGGACGGTGAACCCAGCAGCGATCGTGAGCAGAGGTCAGCCGTGGTTGCGGAATCACAGTCAGATTCCCTAGCCGAACAATTGGCTCGCCTCCTGAAAAAACAAAATCAGTCAGTTACGTATGTGCCACCGCCAGTAATTCTCAAAGCAAAACTCAGTCAATACAATTATTCTCTATGGGCTCGGTTGTTGAAGATGGCCGTCGGAGGCAGAGGACTGCTCCACCATCTTACTGGGGTACCGACGCCACCAGATCGAAGTGAATCAACATACCACCAATGGGAACAGACGGATTTAATCGTCTGTGGGTGGATAATCGACAACATGGAGGATGAATTGGTCTCAAATTACGCTGAATATCCATCAGCGAAGTCACTATGGGATGGTTTACAGGCTACTTTCAGTCAACGAGACAATGGTTTTGAAGTATTTGAATTAACCATACGGGCATTTACGGTTAAACAGAATGGTCAACCCATCGAAAAATTCTACAGTGAGTATCAAAAGCTATGGCAGGAAATAGAACTACGTCAACCAAACATGATGAAGTGTGAGGAGGACTTAGCTGCGTTCAACAAGCTCCGATCGGACTCGAAGTTGTTCGGATTTCTGAACGGGATTGATGACACGTATGAAGCCGAGAGACGGGACTTGTTGAAGGAGACACCGTATCCCTCCATTGAACGAGCATATGCCATGATTAGACGGGAAGGTGCTCGCCGGGGGATATTGGGGCCAGACCGGAAATCGCCTGGTGACGGAGCGCCGCAACTGGCGGAGTCGGCATCGAGCTTGCAGCACGACCTCAGGCGAACGTGGGAGAACCCATCACAGGTCGAGGATTTGCCACCAAGCCACACTCCGAGGCGAATAAATCCGGCCAAAAATCATCACAGCGTGGCGACGGCGGTGGTTGGGTGGATCGATCTCGGCTGAAATGCAGTCATTGTGGTAAACCACGCCACACTAAGGAAGAATGTTTTCAACTCATCGGATTTCCCGATGGCTGGCAGAGTAAGAGGAAAACGGGAAGTGCGGCGGCTGTGACCAGAGAGGACGGCGGTGAGAGAGAAGGACCGAACGATGTTGGCATGGCTACGGCAATGAGGAATGGTGAAGGTATTTCAAGGTTCAAAAAGGAAAATTTGCAATTTAGTCCTTTATGTTATAACCCTAGTTATTTCTCACATGGATGTTTGCCGCTTGAGGTTCCTGACCAGAAAGTATTTGGAAATGATGTTTTTGACCCCCCGGTTTGTGAATTACATCAGATCAGTTCCAATCAGCAAGGGAATTGCAAAATTAATTCACAGGCACTCTCTGTATCAAAAGGGCGGAATGGTAAAAGTAATCGGTGGCTCTTTGACTGTGGTGCCACTGACACTATGAACTTTGACAGGAATGATTTTGTGACACATACAGTACCAAAGAGAACTTCTATTCAAAGTGCCAACGGGGACATCTTGCATGTTCACGGAGCTGGAACAATTGAGTTGACACCGACTCTGAAATTGCGAAATTGTCTTTATGTCCCAAATTTATCATACAAATTATTGTCTCTCAGCCATGTGACGAAAGAGTTAAATTGCATGGTACTTATGTATCCTGATTTTTGCCTTTTGAAGGATATTCAGTCGGGGAACGTGATTGGACGTGGCACTGAGAAAGGAGGACTGTACTACGTTGATGAGGTGGCTCAACAAGGCACTGCAGCACTTGCTCATGGAACAGTGGAAAGACAACGATGGCCGTGGCATCGGAGGTTGGGACATCCGTCAGCCGGGTACCTTCATATGTTGTTTCCCAATTATTTCCGCAGAGTTATTCTATGTCGTGCGATACATGCGTATTGTCGAAAAGTTATAGACATTCCTATCCTAAGTCTACTACAAGGGTATCATCAGTTTTTTCGTTGATTCATTCAGACGTATGGGGTCCCGCCCCTACAACCAGTTCTAATAATGGATTTCGATATTTTGTGTTATTTATTGATGATCATTCACGAATGACGTGGGTTTATTTCCTTAAAAATAAATCCGAGGTGCCCTCCAAATTTGTGGATTTTTATCACATGGTGCGTACACAGTTTAATGCACAAGTTCAGGTCCTACGTTCAGATAATGGGGGGGAATTCGTAAACTTCACTTTACAGCAGTTTTTCAGGGAATAGGGGTTGGTCCATCAAACTTCCTGTCCACATACCCCACAGCAAAATGGAGTTGCAGAACGGAAAAATTGCATCATTCTTGAGATGACAAGGGCGCTCTTGATTGAATCTAGCGCACCTAAGTTTTTTTGGCCAGAAGCGGTAGCCACTTCTGTTTATCTCTTGAATCGGTTACCCACAAAAGTTCTCCAGTCTGCCACACCACTAACAGTTCTCTCCAGTCACAAGCATATTCCCTCATCTTTGGCTCTCCAACCTCGAATCTTTGGCTGCTCGGTCTTTGTTCACATACCAAAGGCTGATCGCACTAAGTTAGATCCATGCTCTCTTAAGTGTGTTTTTGTGGGATACGGGGTTCATCAAAAGGGATACAGGTGTTACCATCCACCCACTCGTCGTCTATATACGACAATGGATTGTGATTATCTGGAGACTGAGTTTTATTATTCTTCTCAACTCAGTGATCAGGGGGAGAATAGTAGTGAGTCACTGAGTTGGTTATCTAGTCCAATGTTGTCTTCCACAGAACCGGTAGTACAGCCATCTTCTCCTTGTGCCACACCTTTCCCGACGAGTATCCTCGAGGTAAGTACTCCTGATGTAAGTACTCCTGATGTTGAATCTCCTGATGTTGATCCTATTGTAGACATTGATGCTTCCGCAATTCAGTCTATGTCTCATGATTCTATTGAGTCTAGTTCAGGAGATGTTGGAGTACAAGAAGACAGTGGGGCCGAGCCTATTACAAGCCAGTATGTGTTGCCGCCCAGGTCTACTCGGGGAATACCACCAAAGAGGTATGAGCCGGAACATGAACCCAGATCTTCCAAGTACCCAGTGGCAAACCAAGTCAGGGGAAGCTTGTCACCTATAGCTCAAGCATTCACAGCAGCTGTGTATTCAGACATCATTCCTAGAACCGTGCATGAGGCACAACAGAACGAAGAATGGTGTCAAGCCATGAGAGTTGAAATGGCTGCCCTTGAGAAGAATGAGACGTGGGAGAAGTGTGTTCTACCTCAAGGGAAGAAATCGGTAGGGTGTCGGTGGGTGTTCACAGTAAAGCATAAAGCCGATGGCACTATAGAAAGATACAAGGCGAGGCTAGTAGCGAAGGGGTACACCCAGACCTATGGGGTGGATTACTCAGAGACATTCTCCCCAGTGGCGAAAATTGACACCATAAGAGTGTTGTTCTCAGTAGCAGCAAATCAAGGTTGGTCACTGCACCATTTTGACGTGAAGAATGCATTCCTTCATGGTGATCTGAAGGAAGAAGTTTACATGGAACCTCCTCCAGGGATAACAACAGGATTCCGGGAAAATGAAGTGTGCAGGTTGCGGAAGGCTCTCTATGGCTTGAAACAGTCTACAAGGGCATGGTTCGGTAGATTCACAGTAGCCATGAAGGGGTATGGGTACAGACAGAGTAATACTGACCACACACAATTCCTGAAGCGCCAGAACGGTTTAGTAACATGTCTTATCATATATGTGGATGACATGATTCTCACAGGAAATGATCTAGAAGAGATAGCAAAGTTAAAGAAGAATCTTTTCCGGGAATTTGAAATGAAGGATCTAGGAGTACTCAAGTACTTTCTGGGGATTGAAGTTTTGAGGTCTAGGAAGGGGATCTTTATCTCTCAGAGAAAGTACGTGTTAGACCTGCTTGCTGAGACTGGACTGCTTGATTGTAAACCTGCAGATACTCCGATGATGGTGAACAATGGGCTGCAACTCGTAGAAGGTGCAGAGTTAGCAGACAAAGGAAGGTACCAGCATCTGGTGGGAAAGCTGATATATCTCTCTCACACCCGACCTGACATAGCTATACTGTGGGTGTCCTTAGTCAGTTTATGCATCAGCCCCAGGCAGACCATATGGAGGCAGCTCTGAGAGTAGTGAGATACTTAAAGAGGACTCCAGGGGGTGTTATTTCAAAGGCATGGACATCTTGAGATTGAGGCCTATACCGATGCAGACTGGGCTGGAAATTGGGTAGATAGAAGGTCGACATCTGGATACTTTACCCTGGTTGGTGGAAACTTAGTTACCTGGAAGAGTAAGAAACAGAAAGTGGTTGCTCTTTCGAGTGCAGAAGCTGAGTTCAGAGGAATTGCTCGAGGACTTACAGAGATTATGTGGTTAAGGAAGCTTATGCGGGAGATTGGTTTCCCAACGACACAGACGTGTAGGCTCCTATGTGATAACAAGGCTGCTATCAGTATCTCGGAAAATCCAGTCCAACATAATCGAACGAAACATATTGAAGTGGACCGGAATTTCATTAAGGAAAAACTAGAAAGTGGATGGGTGACCTTACCATATGTTCGATCAGAAGACCAGCTAGCTGATATTCTGACCAAGGCGGTGAATGGCAGAATATTTGATGAAGTGCTATGCAAGTTGTGTGTGTGTGACCCCACGGCTCAACTTGAGGGGGAGTGTTGGAAAGGAGGCTAAAAATATGGAAACGATGCAAGAGATCAGCGATTGAGCATCAAATCAGCAATTATAATTATTGTACACCAATTAGAATAATTACCTAGTTTAGCATAGCATTGTAGTATAAATCAGCCTTGTATCTAAGATTCAATATGAAACAATATAAAAGAAGAACTCAGAAATACTCAATTATGTCTACAATAGTTAGTTCTTTCTTGCCTCAGTATTCTATGAATCTGATTCACTAAATATTCTTACAGCGGTTCATTGTTTCACTCTAGCATATTTCAAAAGTAGCTGATTTCCTCTCCCAAAATCGGCCATTTCCTTTTCCCTCCTCTTCGTCTTCCAATTCCTCTCTCTTGATTTGATGTAGAAATATGCTATAGGGAAAACATTGATGATTGTGCGACGGTGGTTGAGCTCAGAAAAGAGAGTATTTTAATATGCACAATATTTTAATATCATTATCTGCACTAAATATGCACAATATTTAAATTCAATATTTTAGTATCATTATCTGCACTGTATATGCACAATACTTGCACTCAATATTTTAATATCATTATCTGCAATAAATATGCACAATATTTGCACTAAATATTTTAATACCATTATCTGCACTGTATATGCACAATACTTGCACTCAATATTTTAATAACATTATCTGCACTAAATATGCACAATATTTGCACTCAATATCTTAATACCACTATATGCACTGTATATGCACAATATTTTGCTTCAGTGTTCTATGAATCCGATTCACTAAATATTCTTACAGCGGTTCATTGTTTAATTGTAGCATAATTCAACAGTAGCAAATTTTATTCCTTTTCTGCAATTTCCTCTCCCAAAATCGGCCATTTCCTTTTCCCTCCTCTTCGTCCACCAATTCCTCTGATGATACCAACTTTCCTCTGTATGCGCATTTTGAATTGATAATCGGATTTCAGGTTAATTAAACTAATCTATGTTTTATATCTACAAAACTCTCTGAGTTTTGCTTGTCATTTTAAGATGAAGTTTTATTAGTTTAACCTGATTTTTCTTTATGAGCAGAAGTTTGCAGCCTGAATTTTTGTGTGTACTTGTAGTTTCCTCTTCATTTTTTTGCTCTGCTATTCTTTCTATCTGGTATGAAATTTATCTGTGATGTATGTATCTCTATGGAAAATCGTAGTTTTTGATGTTGTTTCTAAGGATTTTGCATCAAACTGTTGATTTTGTGTGTGTTCATGGTGTTTTCAATCCTACATATGAAACTCTGATACACACTTACATCATTTGATACTGATTGTTGGAAACTATTTGGCTCCTTCGGGCTAGTCATTTCTGAACCACTAGTGGGGGTGGGGTGATTAAAGATGGTTATTTCGGACCAGAGAAGTCACTTTGGAGGTGACTTCTCTGGCCCTGACTTTGACCATCCGTGATTAAAGACAGTTCATAGAACCACCTCTAAAATGCACGATGTAAGGCAGTTATTTAGTGTCTTTGCCGAGCTGATGGACACCTTTAATTGTGTTCCAAGCTCGGAACCAACGCAATGTCATCGGCGGTGGAGAATTGTTTAGACTTCGGAACTGGGAGTGGGTTCCGGTACCTGAACTATGGTCTGAGATGGTATTGATGTTCCTAATCAGTGTGTTGAATCCGGACCCAATATGTGTTTTGTGGACATAATTGGCTTAATTAGATTATTCAATTCCGATGGAGGAACCCTATCATTGAAAACTAGTTCCGATTGAGCAAGTTGCAGTTCTGGCTTCATAATTTCAACATGTATGCTGAGGAAGACGTTGTGAGTTCGGAAGATGGGTCGGGAAGAATGGTAAAAATCTAATAATGTTTTCAAATCTGGCTAATGATTGCCACAAATTACAAATTGCTCCACCAATATATGTGTTCATGATTTTGCAATGTTCCAAAACTGTATAGATACCGCTAAACTAGCACCTATCTATACATAGGAATAGAAATCATCTAAATTATATTCCCGTAGCAAAGTATACCTATATTAGCCAACATAATACTACACAACATGAGTGTAGTTTGACCGAAAATCTATAGACAAAGCTAATCAAGCAACTATCTATAGATGGAAATAGAAAACAAGCAATTTCTACTCCCCAAAATTCATGTCACTGAGAAATGTGTTATACTACCACTTTAGAATTTGCAAGAGTTGGGGATTGAACATTTACGAGATGTCTCGCCACACAATTTCTGGCCACATCGATGTCTTCTTGTGAATACGACTTTTGTTCCATTGGGAAAATCTGTGGACATTAGAATATAAGAAAATAGTTCTTTTGGGTTAGCACTTTGTGTATAAATAAAAAAAATTTGAAATACACATTTACTAAATATTTTAATACCATTGTGAATGTGTAATTCAGAATGATTTCATTGATGCAAGGGTGTTACAATTTATAGAGTACAAGAGCTATACATTCATTGTATCTAGCCTACTCTAAATATAGACAAGAAATATTACAAATAAATACAAGAATATCTTAATATCAATCAAGATATTCTATCAATAAATATAAGAATATCTTGCTATCAATCAAGATATTCTATCACCCCCCTTCAAGCGAAGCGTAGGATTGCTAGAGACGCAAAGCTTGGAACGAAACAACTCGAAGAGCGGGCGAGACAGTCTCTTAGTGAAAACATCAGCCACATGAAGAGAAGAGGGAACATGACTAACACGAAGCTTCCCAGAGGTAACAAGCTCACGAACGAAGTGGTAGTCAATGTCGATGTGCTTAGCCCGCTTATGGGCAACTCAATTTTGAGCCAGAAAAATGGCACTACTGTTGTCATAGAGCAGTAGCGGAGTGAAAGATCGAGGGACCCGAAGCTCACGTAACAGTTGACACAACCAAGCCAATTCAGCTGCAGTATTGGCCATGGCACGATATTCGGGTTCACAACTGGATCGAGAAACAGTAGGTTGCTTCTTAGCACTCCAAGAAACAAGATTTCCACCAAGGAAAATGGCATAGCCATAGGTAGAGCGGTGAGTCTCGAGACAATGAGCCCAATCATCATCAGAGTAGCCCAGAATGGGAAGACCAGCAGGCGAAGGATGGAAGGAAAGTCCATAGTGAAGCGTCCCACGAACATAACGAAGGATGCGAGTGACAGCTTGAAAATGATCATCCTTAGGAGACTGCAGAAACTGGCTGACAGAGTTAACAGCATAAGATAAATCTGGGCGAGTGATTTTCAATACTGCAGTGCACCAACAAGTGAGCGATAAAGCTTGGCATTTGAGAATTCAGGACCAGCAGAGGTGACAAGCTGCGAACCAGGCACAAACGGTGTAGAGACAGGCGCAGCATCCATCATACAAGCTCGCTGTAAAATTTCCATAGCATACTTAGCTTGCCCTAAGAACAGCCTAGAAGAAGATCGAGTAACTTCAATGCCCAAAAAGTAGTGAAGAGAACCAAGATCTTTGACGGAGAGTTCTCGATCAGCACGAACAATGAACCGTTGAATGAGAACAGAGTTATTTCCAATGAGGATGATGTCGTCAACATGCACCAACAAATATAGCACAGTCGATCCTCGAGCATAAACAAACAGTGAAGTGTCAGTCAAACAGAACTTAAACCCTAAACGGAGAAGAAAGGAGCTGAAGCGCTGGAACAAAGCCCGAGGAGCCTGCTTGGCCCATATATGGTTTTTCGAAGGCGACAGACAAAATCTGGATGAACAGGATCAGAAAATCCAGCTGGTTGCTCCATGTAGACCGGAGAATCAAGAACACCATTAAGGAAAGCATTCCTAACATCGAGCTGATGAAGAGGCTAAGAGAAGGTCGTGGCAAGACCAAGGATAATCTGGACAGTGGAGGCTTTAACGACAGGACTAAAGGTATGAGTAAAGTCAAACCCAGGAAGCTGAGTAAATCCTTGGGCAACAAGATGAGCCTTATACCTGTCAATAGAGCCATCGGGTCAATGCTTGAGATGATAAACCCATTTGGATCCAACAACATTAGCATCTGAGGGTCGAGGAACAAGATCCCAAGTGTGTTGCTGGCGGAGAGCTCGCATCTCCTCATCCATGGCAGAAGTCCAACGGGAATCTCTAACAGCAGAACGAAACCCTCGCGGCTCAGTCTTGGTAAGCAATGTAGCAAGAAGTCCAGTCATCTCATAATCAGCAAACTGACGATTAGTGGTTAGACTGCCTGTTTGCAAATGGGTAGTCATGCGGTGAATTGGTCGTGGTGGTGAAGGCGACGGAGAGGAAGCAGACGGTGCTGGAGATTGAGATGGGGATGGCAGTGATGACGGTGCAGGTGTTGAGGTCGGCGACGGTGTTGGAGTCAGGTTTGTCGGCGATGCTGGAGTCGGGTTTGTCGATAAGGTAGGATCATCCAAGTCTGCAAAGACAGAAACATCCAATGTTCCTGGAGCAGCAGAAGTAGAATCAGCAGCTGCTGGAAAGGAGGTCTCATCGAAACGGGCATGGCGAGTGAGGTAGACCTTCTTGGATGAGGGGTCAAGGCAGCGAAAACCTTTGTACTGCGCACTGTAACCAACAAAAATGCATGGAACACCTCGAGGAGCGAGCTTATGGGGTGCAAACGGTCGTATATAAGGATAAATCTACACCCAAAAGGATGAAAGTTAGAGTAATCAGGATGACGGCCATGGATCAGAAAGTAGGGAGACACATTGTGAAGAACAGGCGTAGGGAGACGGTTGATGGTATAAGTGGTAGTGACAAAGGCAACATCTCAGTAAGATGGTGGTAGCTGAGAGTGCATCAACATTGACAGTCTCATTTCCGTAATATGCCTGTGTTTGCGTTCGGCTCTACCATTATGTTCTAGTGTGGCTGGACAAGAAATTTGATGAAAAATTCCCTTAGCAGAGAAATGTGCCCGTAAACGCGCATTAGTGAATTCAGTGCCTCCATCACTTTGAAACACCTTAATCGAGCAGGAAAACTGATATTCAACCAAGTTCTGAAACTGCACGAATGTCTCAAAAAAGTTCGATTTCCTCTTCAACGGATAAAACCAAGTAAAGCGCGAAAAATCATCCACAAAGATCGCATAATAAGAGAAACCACTTTCTGATAAAATAGGAGCAGGACCCCATAAGTCGCAGTGTACTAAAGCAAGTAAAGAAACGGCCCGTCTGGGATTTTCCATAAATGAAAGCCTTTTTCCCTTAGCTCGTTCACAGGAAGAACATAAAGAGGGTGTAGGCAAAAAGGATGTAACCTTAACTAGGTTGAACTTATTCAATAATGAAATAACTGAAGGGGAAGTATGGCCTAGTCTAGCATGCCATATGTCAAAAGACGCCCTATGTTTATTTGCTTGAATATAAGTAACAAAAGCAGCGCCACCTTATTCTAGCACATAAAGACCTTTCTCACATCGTCCTTGGCCCACAATTTCCTTTTTGGACCATGTCTGAATAATAAACGAATTTTCATCAAATGATATCACAGCATGTAAATCCCTTGTCAGTTTACTAATGGAGAGAAGGATTTTCGTAATATCAGGTACCACTAACACATCAGATAAGCATAAATCACGAGAAAACCGATGCTGACCAATATGAGTAATTTTAACAGATCTACCATTAGCAATAGCGACAGAACAGTTACCGTTATAGGGAGTGATGCTGTCAAGACCAGAAGATGTGGAAGCCATGTGGTTGGTAGCACCAAAGTCTAGATACCAGTCAGAAGCATTGTCGAGAGACACCGAGGACTGAAAAGCATCAGCAAGATTTGCAGACTCCGGATTCGAGTTGGTGCCAGTGCGAGCCGTGTGACCAAATTCATAACAAAGTTGGCATTTGGGATTCCACCTTCGTTTACTATGACGAGCACCGCCACCACCAGCAGCAGATTGACCAGAGGAGCCACCACCACCAACTGCACTACTAGAACCACCAGAGTGCCTAGAACCGCCGCTAGATTGGTCGCGCGTGGGGTTCGACGCCCCTGTCAGTGGTACGTGTTGGCCACGCGCCTGGGAGTTCGAGGAAAACCCACCTGAAAATGCCTGTGCAAAGGCTGCAAAAGCGATGGGAGCAGGATCAGAACCCATGTCAGTATGAGAACCACCAGAAGCTAGGAAGATCTCGTGACTTCTCGCCCTTTCAACAACGTCGGCATACGCCGGAATCTGGGGTTGCGACATTTGCACCGCCTGGAAATTGGAGAAGGCTGAGCTGAGACCGCGAAGAAAAATCATGACGCGATCCTTGTTGCCGACTGGAGATCCAACAGAAGCAAGGTCGTTGGTGATGGTCTTGAGGCGGCGGTGATATTCCATGACAGTGTAGGAGCCGCAGCGGATTGTGTGCAGCTCGTCACGGAGTTGCAACTCTCGAGCGTTGGACGTGTTGTCAAACGCCACCGCCAGAGCGTCCCACATGGCCTGAACAGTCTCGCAGCCGATCGTTTCTAACATGGATTCTTCGGTGAGCGACGATCGGAGAAGAGCCTGAAGGACCTTATTCTGCGCCGTCCAAGCCTCAGGCGTGAGGGCTGAGGGATCCGACGTTCCAGCAGCGGAAGCGTTGGGTTTTGGCAGAGAACCGTCGCGGTACGCAAAAAACCCAGTAGATTGAAACAACACCTGCACCTAAGATCGCCACACCATGAAATTTTCGGTGTTGAGCTTGATCGGCAACATATGGATCATAGTGGGGTAGGTCAGAGATTTTTCGGTCTCCATCGGGACGACGAGAGCACACCGGCGGCAGGATTTGGTCTGGATCAGAAGAGCTTTAGACACCTAGCAGTGGGCTAGGGTTTGTAAGGTTAGGGTTTGAATATTGCACCTAACGAATGTGTATGAGAACCAGCTCTGATACCATGTGAATGTGTAATTCAGAATGATTTCATTGATGCAAGGGTGTTACAATTTATAGAGTACAAGAGCTATACATTCATTGTATCTAGCCTACTCTAAATATAGACAAGAAATATTACAAATCAGTACAAGAATATCTTAATATCAATCAAGATATTCTATCAATAAATACAAGGATATCTTGATATCAATCAAGATATTCTATCAACCATTATCTGCACTGTATATGCACAATACTTGCACTGAATATTTTAATAACATTATTTGCACTAAATATGCACAATATTTGCACTCAATATTTTAATATCATTATATGCACAATACTTGCACTGAATATTTTAATAACATTATTTGCACTAAATATGCACAATATTTGCACTCAATATTTTAATATGTTTATGTGTTTGTTGCCATATTTTTTTTAATATAAGATTTCATGTACTACCTTGTGAAGAAATTATAATTTTATTGATGTGTTGTTGGATGCAGGGTTTTATTAGGCTGTATGTGGTTATGGCTTAATTTTGAATGATTATGTATTGACAGTACTGGATTCGGGGAATATGAATGTTGTTTTTCTTGTCTCTAAGATAAATTCTTCTTCTTCGTTTTTCTAAAAGAAAAAAGTGATTTTATAACCTTACCTAGTTGACATAAGTGCTAATATAATTTTTCAATATTTGAAAGCGCTAACATAACTCTGTTTAGTTAGTGAAAGTGCCAATATAACCCTATAAGTTTTAAGGATGTGCCGATATAACCCTACAAACATTAGACATTTGTTGATATAACCCTACAAACATTAGAAATGTGTTGATATAACCCTACAAACATTAGAAATGTGTTGATATAATCCAATAAAATTGCATAATGTGCTGATATAACCCTACATATTCCGGTGGCGATCCGGTGAACTATGAGGGTAAAATTGTCCACCTAATTTCAGAGTTAGCCCAAAGGGCATTTTGGTTAATTTACATAGAGTCAACGCCGAAAAATGGAGGTTAATGCTGAAAATGGGGTCTGAGAGTTATATTGGCACTTTCATTAACATGTTAGGGTAATATTTGCACTAAAAATTATCATAGCGTTATATTGACACTTACTCAATTAGATAGGGTTATATTAGCACTTATCCCTTTTGTAAAAATATAGCTGACCTATTGCAAAGGATTTCGTGTAATTAACTGCCAAAATATAGTTCCAAATTGTTTTTGAACCGATCGATTGTTGTCGTATAAATAAAGACATTTAGTAAAACTACAATAAATACTTTTTATTTACATATCCCATTAAAAAAACATTAAATGCATTTTGCTTCAGTGTTCTATGAATCCGATTCACTAAATATTCTTACAGCGGTTCATTGTTTCATTGTAGCATAATTCAACAATAGCAAATTTTATTCCTTTTCTGCAATTTCCTCTCCCAAAATCGGCCATTTCCTTTTCCTTCCTCTTTGTCCACCAATTCCTCTGATGATACCAACTTTTCTCTGTATGTGCATTTTGAATTGATAATCGGATTTCAGGTTAATTAAACTAATCTATGTTTTATATCTACAAAACTCTCTGAGTTTAGCTTGTCATTTTAAGATGAAGTTTTATTAGTTTAACCTGATTTTTCTTTATGAGCAGAAGTTTGCAGCCTGAGTTTTTGTGTGTACTTGTAGTTTCCTCTTCATTTTTTTGCTTTGCTATTCTTTCTGTTTGGTATGAAATTTATCTGTGATGTATATATCTCTATGGAAAATCGTAGTTTTTGATGTTGTTTCTAAGGATTTTGCATCAAACTGTTGATTTTGTGTATGTTCATGGTGTTTTCAATCCTACATATGAAACTCTGATACACACGTACATCATTTTATACTGATTGTTGGAAACTCTTTGGCTCCTTCTGGCTAGTCATTTCTGAACCACTAGTGGGGGTGGGGTGATTAAAGATGGTTATTTCGGATCTGAGAAGTCACTTTGGAGGTGACTTCTCTGGCCTTGACTTTGATCGTCCGTGATTAAAGACGGTTCATAGAACCGCCTTTCAAATGCCCGATGGAAGGCGGCTATTTAGTGTCTTTGCCGAGCTGATGGACGCCTTTAATTGTGTTCCGAGCTCAGAACCAACGCAATGTCGTCGGCGGTGGAGGATTGTTCCGACTTCGGAACTGGGAGGGGGGGGGGTTCCGGTACCTGAACTATGGTCTGAGCTGGTATTGATGTTCCTGATCAGTGTGTTGAATCCGGACCCAATATGTGTTTTGTGAACATAATTGGCTTAATTGGATTATTCAATTCCGATGGAGGAACCCTATCATTGAAAACTAGTTCCGATTGAGCAAGTTGCAGTTCTAGCTTCATAATTTCAACATGTATGCTGAGGAAGACGTTGCGAGTTCGGAAGATGGGTCGGGAAGAAAGGTAAAAATCTAATAATTTTTTCAAATCTGGCTAATGATTGCCACAAATTACAAGTTACATCAGCAGTATATGTGTTCATGATTTTGCAATGTTCCAAAAATGTATAGATACTGCTAAACTAGCACTTATCTATACATAGGAATAGAAATCATCTAAATTATATTCCCGTAATAAAGTATACCTATATTAGCCAACATAATACTACACAACATGAGTGTAGTTTGCCGAAAATCTATAGACAAAGCTAATCAAGCAACTATCTATAGATGGAAATAGAAAACAAGCAATTTCTACTCCCCAAAATTCATGTCAATGAGAAATGTGTTATACTACCACTTTAGAATTTGCAAGAGTTGGGGATTGAACATTTACGAGATGTCTTGCCACACAATTTCTGGCCACATCGATG
The DNA here is from genome assembly GCA_037428765.1 of Rubia yunnanensis. Classification (NCBI taxonomy): domain Eukaryota; kingdom Viridiplantae; phylum Streptophyta; class Magnoliopsida; order Gentianales; family Rubiaceae; genus Rubia; species Rubia yunnanensis. Next base: position 10,256,460 of record CM075068.1, read on the forward strand.
TCTTCTTGTGAATACGACTTTTGTTCCATTGGGAAAATCTGTGGACATTAGAATATAAGAAAATAGTTCTTTTGGGTTAGCACTTTGTGTATAAATAAAAAAAATTGAAATACACATGCACTAAAAATTTACCTTATCAATTTCTAGGTAATCCAACCGTATATCTTTAATGCACTTTGCCACATATAACATTACTTAGTATCCACACTCCCATGTTTTTGCTTGTTTCTTGTACTATTAATCTGGAATGTGAATTAGTTGATAGTAATTAGCCTAAAAAAATTATGTAATTCAAATAACTAAAATCATACCTTGGTTTCGACCACTTGTAAGTCTTTTTCAACATTAGGTTCATCGAAGAAAATCCTCAAAATATGTAGAAATGATTGTGATAGTTCAAAATGCAATGGATCTATCCAATATCCACGCTCAGCTTCCGGGACAATCAATATCAATGACCAATGACCCCTATATTGAATTCATTATATTAATCAAATAACTTGAGCATATTAGAATGTATCAACATGTTCAATATTTGTAAAATTGAGAACATCACCTTTCTATGTAAGGTGCAATGTAGAACTTTATATCCTTCCGGTCCAAGCATTTGCGTATGTAATCGATCCGATCTTGGTCTAAAATCCAATTCCTTGAGTCATCAACGGGCACAAGTAGCCCACCCATCCTTTACCCTTTTGATTTGCAAAGCAGTACATGTACCTTACACCAAATATTATGTAGATTATTTCTCAACCCTAACAAGTATTTTGACTAAAGATATTGTAAACAATTAAAATCTAATAAGCACTTACAGTAGAAAAAGTGACATGATCGGTTGGTTGACTTGGTCACATTGGCAAAATTCATCGAAATCACTCCACAACACGATGATGTCTCTCTTTCCACCAAACACACACTTATTCCCCAAGAAATTGTATACTGAGTTATGTCAGTATGGCGAGATCCAATGGGATAACAATTGAACATAATGTGGGCCCCTTTTCTAATTGTGCTATTGGCTTTGAAGTTTAGTCAATTATTCCTGCCGGTACGATTGACTTTGTGTGTGTTGGTGGGATTGCTTTCAAATGACCGCCCCTCTTCGGATCAACGTAAATAAGATTATGAGGCCATTGGAGGAACATTCCTTGACCCGTTCCCACTTTCTTGTAATCTTCTTCGGGAATGGGCAAACTTGCATTATGCACTAATGGTTTCTAAATGGAAATCCGTGCAATTCCTTTCCCGATAGGTATGAAGTGATGTTGTCTCATTGATTCATAATTAAAACCATTGGCAACATGCATGGTGTTGCTTTGCCACCGACCTCTATGAAAAGCTTTCACACTTGATAATACACTATAAGAAAAAAAAAGAAATCCATCACCAATAACGTTCCAACACATCATTTAATTAATTTGAGCAATGATCAAACCTTTTTCTTGGGGGATAAGATGGCCTTGTTTGGGCTTCCATAACTGCCTTTTTTGTGGGGGATAATGTGATCTTGTTAGGGGTTCCAACAACTTTTGCCCTCAATGTCACCAGGAGAGTGGTGAGACCCTTTTGAAAGGGGTTCCCAATCGCTCGTTAGATCTTCCGGATTATCGGGTAGTTAAAGACCCGTGTGCTTGGCTAACGTGCGAAGTAAAATTTATTGACGCTCCAACCTCTTGTCCCTTAAGATGGCTTCCTTCTTCAGTTCATTTATTCTAGGAGGCTTACCCCTATGTAAGAACGGAGAATTCCAAAAGCCTCTCGTTGCGCCAATAATCCACCTACCCCTCTTGCGCGTCCAGCCTGGTCAGCTTTACTGGTGGCCTCGCAGAAAATGTCGTGCTTATCCGATGGAATGAATTGGCCATCAATTTCATCTTTTTTAAATTTTTCCTACACAATTACCCAAATGAAGTATGAGTGATAAAATATGGAAATTGGAAAATGAAATTTCAATTAATAACTTTCTTGCCACTTTCTCTGCAATTTCAGTTGCTTTTTCTCTTACATAACGACCCTCTTTGTTTTGTTGAGCATTAAGGAATAGATCACAACGTTCAATTTTTCCGCATCCATTGGAACAACTGATGCCCTTGCCTCTTTCTCGGTCATTCCCCCCTCTATTGCTAACAATACATCTTTTTCGAATTGCTCCTTTACTATCTCGAGCGCCGCCAATGTATAACCCCTGTGACTCTTTCTAGTGGAGTTAAGTTGACCTTACAAATGCATCTTTTCTCCTTCCTAGTCCCCTTTGTGATATACATACATTTTCATCATTCTCTAACGCCCTTCTCTTGTGGATCTCTCAACTCTCCGGCTGTATGTGTGTGTATGTTAAACATGGTATATCGCCTTTTTATTGGAGAAGATGAAATTCCTTGACAGTGTGTATTTGTGTTCTTGCCAAGCTTTGGATAACCTATTCATGGCCATCTTCTTCAAGTTTCCCATGTTTGGGGAATCAATTTCAAATGGTCTCTATTTATAATAAATAAATTAAAACTCACATAAGTGAAGCGGTATATATTAGGTTCCCCAGACCCAAAAAGAGACGAATATAAAAAATTGAGTCATAATTAAACTTTAAGTAGCTAGTAAAAAAGAGGAATAGCTATACATAATGTATAAGAATCCATAGACGATGCTTCCTAACCCATTTTCGGCAAGGTCTATGGCCCCAAACCCTAAACGAGACTGGTTACGACCTTCCACTTTTTTGCCTCCACACCTGTATGTTGACAGAAAGAGGTAGCCTTCCTTAACCATACCTCGCAAACCTTCTCCCCTGAGAAGGTTTCACTGGCATATCCAGTAAAATCTGAGTTGATTGAATCATGGATAACCACTTTCAAAAGCCTCCGTAGACGGAACCTATGTGAGCAGATTTGGAAATTCCCAGCATTAGTTGTGATTGTTTGAGAAAGTTGCACTGCACCATAAACTTGCTGGAATAAAAAAACTTCCAGTAGCAAAATTGGGTCAAAAACCATGTTGTTGTACTTGCAAATACAACAAACAAAGAGCAGTAACCCATCCTTAGCAAAAAAACCAAATATGATTGTAATGAACTCATGAATTCCAGATATATGGAAAACATATAACATCAAGGTAAATGAGACCTCTGATCTTTCTAGGTAAACTATCAAGTGTGAAAGAGGAGTCCACCTTATGTAAGCTAGCAAGTTTAGCAAGGCAGTCTGCTACCCCATTACCTTCCCTGTAAATATGAGAAATTCATCCTCTGATTCCAGCTAACTTCACCCAAATTTCTCTCATTAGATTGATGTTTTTCCATGGGATTTTAAAGATCTTTCTAACCATGTTTACCAACAGTAATGAATCACATTCAATATCAATATGAAAACATTTGTTCTGGATGGCTAAACCAAGCCCAATATTAAAGCTTCCGTTTCTGCTCGTAAGCTAGAACATTGCTCTAGAGGTTTGGAGATTGCATATATTAGTTTCCTTGTGCATCTCTGATTATAGCACATGCACTTGAATCTCCATTTCTCAAAATTGAACCATCAGTATTAAGCTTGAAATGCAAGGGTAAATTCCATTGCACGGTTTTTAGAACACACTGTCTTCTCCCCCCAGATTTAGTTTTGAGGAGTATAGGAAAAACAGAGGAAAGTTCCCATTTATATCTCAGTTTATCAACATGGAAAATATCTTAGTACTGAGATATAATGGATTTGATAAGTAGCACTTCATTAGTTTTAGTGGCTTCAAAATAAAACTTGTTTCTAGAGCACCACAGAAACCATACCACAATACAAGGCAAAAATCTAATTAGGTTTATCAAATCAAAAGATTCACCTGTAACAGTCCAATTAAAATAGAATATATCCCATAAAGAACTGAAAGAAGAGGCCTGGATATCAAACGTTCTGTTTACAGTATTCCAAATATTCAGGACAAAGCTGAAAGAACTGAAAATATAATGAATGTCCTCAGAGTTATTGGCACAGAATTATAATTTAGAGGGTAGGTGCATAATAAAATCCTCCAGCACATTAGGAAGTACAATCAATCTGTTCAATAAATTCCTATTAAAGATGCTTATTTTCCTTGGTTGCATGTTTGACCATGGAAATAGGAAAGAGGGAATCAATTCCCTTTTAGACCTTATGAGTTCACATGCGGATTTAATAGAGAAATTCCCATGATCAGTAGGTTTCCATATCAGAGAATCGTTAAAGTCAACTAAAAGGATAGTTCTTCTAGGAAGTAATGTAATAATATGTGTAGGATGACCAGCCTGTACATAGTCTCTGAACTCAGTTTGATTAGCATATAAATCATCAATACATGCATCAGGGAAAGGAATAGGAAGAGAGGAGGACTATAAACAGGACAAAGAACCATGATAAGTCCAGTTAGTATTCCAAAAAGATATTTCACTAGAACCTAATTGGATTTTGGACTTAGTCATTGCTAAATTATTAACGTCCATGATTCTTTTCCAAGTCTTTGATGATTTTAGAGGATCAGGAGTAGACCACATGACTTGAGACCAAAGTGACTTAGCAAGATGAAGTTTCCACCATAGCTTTAAAGAGAAACTTTGAACCATGAAGTGTAAATTATTAACTCCTAGCCCATTTTTAGATTTAGGAAAGCATAATTTGGGATATGATTTCCAAATACTTTTGTTTCCTGAACCATTCTTAGTTTTGTTCCATAGAAATCTTGAAAGAATGGTTTGGATCTTTTCCAGGATGCCTTTAGTGGGTTTGATTACTATTAAAATATGCAAAGGCATTTCTTAGAGGACATGTTTGATCAAAACAATCTTCTAGCTTGATTCAAAAAGTTGTTTTGCCCTTTATTTATTTTGGAAGACATTTGTTCTACTAATGGTTGATAAAAGATGTTCTTGTTTCTTCCTAAATAAATAGGGCAACCCAAATATATAAATGGGAAAGAACCCTCTATCATTCCAGTTTGATTTAGAATTTCAGATTGATTTTGGGACCTACTAGAAAGATAGTAGTTGGATTTCTCAAAATTCACTTTCTGGCATGTGGCCGTTTCGAAAGATTTAGGAAAAGAGAGAAAAGTTCTTAGGCCATTCTTTGAATATTTTATAAAAATGGCCGTATCATCTGTGAAGGCAAGATGTGTGACTGTTTTCATAGAAGAGGGTATTCTGTAGAAATCAATGTTAGCATATTTGAAGAGAAAGTTAAGATTTCTAGAGAAAGCTTCTGAAAAGAGGTTAAATAAGTAGGGGGATAGTGGATCCCCTTGTTTAATTCCTCTTTATTTAAAAAACCATTGGGGCTACCATTAATCATAATGGAAAAATGTGTAGCCATGATATTACCCTGAATAGTGTTTACCAGAGAAGGATGAAATCCCATTTTAAGAAGTAGAGAGTTCTAGAATTTCCATGAAACTCTGTCAAAGGCTTTCATCATATCAAACTTAAATATGACATTTGAATCCCTATGTTTTGAATTCAGGAAATTTGTTATTTCCTACATTAACAAGACATTATTTGCAAGTTCTCTGCCCTCCAAAAAGGCAGATTATTCGAGGGATATCAAAGCTGGCATAAGGGGTTTAATTCTTGGACACAGTGGCTTAGAAAAAAGTTTGTTCACAAAATTGCAAAGGCTTATAGGTCTGTAATCCTTAAATGTAGATGTTACATCTTTTTTAGGGATTAAAGTTATTATAGTAGAAGAGATACCTTTTGGAATTGGACTGCCAATCATAAAGTCTTGAGCAGCTATCCCAGCAAGTTTTAAAAATATTTCTTGAAAACCCATCAGGTCCAGGTGAAGAATCTTCACCCATAGAAGAAATAACTTCTGAAAGTTCTTCCATAGATACTTGCTTAGTAAGAGACTGATTCATTTCAAGTGTCATCATTAGAGGGATATTTTCAATAAGCCATGCAGTATTGATCCCTGAAGGGTCAGCATTTTCCTCGGTCAGAAGATTGGAAAAGAAAGACACATCTTCATTTCTGATATCTTTCTAAGCATGTAACTAGTTGCCTTTTGAATTTTTAATAGAAGCTATGTGTTTCTTAAATCGTTTAGCCTTAACTGAATTATGAAAAAAATTTAGAGTTGGAGTCACCTTCCTTTAACCATTTAATTCTGCATTTTTGTTTCCAGAAAATTTCCTGTTGTGACAGTGATTGTGTTAGCTCATCTTTGCCTTTATTAATTGTAAGCAATTAAATTTGATGAATTCTCTGATTTTTGAAGATCTTATTAAGCTTCTAGAAACTTTTCTTCACAAGTTTTAACCTTATAAAAAACATTACCAAAAGTATTCTTATTCCATCCTTTTAAGGCTTGTTTGGTAATATTTAGTTTAAAAATCGATCTTTCAATTCCAATAAGATTAGTTTTAGTATTCCAAGAATCCTGATCTAAGGATTCGAAAGAGGGATGATTAGTCCAATAACTTTGAAATTTGAAGGGCAAAGCTGATTCTTAATTTGAAAGAGTCCAACAATTTTGAAATTTGAAAGAGGCTTAATCTGAAATTTTGAAATTTGAAAGAGGCTTAAACTTGAAATTATTAATAAAAATATAATTAATAATGCATATTATAGAGTGGTGGAAACATTAAAAAATCTGATTTCAAACTTAACTTATAAAAATCCCAACAAAACACCTTATTGAAAGGCGAAGCTAAATGACATATTAATGATGGGAAAGAATTTTATAAACAGATAAGGAATTGGCTATGACAAAGCTGAAAGTGGGACGATAGATTTCAAAGCAGAGATACGGGCTATGAAGAAGAAAGTAATGAAGACATATCGACGCAAGCCCATTTTATGCCATTATTGTTCCTATTAAGGCAACATACAAGATCAATGTTTCAATCTACTCGGAGACATTATGAATGGTTGATGGCTATCAGCATTTTCCAACATGGACGGTGCTTAATGATCTAAATTGGTCAGGAAGGTATGGATTCCTAAGCATATTACTATTTGTTTGTTGCTTACAAGTATTTTGTTGCACATTCTAGAGATTTTTTTGTACTCTGATAGTGGATGCTCTAGGCATATGGATGGATCTCAGGAGTACTTAAACAACATCCAACCATACAATGGTGGTTTTGTTACTTTTGGTGATGGGTTGTTGACAAAGGTGAACTACAGATTGAGAAATTCCCCAGTTTCACAAGCATTCTATTGGTAGAAGATTTAAAAACTAATTTATTGAGCATTAATCAACTGTGCGATGATAATATGACTATGGAGTTTCACATAGATAAGTGCATTATAAAACATGGTGAAGATAAAGTACATTCTGGGATTTTATCTTCAGACAATTGTTACTTGTTGGAACAAGAAGTGAGGTGCCTAATCTCGAAAAAAGATGAAGAAACTATGTGGAATAGGAAGCTATGTCATATCAACTACAAAATGTTGGTGAAGATTGCAACTTCTAAAGCAGTGCGAGGTATGCCTAATTTCACTAACAAAAATGGAATTGTGTGCGGACCATGACAACAATGTAAATAGATTCAATCTCCTCATTCATTTGTTCATTATATTACCACTCCAAGAAATCTTGAGTTACTTCACATAGACTTGATGGGTCCGGCCTATACACCTAATATAACTGGGATGAAGTATTATTTTGTGTATGTTGATGATTTTTCCATATACACTTGGGTGGCATTTCTCAAAGAAAAATATGATACGGTGGTTGTTTTCAGAAGTCTGATGATTAAGCTTCAGATAGAAAAAGGGAGTCCTATTGGGAAGATTGTGAGGATCCATAGTGATCATGGCAAATAATTTGAAAATTCTCAGTTCAGTGAGTTCTGTGATGAACTTGGCATCATGCATGAATTTTGCACCTATCACACCTCAGCAAAATGGGATTGTTGAGAGAAAGAATAGGGTCTATAGGAGATGGCATGAGTTATGTTGGCAGGAATAGGAATTCACAAGAAATTGTAGGCAGAAGCAATCAACATGGTGTGCTATACAATAAATAGGGTGTATCTTCGTCCATTCACAAGAAAGATGAAATATGAAATCTGGAAAGGCAGGAAGCCTAATGTCTCATATTTTCATGTGTTTGGAAGAAACTGCTACATTCTCACAGATAGAGAACAGTTGGGAAAATTTGACAGTCGAAGTGATGATGGAATTTTTTAGGCTATTCAGTGAATAATCGTGCATAAAAAGTGTACAATCTATGCACTAATACCCTTATGGAATAAATTAATGTAATTGTGCATGATTCTGATAACAAGAAAGTACTAGGTGAAGTAGAAGATAAACCAGTACCAGTTCATGTTCCAACATAGAATGCTCTAACTAATCAGCAAGGTGATGTTGGAACACAAGACCCTTCTAAAAATCATGTTGACCCTGAAGACATCGATGTTGGAATATTAGTTCCCAGTTCCACACTTCATGTTCCAACACAGGTGAACCCTGAACTTAGTGTCAAGAGAACTCGAACACTACCACAAGTAAACTACAGGGAACTTGCAGGATTGCAAAGCTTAATTTCACTGATTGAACCAAAGAACTACAAAGAAGTCAATGCTATTGGCATCAAGTGGATTTTCAAAAACAAGTCAGATGCTGGTTTCTAGATTACTCAAAATAAAGTTAGGATGGTGGCTCAAGGATACACTCAAGTAGAAAGAGTTGACTTTCATAAGACTTTTGCATCAGTTGCCAGGTTAGAATCTATTTGCATTTTACTTTCTATTTCGAATACAATGAACTTTACACTGTACCAGATTGAGGTAAAAAGATCCTTTCTGAATGGAGTGGTTAATGAAGAAGTCTATGTTGAACAACTACAAGGATTTGAACATCCTCACTATCCACATCATGCGTATAGACTCAAAAGGACATTATATGGTCTGAAACAAGCGGCCAAGAGCATGAAATGAGCGACATACTACTTTTCTTATTAAAAAATGTTATCGTCGAAGGGAGTATATCACACTTTATTTGTGTTGGGCAGGTTATCAAAAATCTTGATTGCTCAAATATATGTAGATGATATTGTATTTGGTTCTACTTCACCCTCTATGGTACAAGATTTTGTCAACCTCATGCAGGATGAACTCAAGATGAGTATGGTTGGCAAACTTATCTATTTTCTAGGATTTCAATTGAAGAAATAACAGAATGGCTTTTTCATCAATCAGAGTAAGTATGCTATGAATCTAGGGAAACGGTTTGGCTTAAGCAAATCTCGATCAGTTTGAACTCCAATAGGGGCTACAGATAAATTTGTGAAGGATAAGAAAGGTATTTCAGTTGATCAGAAATTGTACAGTAGTATGGTTGGTAGGCTGTTGTACCTTACAACTAGTCAACTAAATATATGTTTTAGTGTTGGGGCATGTGCAAGATTTCTGGCTAATCCAAAGGAAACTCATATGAGTGCGGTCAAAATAATTTTTTGATATGTTTGTGGGACTTCTGAGTATGGAATTTGGTATTCTAAAAATCAAGACTCGGATTTTTTTAGCTACAGTGATTCTGATTGGGCTGGCAGTGCAGATGATCGCAAAAGCACTACTGGTGGATGTTTCTTCATTGACACAAATTTGGTATCTTGGTACAACAAGAAACAAAATTTGATTTCTTTATCATTTGCTAAAGCTGAATATCTTGATGGTGGAAGATGTTGTGCACAATAGTTATGGATGAAACAAATGCTAAAAGATTATGGAATTCATCAAGGGCCCCTGAAGATTTTATATGACAAAAATGTGCTATTGACATATCTAGGAATCCAGTCCAGCATTCTTGAACAAAGCACATTGATATAAGGCACCATTTTTATTCGAGATCTTGTTGAAAGAAAAGAAGTCTTGGTGGCATATGTTCCAACATCGGACCAATTTGATGATAGTTTTACTAAACCATTGGATTCAACCACATTTTAGCTCCTCAGGCAATACCTAGGTGTGTGATATATTTGAGGTACCCCTGTATGAGCTTTTTATTTAGCCTTAGATTGTTGTTTATTTTTGTACAGAAAATATATAGAAAACAAAAAAAATTAGAAAGAAGAAAAGTACAAAAATTATGAAGGGGTTGTGCTGTTGGAATATGGGAAGTTGAATCATATGAGAGAGAATGACCTAATGGATTTTGATGGCTCAAAATAATTATGGCATTGAAAGAGAAAAAAGTGGTATGGTTATTGAGGAAAGGAAAGTAAATCTTTTCAAAATTTTTATCTTTATCTTTCCTCTCCATTTCCTAAACCTCTTTTCCTATTTTATTGCCATATCTTTGATTGTGTGAAGAATGTGCTTGGTTTTCTCGTGATAAACCCTACTATGAAGAAGTTTATAAGACTCACAACTCTCTCAGCACTCTGTTTGCAAGATCAGCCAACAAACTCGACATGGAGAAGAGCAGTGCTTTGAAGAAACTATTCGGAGAACCTAAGAATGAGCTGAATTGAACTGAGAGCTCAATGCTAGAATTTTTTGTAGGCACACCTGAACCAGTATTGGAGGAGATTTCCATAGTCCAGCCAATATCTTCCTCCTTATCGCCCCCATTAAGAAATTTCAAGATAAGTCATTTACAGAGGGCTGAGATCAAAATAGTGGGGGTTTTAAGAATAACTTAGGAAGAAACACTTTGAGAGAAAATCTTCGAGAGAAAGGAGGAAGCATTGAGTGTTTGTAAGCTTTGTAATATTGGAGTGATCATTAGTGACCATTCTCCAAGTAGGACATAGGAAAATATGTCCAAACTTAGGTAAAACTCCTCATTTCAGTCTGTTATTTGTTTCTTATCAATTACTCTTGAGCTAGTATCACTATAGGAAATTCTAAGATAAGTCATTTACTTTCAATTGAAGTGATTGAGGTTAATGATGTTCCAACACAGGGAAATCCAGTGGAAGACCTAGCTTATACCAGTGATGAGGTACTGGGTGATTTTGTGAAGTAAAGATCGAGAAGATCCAAGAAGAAAGCTGAAGAGGCTGTGGTTGAACCAGCTCAGACTAAGAAGCAGTAGAAAATAAAGAAGGAAGCTTGGTAGAGTTCTAGAAGAGCACCATCTGCAAAATAAATATCATTGCAGAAAGATCACTAGACTTGGAGAACTATGAAGCAAGTGGATTTGCAGCATTTCTCGAGCACTTGGGGTACACTACTGTTGCCACGGTCTATAAGGATTATAACAAGGAGCTGGTCCTGAAGTTCTATGCCAATGTAATGGCATAGAACTTGGATACTGATTCAGAAGGTGGAACTTTATGTGTGGCCAGGTGATTAAATTCTCTGCTGAGAAAATAAATGAACACCTTGGGCTGACCACTACTGATTTTGCTGGTTTGTATGCTTAAAATCTAGAGTTGTCTAATGCTCAGATTTTGCATGAAATTTCAGGGGATTTAGTTTCACAGTGGCTAGCTCAGGGGAATGCTGCCATGTATAATTTGACCAACATGCATTTTTTGTTTGTCCCAAATAGCCATTAACCGCTGGATTCCTTCCAAAAACACCTCAGCCTTAACCAGAGGAGATGGCCAAGCTCTGCATTGGGAAGAATATTCCAGTGAATCTAGGCCGCATTATCCAGGAAAATATTGTGTTTCAGGTTTTGCCATCTAGGAAGAACTCTTTCCCACCCCTTGTGTGATTACTGCATTGGCTAGAGCATAGAAGGTGAAAGTTAAGAGTGATGATGAGTTTGTGCCTAGAGTTATAAAGGTTAACTCCAAAACCTTCTCTACAAGAAAGATTGATGATCTTCCCTGGACAGAATATGAACCCGGTAGCTCCGCACATGATTCGTTGAAGAAGGCAAAGGAGGCTAAGAAGCTGAATGTCAAAGCAAAGATTGCAGCTCTTCAGGTCCAGATCACATCACTTAAAGAAGAATTAATTCGGTTGGATGCTGATGGTAAAGCCTAGGAGGATGCTGCTGATGAAGCATGGTGTCTATTATTTGGAATTTTTCTTTTATATTTTTGAGATTGTGAGACTTTGGCATGATTTCCAAATGTGTATTTCTTGCTTGATATTGTTCGGAATTATTGGTTATATGAGTTCTTAGATTTCTAGTACTTATAATTTTTTTTGTTGGTTCTGTGTTCCAACATGATTTTCTTAAAATTTAAGTACTGAGTTTTTGCTTGATGTTCCAACATGGATGTTGAGGTATTTGTGTTTTGGAGCTAGGGACTTTAGGGGAGCTAAATTTTTTTTGAGCTCATCTTCCAATATCTATACTGGTTTGATTTGATCACTCTATTTGCATAGTTATTGATTTGAAAGTTCAAAAGAGAGATGTGACCATAAAATGCCAAAGAGGGGATTGTAAAGTCCAAATTTGTTTAATTGGCAATTTGTGGAAATTATGCAAATATAGAATTGTCATGTTGTAACATCAAAGGTAAAAAGTTTGCAAGATATGGATGGTTGCGGTGTTAAATCTGAGAAGAAATATTTTATCCAGATGTTCTTAAATGGTGAATACATCAATTACTATATTTATGAGATTGGATTAGATTTATGGAATTGAAATTGATTTGGAATGTTCGGCTATGGTTGAGATATGAACAAAATATTCTAATTCCTTACTTCAAGGGATTAGATTAGGTAATTCCTAGATATCTCTAAGGAATTTGATTGTTATCAGAATATTTTGTGGAGATAGAATTTCATTCGCACAAGTAACTAGGGATATGCGACAACTTTATACATGTGGACATTCTAGCTGAGCTACGTATGGATTTAAGTATGGATTTAAGTTGAGAAAATCTGCATTCAGGTTTTTGATATTCAAAAGTAACCGAGAGCTTATAATTGTGTTCCAACAAGAACAAAACCTTTTGATCAACGTTCATAATCGTATGCTTTAATTCCTTAGGAGCGTCGATTTGTTTTGAGGTCAGAGGGAGTTTGCTTAAGGCGGATTGGTAGCTAGGGGAGCTAGCAGAATTCACATGATACAATTAGAAAAGATAAGTATATTGTATGGTGTACTTTGTACTGTATCTTTTTTATTAGTGGATTCATTCTGAACGGGGCCAATCCCCACAGATGTAGGTGGTTTTCACCGAACTGCGTAACAAAGTCGTGTGTCTTTGTGCTCTGCTCTATTATGTATTTAGTTGGATGGGTTATGTTGGAACACGGTAATAACAATTGAAATAATTAGGTAAAACCAAATTTCAAATACGCCGCGTGTCATCATAGTATAAGTAATAATTTTATTTATAATAAATTTCATACTCCCTCCATCCCAGTTATTTTTGCACTCTTTCCTTTTTGGGATGTCCCAATTATTTTTTCACTCTTCACTTTATTTATAATTTAGGCCAAGTTTTATTCATTTTTTAATTGGGATGACCCAATTGTAGAGCTAAAATAAAATACAAAAGGAAAATAAAATACAAGGACCCCACCAGCACATGGGCCATAAATTATTAAATAATGAATCCTTAAAAATACTTCATCTTTCTCTCTCCGCAAAAATAGATTACTCCTCATGTTGGTCAACTGATGGCATGACAAAATAAGACAAAAAATATCATTTATAGGACAAAATAAGAACTTGTCTTTCAACATGACTAAATTTTTGTTTTTTTTAAAAGTGATTTAAGGACCATTAGAATTATTGATTTATTTTAGTTGCCTAATCAGTATAAAATGTATGCCGCTGATGTGGTATGTCATGTATGTTTAATTTGTATATATACATCTGATTCATGTCTTACTCTCTCTCCCTACTCTCGCTTTCTTTTGTTTTTTCGCAGAGTTTGTCGATTTCAGAAGGATTTTGTAAAATCAGAGCGCGCTTGCTTATAATGTGGTGAAGTGAAAAAAGTTCAGAATTGAAGAGGCAGAGAATTCGAATCCTTCTGTGCCGCCTCCAAAATCACCTTTCACTGCAAGTGGTAACTTTTCTGGTTTTTATGTTTATATGTGTTTGTTGCTATATTTTTGCTATTAAATAATATTTCATGTACTACTTTGCGATGAAATTAAAATTTTATTCACAAAAACATTAACTGCATTCTGCCTCAGTATCCTATGAATCCGATTCACTAAATATTCTTACAGCGGTTGATTGTTTCATGAAAGGAATTTTCCAACTTGATTTTCTATTACCATTTACAAAGTAATATATAGGTGTTTACATATGAATGATACAATGAATCTGGACTAGTTCTAAATATAGACAAGATAAATCTTGATTAATTATAAATTAATCAAGATCAATCACAATCAATCAATCACAATCAATCACAATCAATCAATCACAATCAATCACGATCAATCACGATCTTCTATTGTCACACCCCCCCTCAAGCGAAGCGTCGGGTTGACTGAGACGCAAAGTTTGGACCTGAAGAAGTCAAACAATGCACGATTAAGCCCTTTGGTGAAAATGTCCGCAACTTGCAGCGAAGTGGAGACATGACCAACACGAAGTTTTCCAGCAGCCACCAATTCCCGTACAAAATGATAGTCAATATCAATATGCTTGGCCCGTTTGTGAGCAACAGGATTCTCAGCAAGAAAGATAGCACTGTTATTGTCACATAGAAGCAGAGGTGAGCCCTGCAGCGGAAACTGAAGATCGCGAAGAGTATGCAACAACCAAACCACCTCCGAGGCTGTGTTAGCAAGAGCTCGATATTCGGATTCTGAGCTCGAGCGAGAGACTGTAGGTTGCTTCTTGGCACTCCACGAGACCAAGTTGCCACCAAGAAAGACCGCATAGCCATAGGTGGACCGATGGGTCTCCAAGCAATGCGCCCAATCAGCATCCAAATAGGCAATAACCTCCGAAACGCCACCAACTCCAAAGGTTAGACCACAATGTAACGTGCCCCGAACATATCGTAGGATCCTAGTGACAGCAGAAAAATGATCATCACGTGGATCCTAAAGAAACTGACTCACTGAATTGACCGCAAAGGACAAGTCAGGTCGAGTAATGGTAAGGTACTGAAGGGCGCCAACAAGGGAACGATGACGGCAAGAACGGAGTAGAGACCGGAGAAGAATCCAACATCCCAGCTTGCTGAAGAATATCCCTAGCATACTTGGCTTGGCCCAAGAACAGCCCTGTAGAGGTAGAGGTAACCTCTAAACCAAGAAAATAGCTGAGAGAACCCAAGTCCTTGACAGAAAATTCACGATCAGCACGGGCAATGAACTGCCGAATAGCAACACTGTTGTTCCCAGTGAGAATGATATCATCAACATAGACCAGAAGATAAAGAACAATAGTGCCCTGAGAGAAGACAAACAGTGAAGGATCTGAAAGACTGCCAACAAAACCCAACTGCCTGACGAACAAACTGAACAGGTCAAACTGATATGAATCTCCTTGCGAAGACTCACGATTTGCGGAATTAATAACTTTGATCTAGTGAAGGGATCTGCAAACCCGCACTATCTCGCACGAAATTCAGGAGTATAGCCCTTGGGGTACGCCTAACTTCGACTTGCTCTCTAACTAGCCCTTAGGATTAGATTACAAGGTTTATTGATACTTAACTAGCCCTCGGGGTTAAGCAACAATGGATTAGCTCGCAAGCAAAGAGTATGAAATCAAAAGGTTGTATATTTGATTGATGAAAGGTTGTTCAATTCGTCCATAAGGCCTCCCCTTTTATAGGGTTACAATCTTGCCTCAAACCCTAATCACAAATGGAAACGGAATCGACTTATGGAAGCTTTAAGAAGCTAAAACCATATCTAACTAAAATACCTAAAATAAATGGTAATCTAAGGTAATCAGGTTGAATTCTTCAAGAAGTAACCTTGAAGAATATTACCTTATCTAATCTTACCAAATATAATTCTAATCAGAATAAAACTGAATATACTAAACCTTAATGGACTGTATTTTCAAAATTCAGCTCTTCAAAGCCCACATGGCCGAGCTGTCAGTCCAATAAACCCAAAATGCCATTATTTTACAGTGATCACACTACCTCATTAAAAACCCAGTGGGAAAAAAGAGTATAGTGTTCTTCATGATGTATTCAGTTCGTCGACAATCTTGAATAATGAATCCAAGATGTCGATGGTGACTCCTTCTTCAATTCTTCATCATAAAGGCGATCAATCAAAGCATTTAAAGAAGCACCCCTAAGCTTAGTTCTTGACCTAGTCATCGGCCCTGCCATATCACTTAGAGGATCTCGAACATATCCTTTAAATGTTTGATCAAGTCGTGGAATGTCTTCATTTATGGTGGTAGTCATCTTGGCATCTCCATAAAGAAGAAGAGGGGAGAGGGGCGGCCGAATGAAGAAGAAATAGGGGAGGTCGAAAAAAAAATTGAAACTGTAGGGAGAGAGGATCAGCAACGCTCTGATACCATGAAAGGAATTTTCCAACTTGATTTTCTATTACCATTTACAAAGTAATATATAGGTGTTTACATATGAATAATACAATGAATCTGGACTAGTTCAAAATATAGACAAGATAAATCTTGATTAATTAGAAATTAATCAAGATCAATCACAATCAATCACAATCAATCACAATCAATCAATCACAATCAATCACGATCAATCACGATCTTCTATTGTCACATTTCACTGTAGCATATTTCAACAGTAGCTAATTTCCTCTCCCAAAATCTGTCATTTCCTTTTCCCTCCTCTTCGTCTTCCAATTCCTCTCTCTTGATTTGATGTAGAAATATGCGACAGGGAAAACATTGATGATTGTGCGACGGTGGTTGAGCTTAGAAAAGAGAGTATTTTAATATGCACAATATTTTAATATCATTATCTGCACTAAATATGCACAATATTTAAATTCAATATTTTAGTATCATTATCTGCACTGTATATGCACAATACTTGCACTCAATATTTTAATATCATTATCTGCAATAAATATGCACAATATTTGCACTAAATATTTTAATACCATTATCTGCACTGTATATGCACAATACTTGCACTCAATATTTTAATAACATTATCTGCACTAAATATGCACAATATTTGCACTCAATATTTTAATACCACTATATGCACAATATTTGCTCTAAATATTTTAATACCATTATCTGCACTGTATATGCACAATACATGCACTCAATATTTTAATAACATTATTTGCACTAAATATGCACAATATTTGCACTCAATATTTTAATATCATTATATGCACAATATTTGCACTTAGTATTTAAATATCATTATCTGCACTAAATATACACAATATTTGCACTAAATATTTTAACATCGTTATCTCAGATATTCTTGAATCAAATTGGCACGGTAGGAATTTTCTTGCAGAATAAGGAAAGGAAAGGAGCATTGGAATTTTTTGAGCGGCAAGATTGGCCAGCGGCTAATTAGGCTGTATGTGGTTATGGCTCAATTTTGAATGATTACGTATTGACAGTACTGGATTCAGGGAATATGAATGTTGTTTTTCTTTTCTTTAAGATAAACTCTTCTTCTTCTTCTTTTTTGTAAAAATATAGCTGACATATTGCAAAGGATTTCGTGTAATTAACTGCCTAATTAATTAGTTTGAAATTTATACCGCTAATATGGCATATCATGTATAACTATTTTTTTTCCAATTTATTTTTGAACCGATCGATTGTTGTCGTATAAATAAAGACATTTAGTAAAACTACAATAAATACTTTTTATTGACATATCCCATTAAAAAAAACATTAAATGCATTTTGCTTCAGTGTTCTATGAATCCGATTCACTAAATATTCTTACAACGGTTCATTGTTTCATTGTAGCATAATTCAACAGTAGCAAATTTTATTCCTTTTCTGCAATTTCCTCTCCCAAAATCGGCCATTTCCTTTTCCCTCCTCCTTGTCCACCAATTGCTCTGATGATACCAACTTTTCTCTGTATGTGCATTTTGAATTGGTAATCGGATTTCAGGTTAATTAAACTAATCTATGTTTTATATCTGCAAAACTCTCTGGGTATAGCTTGTCATTTTAAGATGAAGTTTTATTAGTTTAACCTGATTTTTCTTTATGAGCAGAAGTTTGCAGCCTGAATTTTTGTGTGTACTTGTAGTTTCCTCTTCATTTTTTTGCTTTGCTATTCTTTCTATCTGGTATGAAATTTATCTGTGATGTATGTATCTCTATGGAAAATCGTAGTTTTTTATGTTGTTTCTAAGGATTTTGCATCAAACTGTTGATTTTGTGTATGTTCATGGTGTTTTCAATCCTACATATGAAACTCTGATACACACGTACATCATTTTATACTGATTGTTGGAAACTCTTTGGCTCCTTCTGGCTAATCATTTCTGAACCACTAGTGGGGGTGGGGTGATTAAAGATGGTTATTTCGGACCAAAGAAGTCACTTTGGAGGTGACTTCTCTGGCCCTGACTTTGATTGTGAAGGATTAAAGACGGTTCATAGAACCGCCTTTAAAATGCACGATGGAAGGCGGTTATTTAGTGTCTTTGTCGAGCTGATGGACGCCTTTAATTGTGTTCCGAGTTCAGAACCAACGCAATGTCATCGGCGGTGGAGGATTGTTCCGACTTCAGAACTGGGAGGGGGGGGTTCCGATACCTGAACTATGGTCTGAGCTGGTATTGATGTTCCTGATCAGTGTGTTGAATCAGGACCCAATATGTGTTTTGTGGACATAATTGGCTTAATTGGATTATTCAATTCCGATGGAGGAACCCTATCATTGAAAACTAGTTCCGATTGAGCAAGTTGCAGTTCTGGCTTCATAATTTCAACATGTATGCTGAGGAAGACGTTGCGAGTTTGGAAGATGGGTCGGGAAGAATGGTAAAAATCTAATAATTTTTTCAAGTCTGGCTAATGATTGCCACAAATTACAAGTTACATCAGCAGTATATGTGTTCATGATTTTGCAATGTTCCAAAAATGTATAGATACCGTTAAACTAGCACCTATCTGTACATAGGAATAGAAATCATCTAAATTATATTCCCGTAATAAAGTATACCTATATTAGCCAACATAAAACTACACAACATGAGTGTAGTTTAACCGAAAATCTATAGACAAAGCTAATCAAGCAACTATCTATAGATGGAAATAGAAAACAAGCAATTTCTACTCCCCAAAATTCATGCCACTGAGAAATGTGTTATACTACCACTTTAGAATTTGCAAGAGTTGGGGATTGAACATTTACGAGATGTCTCGCCACACAATTTTTGGCCACATCGATGTCTTCTTGTGAATACGACTTTTGTTCCATTGGGAAAATCTGTGGACATTAGAATATAAGAAAATAGTTCTTTTGGGTTAGCACTTTGTGTATAAATAAAAAAAAATTGAAATACACATGCACTAAAAATTTACCTTATCAATTTCTAGGTAATCCAACCGTATATCTTTAATGCACTTTGCCACGTATAACATTACTTAGTATCCACACTCCCATGTTTTTGCTTGTTTCTTGTACTATTAATCTGGAATGTGAATTAGTTGATAGTAATTAGCCTAAAAAAATTATGTAATTCAAACTAAAATCATACCTTGATTTCAACCACTTGTAAGTCTTTTTCAACATTAGGTTCATTGAAGAAAATCCTCAAAATATGTAGAAATGATTGTGATAGTTCAAAATGCAATGGATCTATCCAATATCCACGCTTAGCTTCCGGGACAATCAATATCAATGACCAATGACCCCTATATTGAATTCGTTATATTAATCAAATAACTTGAGCATATTAGAATGTATTAACATGTTCAATATTTGTAAAATTGAGAACATCACCTTTCTATGTAAGGTGCAATGTAGAACTTTATATCCTTCCGGTCCAAGCATTTGCGATCCGATCTTGGTCTAAAATCCAATTCCTTGAGTAATCAACGAGCACAAGTAGCCCACCTATCCTTTACCCTTTTGATTAGCAAAGTAGTACATGTACCTTACACCAAATATTATGTAGATTATTTCTCAACCCTAACAAGTATTTTGACTAAAGACATTGTAAACAATTAAAATCTAATAAGCACTTACAGTAGAAAAAGTTACATGATCGGTTGGTTGACTTGGTCACATTGGCAAAATTCATCGAAATCACTCCACAACACGATGATGTCTCTCTTTCTACTAAACACACACTTATTCCTCAAGAAATTGTATGTTGAGTTATGTCAGTGTGGCGAGATCCAATGGGATAACAATTGAACATAATGTGGGGCCTCTTTTCTAATTGTGCTATTGGCTTTGAAGTTTAGTCAATTATTCCCGCCGGTACGATTGACTTTGTGTGTGTTGGTGGGATTGCTTTCAAATGACCGCCCCTCTTCGGATCAACGTAAATAAGATTACGAGGCCATTGGAGGAACATTCATTGACCCGTTCCCACTTTCTTGTAATCTTCTTCGGGAATGGGCAAACTTTCATTATGCACTAATGGTTTCTAAATGGAAATCCATGCAATTCCTTTCCCGATCGGTATGGAGTGATGTTGTCTCATTGATTCATAATTAAAACCATTGGCAACATGCATGGTGTGTCTTTGCCACCGACCTCTATGAAAAGCTTGCACACTTGATAATACCCTATAAGAAAAAAAAAGAAATCCATCACCAATAACGTTCCAACACATAATTTAATTATTTTGAGTAATGATCAAACCTTTTTCTTGGGGGATAAGATGGCCTTGTTTGGGCTTCCATAACTGCCTTTTTTATGGGGGATAATGTGAACTTGTTAGGGGTTCTAACAACTTTTGCCCTCAATGTCACCAGGAGAGTGGTGAGACCCTTTTGAAAGGGGTTCCCAATCGCTCGTTAGATCTTCTAGATTATCGGGTAGTTAAAGACCCGTTTGCTTGGCTAACGTGTGAAGTAAAATTTATTGACGCTCCAACCTTTTGTCCCTTTAGATGGCTTCTTTCTTCAGTTCATTTATTCTAGGAGGCTTACCCCTATGTAAGAACAGAGAATTCTAAAAGCCTCTCGTTGCATCAATAATCCACCTACCCCTCTTGCGCGTCAAGCCTGGTCGACTTTACTGGTGGCCTCGCACAAAATGTCGTGCTTATCCGATGGAATGAATTGGCCAACAATTTCATCTTGTTTTAATTTCACCTACACAATTACCCAAATGATGTATGACTGATAAAATATGGAAATTGGAAAATGAAATTTCAATTAATAACTTTCTTGCCACTTTCTCTGCAATTTTAGTTGCTTTTTTATCTTACATAACGACCCTCTTTGTCTTGTTGAGCATTGAGGAATAGATCACAACGTTCAATGTTTTCCACATCCATTGGAACAACTGATGTCCTTGCCTCTTTCTTGGTTATTCCCCCCTCTATTGCTAACAATACATCTTTTTCGAATTGCTCCTTTACTATCTCGAGCGCCGCCAATGCATAACCCCTGTGACTCTTTCTATGTAGAGTTAAGTTGAGCTTACAAATGCATCTTTTCTCCTTCCTAGTCCCCTTTGTGATATACATACATTTTCATCATTCTCTAACGCCCTTCTCTTGTGGATCTCTCAACTCTCGGGTTGTACGTGTGTGTATGTTAAACATGGTATATCGCCTTTTTTATTGGAGAAGATGAAATTCCTTGACAGCGTGTATTTATGTTCTCGCCAAGCTTTGGATAACCTATTCATGGCCATCTTCTTCAAGTTTCCCATGTTTGGGGAATCAATTTCAAATGGTCTCTATTTAAAATAAATAAATTAAAACTCACATAAGTGAGGGGGTATATATTAGGTTCCCCAGACCCAAAAAGAGACGAATATACAAAATTGAGTCATAATTGAACTTTAAGTAGCTAGTAACAAAGAGGAATAGCTATACATAATTTATAAGAATCCATAGACGATGCTTCCTAACCCATTTTCAGCAAGGTCTATGGCCCCAAACCCTAAACGAGACTGGTTATGGCCTTCCACTTTTTTGCCTCCACACCTGTATATTGACAAAAAGAGGTAGCCTTCCTTAACCATACCTCGCAAACCTTCTCCCCTGAGAAGGTTTCACTGGCATATCCAGTAAAATCTGAGTTGATTGAATCATGGATAACTGCTTTCAAAAGCCTCCGTAGATGGAACCTATGTGAGCAGATTTGGAAATTCCTAGCATTAGTTGTGACTGTTTGAGAAAGTTGCACTGCACCATAAACTTGCTGGAATAAAAAAATTTCCAGTAGCAAAATTGGGTCAAAAACCATGTTGTTGTACTTGCAAATACAACAAACAAATAGCAGTAACCCATCCCTAGAAAAAAAACCAAATATGATTGTAATGAACTCATGAATTCCAGGTATATGGAAAACATATGACATCAAGGTAAATGACACCTCTGATCTTTCAATGTAAACTATCAAGTGTGAAAGAGGAGTCCACCTTCTGTAAGCTAGCAGGTTTAGCAAGGCAGTCTGCTACCCCATTACATTCCCTGTAAATATGAGAAATTTGTCCTCTGATTCCAGCTAACTTCACCCAAATTTCTCTCATTAGATTGATGTTTTTCCATGGGATTTTAAAGATCTTTCTAACCATGTTTACCAACAGTAATGAATCACATTCAATATCAAAATGAAAACATTTATTCTGGATGGCTAAACCAAGTCCAATATTAAAGCTTCCATTTCTGCTTGTAAGATAGAGCATTGCTTTAGAGGTTTAGAGATTGCATATATTTGTTTCCTTGTGCATCCCTGATTATAGCACATGCACCTGAATCTCCATTTCTCAAAATTGAACCATCAGTATTAAGCTTGAAATGCAAGGGTAAATTCCATTGCACAATTTTTAGCACACACTGTCTTCTCCCCCCCCCCCCAGATTTAGTTTTGAGGAGTATAGGAAAACCAGAGGAAAGTTCCCATTTATATCTCAGTTTATGAACATGGAAAATATCCTAGTACTGAGATATAATGGATTTGATAAGTAGCACTTCATTAGTTTTAGCGGCTTCAAAATAAAACTTGTTTCTAGAGCACCATAGAAACCATACCATAATACAAGGAAAAAATATAATAAGGTTTATCAAATCAGAAGATTCACCTATAACAGTCCAATTAAAATAGAATATATCCCATAAAGAACTGAAAGTAGAGTACTGGATATCAAACGTTCTGTATACAGTATTCCAAATATTCAGGACAAAGCTGAAAGAACTGAAAATATAATGAATGTCCTCAGAGTTATTGGCACAGAAATAGCATTTAGAGGGCAGGTGAATATTAAAATCCTCCAGCACATCAGGAAGTGCAATCAATCTGTTCAATAATTTCCTATTAAAGATGCTTATTTTCCTTGGCAGCATGTTTAACCATGGAAATATGAAAGAGGGAATCAATTCCCTTTTAGACCTTATGAGTTCATATGCAGATTTAATAGAGAAATTCCCATGTTCAGCAGGTTTCCATATCAGAGAATCGTTAAAGTCAACTAAAAGGATAGTTCTTCTAGGAAGTAATGTAATGATATGTGTAGGATGACCAACCTGTACATAGTCTGTGAACTCAGTCTGATTAGCATATAAATCATCAATACATGCATCAGGAAAAGGAATAGGAAGAGAGGAGGACCATAAACAGGACAAAGAACCATGATAAGTCCAGTTAGTATTCCAAAAAGATATTTCACTAGAACCTAATTGTATTTTGGACTTAGTCATTGCTAAATCATTAACGTCCATGATTCTTTTCCTAGTCTTTGATGATTTTAGATGATCAGGAGTAGACCACATGACTTGAGACCACAGTGACTTAGCAAGATAAAGTTTCCACCATAGCTTTAAAGAGAAACTTTGAACCATGAAGTGTAAATTATTAACTCCTAACCCATTTTTAGATTTAGGAAAGCATAATTTGGGATATGATTTCCTAATCCTTTTGTTTCCTGACCCATTCTCAGTTTTGTTCCACAGAAATCTTGAAAGAATGTTTTGGATCTTTTCCAGGATGCCTTTAGTGGGTTTGATTACTGTTAAAATATGCAAAGGCATTTCTTAGAGGACATGTTTGATCAAAAAAATCTTCTAGCTTGATTCAGAAAGTTTTTTTGTCCTTTATTTATTTTGGAAGAAATTTGTTCTATTAATGGTTGATAAAAGATGTTCTTGTTTCTTCCTAAATAAATAGGGCAACCCAAATATTTAAATGGGAAAGAACCCTCTATCATTCAAATTTGATTTAGAATTTCAGATTGATTTGGGAGCTACAAACTTAGAAGATAGTAGTTGAATTTCTCAAAATTCACTTTCTGGCATGTGGCCGTTTCGAAAGATTTAGGAAAAGAGTGAAAAGTGCTTAGGCCATTCTTTGGATATTTTATAAAAATGGCTGTATCATCTGTGAAGGCAAGATGTGTGACTGTTTTCATAGAAGAGGGCATTCTGTAGAAATAAATGTTAGCATATTTGAAGAGAAGTTAAGATTTCTAGAGAAAGCTTCTGAAAAGAGGTTAAATAAGTAGGGGGATAGTGGATCCCCTTGTTTAATTCCTCTTGAGGGTTTGAAAAAACCATTGGGGCTACCATTAACCAGAATGGAAAAATGTGTAGCCATGATATTACCCTGAATAGTGTTTATCAGAGAAGGATGGAATCCCATTTTAAGAAGTAGAGAGTTCAAGAATTTCCATGAAACTCTGTCAAAGGCTTTCATCATATCCAACTTAAATATTACATTTGAATCCCTATGTTTTGAATTCAGGAAATTTGTTATTTCCTACATTAACAAGACATAATTTGCAAGTTCTCTGCCCTCCAAAAAGGCAGATTGTTCAAGGGATATCAAAGCTGGCATAAGGGGTTTAATCCTTGGACTCAGTGGCTTAGAAAAAAGTTTGTTCACAAAATTGCAAAGGCTTATAGATCTGTAATCCTTAAATGTAGATGTAACATCTTTTTTAGGGATTAAAGTTATTATAGTAGAAGAGATACCTTTTGGAATTGGACTGCCAAGCATAAAGTCTTGAGCAGTTATCCCAGCAAGTTTAAAAAAAATTTCTTGAAAACCCATCAGGTCCAGGTGAAGAATCTGCACCCATAGAAGAAATAACTTCTGAAAGTTCTTCCATAGATACTTGCTTAGTAAGAGACTGATTCATTTGAAGTGTAATCATTAGAGGGATATTTTCAATAAGCCATGCCGTATTGATCCCTGAAGGGTCAACATTTTCCTCAGTCAGAAGATTGGAAAAGAAAGACACATCTTCATTTCTGATATCTTTCTAAACATGTAACCAAATGCCTTTTGAATTTTTGATAGAAGCTATGTGTTTCTTAAATCGTTTAGCCGTAACTGAATTATGAAAAAATTTAGAGTTGGAGTCACCTTCCTTTAACCATTTAATTATGGATTTTTGTTTCCAGAGAATTTCCTGTTGTGACAGTGATTGTGTTAGCTCAGCTTTGCCTTTATTGTAAGCTCAGCTTTGCCTTTGGCTCAGCTTTGCCTTTATTGTAAGAACTGAATTCTCTAGAAACTTTTGTTCACAAGTTTTAACCTTATAAAAAACATTACCAAAAGTATTCTTATTCCATCCTTTTAAGGCTTGTTTGGTAATATTTAGTTTAAAAATCGATCTTTCAATTCCAATAAGATTAGTTTTAGTATTCCAAGAATCCTGATCTAAGGATTCGAAAGAGGGATGATTAGTCCAACAATTTTGAAATTTGATAGGCAAAGCTGATTCTTAATTTGAAAGAGGGATGATTAGTCCAACAATTTTGAAATTTGAAAGTGGCTTAATCTGAAATTTTGAAATTTGAAAGAGGCTTAAATTTGAAATTATTAATAAAAATATACTTAATAATATATATTATAGAGTGGTGGAAACATTAAAAAATCTGATTTCAAACTTAACTTATAAAAATCCCAACAAAACACATTATTGGAAGGCGAAGCTAAATGACATATTGATGATGGGAAAGAATTTTTTAAACAGATAAGGAATTGGCTATGACAAAGCTAAAAGTGGAACGATAGATTTCAAAGCAGAGATACGGGCTATGAAGAAGAAAGTAATGAAGACATATCGACGCAAGCCCATTTTATGCCATTATTGTTCCTATTAAGGCAACATACAAGATCAATGTTTCAATCTACTCGGAGACATTATGAATGGTTGATAGCTATCAGTATTTTCCAACATGGATGGTGCTTAATGTTCTAAATTGGTCAGGAAGGTATGGATTCCTAAGCAAAGTACTATTTGTTTGTTGCTTACACGTATCTTATTGCACATTCTAGAGATTTTTTTGTACTTTGATAGTGGATGCTCTAGGCATATGGATGGATCTAAGGAGTACTTGAACAACATCCAACCATACAATGGTGGTTTTATTACTTTTGGTGATGGAAACAAGATTCGAGTTGTTGACAAAGGTGAACTACAGATTGAGCGATTTCCCAGTTTCACAAGCATTCTATTGGTAGAAGATCTAAAAGCTAATTTATTGAGCATTAGTCAACTGTGCAATGATAATATGACTGTGGAGTTTCACATAGATAAGTGCATTGTAAAACATGGTGAAGATAAGGTACAATCTGGGATTTTATCTTTAGACAATTGTTACTTGTTGGAACAAGACACTACCACGCGAAGACACCTCTAGCACCGGTTGTTTTGGTTCCTAGCACCGGTTTTTGGGTGGCTAAAAAACCGGTGCCTAAGTAAGCGATTGAAGCAAAACCGGTGCTAAATTTCTTTTATTAGCACCGGTTATATTTTTCACCGGTTTAAGTTACCGGTGCTATAATGTACCATATTAGCACCGGTTTTTTGTAGCCGGTGCTAGAAAAAACCGGTGTAAATTTTGTCATTCTTGCACCAGTTATAACACCGGTGATAAATAAAATTTTGTCGCACCGGATTTGTTAGCACCGGTTATGGAACCGGTGTTAAATCTGTATATCTAACACCGGTTTGTAGGTAGCACCGGTTTTTAAACCGGTGACAAAAAAATAAATTGCACCGGTTATAGTTTAGCAACGATTTGGGATCCGGTGATAAAAAATAGTTTTATTGCACCAGTTATATGTTAGCACCAGTAAAAAAATTGGTGCTAGAGTTGTTTATTTGTTGCACCGATTAAATTTTGCACCCGTTTGAAAACCGTTGCAATGAAGTAAATATAGCACTGGTTATGGTCGCACCTTTTTTAGTAGCGTTTTTGAAAGCAATGCTAAAAGTATTAATTTTGCACCGTTTAATATTAGAACCGCTTCTCTAATCGAAAGAAACCGGTGTTAAAAGCATGAGTAACTATTGTGGTCACTGTAAGCTGCGGCATGCTGCAGCTTCCAGCGTTCATCTTCTCACAGCCAGTTCCTTCCTTTTTTTTTCAAGCATGGTACCCATTATTTGTTTTGCGTAGTAACAGAATGGTGCATGAAGACAAATTGAACAAATTCTAAGCCACAATGATGCATAGACAAGAAAGTAGGTTGAAGAAAGCATTGAATCTAATGAAGTATAATTTATGACTAGAAAAAGAAGAGCATGACGTGTTTCGTAGTGTCCTAAGATACTGAAACCCCCCTCATCGTCGAATTTGATGAGTATCAGAAGAGAAGGTCAATTACCTTTCTCGTAACAGATAATACTAACCACTATCCGACGATTTGTGCAAGTCCTTGTATGATATTCAATTGAGCTATGCATTTTGGCAGAGAATTTTTTGCAAAAATACAAACCCATTTCAAAGCAATACTTCGTAGTTCATCGCTCCCCAATTGAGTGTAATCGTCCGAGAATTGCTGAAACAATGCATTAAATGACATGTTAAGAGAAGGATGTATATGTGAGGATAACAAATACATAGAAGAATTGTAGGAAAACGTATCGGAATAATGTCAATGTCATGTACGTGCCTAACAATATTTTCCATGTAATACATGCAATGGTATCCGCACTCCCAAGTACTACTTTGTATCTTGTGCTGATGATGGAAAAGACAATTTGTTGAACCGATTACGAAGATGAAAATGACACGTGAAATATGAAGGTATGAGATGATACGTACACTGATGTTTATGACATCCCAAGTGTAGTTGGAAGGGTAGGACCTATTTTGTATGGAATTGGACCGTCGATATTTTGTTGCAATCCTACAATAGATGGAAACCTATTTTTGTCAACGTGAGGAATATTATTTTCAGAAATTGGGGTTCACACAATATATGATAACATACTGAGTAACAATAATTGTAAATAATTGAGCCAAGAGAGTGCGAAATGTATAAGAACACAATTAAGGGAACAACCATTTTTGAAAAACATTGAAGCTGAAGGAAAGAAACCAATGTGTTCCACTTACAAATGAATCATTTTAAGGAATGATCTATTTCGCTTGGAAATTCCCCCAGTCATTGAGTCGATGCAATATACTCAATCGATTTCTGGTACGAAGACAAGCAAAAACCAATGGTCCCTATGGGAAAAAGGGGAAAACAAAAGTACTTAAGATATATTATTAAAATAAAATCACAGCACACGGTTGCTTTCGCTTCCATGTGGGCGGGTCTAGCTACTCGGAAAATGAATGGAACTTACTCTCGATTGTATGGGAAGATGTACATCTTCTCTTCAGTGCGGTACATGACAGCCGAAACCTCGTCCGCAGTCAATTCCACCCTTTGATTTTCCTTCTGAGCCATTGAGTTTGAAGAGGCAGGAATAAACTGGACGTGGCCTCCATGTACCACCCCATCGCAGAGGTATCTTGCAAATTAATATGGTTAGTGAAGAAAATATAATGATACTTGTATCTATGAATAATGAAAGTATACACTTCTTACGATGCCCATATATCAAGTTGGCACCCACTGATCCACTCTATTTCATCATCTGCGTCCAAGCTGTTCATGAACAGTCGTATCTTGTCAGTAAATATGGCCGTGTAGACTTCTTCTGATCCAAACACCTTTGCGCTGAAATTGATGCGGAATACTTTTTCTGGTCCACATATTTGTGAAGATAGCCGTAAAGCATCATTACTCTGGTGAACAGCAGCGATGCATTCTTGGTTTTCCATGGCTCTCTAATCATTACATTCAGAATCTAATAATGTTAGTTGATCAGTATTTGTATGTAATTCAGTAGTGGATGATAATGTAACGGCTAAAACGAGTTCTCACAAATATGTATTGGGGAGAAATGGACGAGGGAGGATTTTGTTGCCCATTCTCCGGTGATGTAGTTTTTTCTTTTAGTAGTTGCTAATAGGTAAAATGTTAGTGATGCGTAGGAGAAAATCAGTCGGAATGAAATAGTATGGGGGTATGTACCTCTCCTTTTACCGATCGAGTGGCCACCTCTCCATGAGGAGTATCTTCCTTAGCCACTGGTGTGAGGTTTGTTTGAGGACTTCCAATTTCATCGACCACCATTTCTTACGGAGGCAGTTGCTGCTCGTTCTCCTACGTTCGTAGATGAAAAACATATCCTGTTATTGTATTATCTAGAAAGATATATATGAGCACCGATGAGAAGAAGAATACAATTATCACACCTCATCATCGTGTTGCTCTATGACACTTATCAGCCTCCCCGACCATAGAATGTTATATCCAATGGCCTGAGTGACAAACTCAAATTCTTCGTGTTCAATCGGCAAAGGTGCTTTTGGTATGATCACAGGTCCTTTTAGATTTACTCGCTCCCACTTGATGGGTAAGTCAGTTTCCGCTTCCTTTGGAAAGAATATACCGAATGCAGTTACCTCCCTTTCTCCATGATGGTTCAAAACATATAGGCAGCATTTTTTTCCTCTCAGAGAGATGAACTTAGAGATTGGGTAAATACATCAGTCGGGCATTAACTAAGTATTCTCTATTGAAGGAAAACAGATAAATTCGGAAGTGCAAGCGATAGATTATAAGAAGTAATGGATTGTACATGTAGCTGCTGAAGGCTGCAGCGCGCTGTAGCTTTCAGTGCCCAGCTGAAACTGAGAGCTACAGTGCACTGCAGCTTCCAGCGTTCATCAGCAACGAACTGTACCCCCACAACATCAATCTAAATCAGGAAATGGAAATCCATATACTACAAATCACATATCAAGAAAGGAACAAATACGATTGCAGTTCACGGTATGGACTACCTTGTTATCCGCTGCAGTTCCTTGTGGGCCACTACATCCCGATGCTGAAGGAATAAATACCCGGTTGTCCTTGTTTGTGGGGATGGAGAAATCCGTGATGACAGCGACGCAGTAATTTGGAATCTACCACAAGAATGGTCCAGCGTAGAGAAAAAGTACTTGACTGAAGACATGAACGTGTGGTACAGTTTCATAGCTGCCCGGCTACTCCCCGTGAAATTGAATAGCGAGGTTCATTGGTCCCGTATGCTGGTGCTCTACAAGATAAAGAAGAACATGAGCATCGATGTTGGGAGTACAATAATGGCATACATCTGGGATTGTGTCAATGCCCATAACTGCATAGGCTTGTCCTTACTCATCACTGTAATATGCGTGGAAACAGGTTGCAGATACAAAGATGATGATGTCACAATGATGCCAAAGCTCCCCATAAACCCTCTCATATTCTCGAAGAAGAAGAACGTTGCTGAGTCATCTAGGGCGGCAACAAGTAAATCATCGAATGAGAACTCAGATGGGGACTTGGCAGCATTGCAACTGAAGGTGGATCATTTGGTGCACTGGACATCGCAGGTTGGGAAGATCCTCACAGCCATGTGTGGTGAGAGAATCAATGAATTGGGTCCAATCCCTACCTTTGATTCACCAAGGCCCAACAAGGTGGAGAAGAGGGTGCGCAGGAAATGACTGCCCACATTGAGCTCACATCTTCGTATTATCAGGTTGTTTCATTTGCTAGTTTAATTTGGATGTCTGACTCGTACATTTTTTGCTTTCGAAACATACATTGCTACGTTGTTGGTATTGTTTGGATGTGATTTTGGAATGTTAGCTTTCAAGCCACATAATGTATTTGTGTTGTTTTCTTAAACGAAATGCATGAGCAATTCGTTTCAGGTTCATGTGTGTGTAAAATTGCTGCAGCGCGCTACAGTTTCCAGAACCTACCATAGGAATAGAAAGCCAATTTTTTTACCAGTCTTTACCAAAACAGCTGGAGTACACTGCAGCGGATAGAACTGCTCGAAATGGAAACAAATTGGGAGATAGTTGTACAATAGTTGCCAGGGGCAACAAAACCCAACAAGGTACAAAAAGTAAATAAATTTTAACTTTAACATCATTGTTCGACCCCCCCTAGTCTACAACCAACTTCATCTTCTTGGATTGACTGTCTCGAAGTTCTTGGCCATCGCCATCTATCTAAATGCCATCTTTGTGTTTCCTCCGTATGGCTCCCGCCTCAATCCCGTTGTCACTAGGTAGAGGGGAAATAGAGGGGAACTCTAACCTTTCACTTGTAACCTCAAAATCAATTTCATCGCGAAAAGAGAATTTCCTACCTTGTACCACAACAGACCAACCTACATTGCACAGGTAATTTACGAAGAAAACTTGTCTTGCTTGTTTGGCCAAAATAAACTGATCATTTTCATATGCCACACGAGTCGGGTCAACAAGTGTAAATCCCATTGGATCATCATTTCGAACCCCAGTTGTGTTATCAAACCATTGGCACTTGAATACCGGAATCTTGAATTCTCCATAGTTAAGCTCCCAAATCTCATCAATAACACCATAGAACGACATCACAGCAAGGACTAGTTTTTTGTCTTTCTTACTTGCTTGCCACATAGTCTCCGACTCAATGTATACCCCACTATTTCGTGTCGTGCTCTTCAAATCTTGGTCCCTAGTAGTGAAAGAAAAACCGTTGATGTCATATTTGGAATACCTCAAAACCGTGCAGTTAGGCTTCCTCACAAATGCCCTAATTTTTGGGTCGTAATCAGCAACATTGCATCAATCATATAACCAATTCACAAACTTTTCATTGTGCTCCAACTGAACTTTATTAGGGGTGCCACGTGGGATGACACTCTGTTATCGAATTAAGGTGCTCGGTCACATAAGCAGTAGTCTCCAAACAATTCCTTAACATATACAAATGAACTGACATCAGATCACTATTCAATGGAGTAAATAATGTTCCCCTCGACCTCGGCTTGCCCCCCTTCCTCCCAACATGTCGATTCAGGGGCACCCCAAATTTTCTGTGTCCCTGCAAATAGCAAGAGAAAAATTCAATCACTTCTTCGGTAACATACCTCTCAACAATACTAGCTTCCGGCCGACTCAAACATTTCACGTACCCCTTAAAGACTTTCATGTGACGCTCGAATGGATACATCCAACGCATGCCAACTGGACCACATATCTTTACCTCCCGCACTAGATGGACGACCAAGTGAACCATTATATCAAAAAAGGATAGAGGGAAATATATTTCCAACTTGCAGAGCACAACAACAACATCTTTTTATAGGACATCCATATGGTCCCGGTCAATAGACTTCTGGCATATGGAGGCAAAAAATATACAAAGTCTAGTGATTGAGTGCCTTACGTCGGCCTCCATTACCCCACGAATAGCAATAGGTAAAAGTTGTTGCATCAAAACATGACAATCATGAGATTTCAACCCCATCATCTGAAAATCCTTCGTAACTACCCGACTCACGTTCGATGAATAACCAATGGGGACCTTCACTGATTTCAAACTATCACAAACTGAGATTCTCTCCTCCTTAGACAAGGTACAAGGTGCAAGGGGAAAGTACGTCCTCTTACCCTTCACTTCTGGGGCGAGGTCATTTTTGATTCCCAAATCAACCAAGTCCAACCGGGCATTCAAACAGTCTTTCGTCTTCCAAGGAATATTCAAGAAGGTGCCTATCAAACTTTCACAAACATTTTTCTCAATATGCATCACGTCTAGGCAATACCTAACCTCAAGATACTCCCAGTATGGTAGATAAAAAAATATTGACCTTTTCTTCCATGGCCCACCACAATGTATTTTGTCCTTGCCTTTGTACTTTCCCAACACCACTCTCAATTTCTTAACCTTACTGAGAATCTGCACTCCAGTTAGTGGTGTAGGGGATTTCCTTCGTTCTTTCTTGCCAACAAAATTGACCACATCATCCCGGTATTTATGGTTTCCATGGAGCCATTTTCTATAGCCAAGATACGCTGTCTTTCTTCCATGTCTTAGCTGTTTGAATTCAGTCTTCTCCTCACAAATGGGACATGCTTTATGCCCCATCACAACGTACCCCGACAAATTTCCATAGGCTGGAAAATCAATGATCGTGCAAAAAAGTATGGCACGAAGTTGAAACTCTTCATTCATATGGCCATCAAATACCAACACCCCTTTATCTTCCCACAATATCTTCAAATCATCGATCAATGGTCTCAAATACACATCAACCTCATTCCCAGGTTGTCTATAACCTGAGATTAACACAGGCATCATAACATATTTACGTTTCATGCACAAATATGGGGGCAAATTGTATATAACCAACATCACGGGCCACGAACTATGCTTTGATGACATATTACCAAATGGATTCATCCCATCAGTACATAATGAAAGGCGGAGATTTCTAACCTCCGAAGCAAAGGAAGGATATCGCTTGTCAAAATTTCTCCATTGTTCACCGTCCGCCGGATGTCTTATCTTGTCGTCATGTAGTCTTTCCCGCTCTCCATGCCATCGCAAGTTCTTCGCATCTTCTGAATTCGCGAATAACCTCTTCAACCTAGGAATTATAGGAAGATACCACATACATTTCAATGGGACCTTCTTCTTCTTCTTAGCCAAACACCCATCATCATCATTCGTCACACCCTTATATCTTGCATTTTGGCACACGGGACATTCAACTGCATCTATCAAATCACCGTCATACAAAACACAATCATTTGGACATGAGTGTATTTTCTTGTATTCCAAACCAAGTGGACACAATATTTTCTTGGCCTCATAATAGTTTTTCGGAATTCCATTCCTTTCCGGAAACTTATCCTTCAGAATCTTTAGTAGTGAATTCACACTTGCATCACTCCAAGAACTTGTAGCTTTCAAGTTGAAAACCTCCATAAAAAAAGAGATTACGGTATCCTTACTTTTACATCCTGGATACAATGGCTTCTCTTTCTTGTCGAGCAAAGCACTCAACATTGTAGGCTTCCCCTCAAAATCTCTCACAATATCATCGAACATACCATCAACTGTACATTTGTCTCCATCTACCTTGTCAAACCCACTCATCCTCTCCATGAAATGTCCATACAATGTAACCTCTGTCAAATCCGTTCTTCAACAAGTGAAATCTAACAACCCCACGATCATCAAACCGTTCACGACACAAGCATCTTTTGCATGGACAAAGTATCCTCTCCTCCCGACCAAAGGCATAATCTAGAAACAAATCAATAAATGTAATATGTTCACCACTCCCTCTAGCTACACTTGGATAGTTAACCATTTTTTTCCCTCCACACAAACATTGGTTATCCGTCCATTGTATCTAAACAAGACAAAACACACCATTACACATATTTTCATAGGTGAAAAATACAAAAAATGAACACGATCTTTTTGCTACACAATACTATAAGTATGCAAATCGATCAATTGCATGTTCTCGGGAAACATATAAATATATATACCATCTACCAAAAGAAACACAAAAATGTTCACATCAAAACTCATTAATTTAGACTCTCACAACATGATCGATACTCAACCAACATAAGCTAGGCATAGAGAAACCAATAATAAATACGAAAAAACTACCTTCAATCATGCATTTATGGTTCTAGTTGATTGAAATTTCCAAAAATTAATGAATACTTACTTGCATGAGTCTTCATTTGTTTGAGTTATTGCACACCTTCCCAAGAAATCTACCATTAATAATGGATATGGTTCAAGTTTATAACTAATTTAAGAGGGTAAGTTTGGAGCATTAAATGCTTGATTTAGCACCGGTTTTTGTCAATAGTACACAAAACCGGTGCCAGTTTTCCCGCCTTTTTCCATGAATTCATTCAGCACCGGTTTCTACATTTTCATAACACCGGTTCCTATAACCGGTGCCAAAAACATACATCACGCCGGTTTTCTAGGATTCTATGCACCGGTCTTAAAACCGGTGCGAATATAACACCGGTTATCGTTAATCTTAATTAGCACCGGTTTCTTGACCGGTGCTAAACTCTCAACGGTTTCCACAAATTCTAGCAGCGGTTTCCCGACCGGTGTAAAAATAACACCGGTTTTTATTTAAAAAACTGGTGCAAAAATATTTTTAACCGTTTCCACAATAACATCGGTTTTGCAACCGGTGCTAACACAAAAAAACCATTGCTAAAACATGATTTGCATCGGTTTTCATAACCGGTGTTAAAAAACCGGTGCCAGAGGGGGTCTCTGTGATAGTGAGAAGTGAGGTGCCTAATCTTGAAAGAAGATGAAGAAACTATGTGGAATAGGAAGCTTTGTCATATCAACTACAAAATATTGGTGAAGATTGCAACTTCTAAAGCAGTGCGAGGTATGCCTAATTTCACTAACAAAAATGGAATTGTGTACGGACCATGTCAACAATGTAAACATATTCAATCTCTTCATTCATTTGTTCATTATATTACCACTCCAAGAAATCTTGAGTTACTACACATAGGCTTGATGGGTCCAGCCAATACACCTAATATAGATGGGATGAAGTATATTTTTGTGTATGTTGATGATTTTTCCATATACACTTGGGTGGCATTTCTCAAAGAAAAATATGATACGGTGGATTTTTTCAGAAGTCTGATGATCAAGCTGTAGATAGAAAAAGGGAGTCCTGTTGGGAAGATTGTGAGGATCCATAGTGATCATGGCAAATAATTTGAAATTCTTAGTTCAGTGAGTTATGTGATGAACATGGCATCATGCATGAATTTTGCACCTATCACACCTCAGCAAAATGGGATTGTTGAGAGGAAGAATAGGAGTCTATAGGAGATGGCACGAGTTATGTTGGCAGGAAAAGGAATTCACAAGAAATTGTAGGCAGAAGCAATCAACACGGTGTGCTATACAATAAATATGGTGTATCTTCGTCCATTCACAAGAAAGATGAAATATGAAATCTGGAAGGGCAGGAAGCCTAATGTCTCATATTTTCATGTGTTTGGAAGCAAGTGCTACATTCTCATGGATAGAGAACAGTTGGAAAAATTTGACAGTCGAAGTGATGATGGAATTTTTTTAGGCTATTCAGTGAATTATCGTGCATAAAAGTGTACAATCTATGAACTAATACCCTTATGGAATCAATTAATGTAATTGTGTATGATTCTGATAACAAGAAAGTACCAGGTGAAGTAGAAGATAAACCAGTACCAGTTCATGTTCCAACATAGAATGCTCCAACTAATAAGAAAGGTGATGTTGGAATATCAGTTCCCAGTTCCCCACTTCATGTTCCAACACAGGTGGACCCTGAACTTAGTGTCAAGAGAACTCGAACACTACCACAAGTAAACTACAGGGAACTTGCAGGATTGCAAAGCTTAATCTCACTGATTGAACCAAAGAACTACAAAGAAGTCAATGCTATTGGCATCAAGTGGATTTTCAAAAACAAGTCAGATGCTGGTTGCCAGATTACTCGAAATAAAGCTAGGATGGTGGCTCAAGGATACACTCAAGTAGAAAGAGTTGATTTTCACAAGACTTTTGCACTAGTTTCCAGGTTAGAATCTATTTGCATTTTACTTTCTATTTCGTATACTATGAACTTTACACTGTACCAGATTGAGGTAAAAAGATACTTTCTGAATGGAGTGGTTAATGAAGAAGTCTATGTTGAACAACCACAAGGATTTGAACATCCTCACTATCCACATCATGTGTATAGACTCAAAAGGACATTATATGGTTTGAAACAAGCGCCAAGAGCATGAAATGAGCGACATACTACTTTTCTTATTAAAAAATGTTATTGTCAAGGGGATTATATCACACTTTATTTGTGTTGGGTAGGTTATCAAAAATCTTGATTGCTCAAATTTATGTAGATGATATTGTATTTGGTTCTACTTCACCATCTATGGTACAAGATTTTGTCAATCTCATGCAGGATGAACTCGAGATGAGTATGGTTGGCGAACTTATCTATTTTCTAGGACTTCAATTGAAGAAATAAAAGAATGGCTTGTTCATCAATCAGAGTAAGTATGCTATGAATCTTGTGAAACGGTTTGGCTTAAGCAAATCTCGATCAGTTTGAACTCCAATAGGGGCTACAGATAAATTTGTGAAGGATAAGCAAGGTATTTCAGTTGATCAGAAATTGTACAGTACTATGGTTGGTAGGCTGTTGTACCTTACAACTAGTCGACTAAATATATGTTTTAGTGTTGGGGTATGTGCAAATTTCTGGCTAATCCAAAGGAAACTCATATGAGTGCGGTCAAAATAATTTTCCGATATGTTTGTGGGACTTCTCAGTATGGAATCTGGTATTCTAAAAATCAAGACTTGGACCTTTTTAGCTACAGTGATTTTGATTGGGTTGGCAATGCAGATGATCGCAAAAGCACTACTGGTGGATGTTTCTTCATTGACACGGATTTGGTATCTTGTACAGCAAGAAACAAAATTTAACTTCTTTATCATTTGCTAAAGCTAAATATCTTGATGGTTGAAGATGTTGTGCACAATAGTTATGAATGAAACAAATGCTGAAAGATTATGGAATTCATCAAGGGCCCCCGAAGATTTTATGTGACAAAAAAGTGCTATTGACATATATAAGAATCCAGTCCCACATTCTTGAACGAAGCACATTGATATAAGACACCTTTTTTATGGTAACTTTTCACTGCAAAATCACCTTTCACCATTTTTATTGTGCCGCCTCCAAAATCACCTTTTACTGCAATTGGTAACTTTTCTGGTTTTTATGTTTATACGTGTTGCTATATTTTTGCTATTAAATAATATTTCATGTACTACTTTGCGATGAAATTAAAATTTAATTCCCAAAAACATTAACTGCATTCTGCCTCAGTATTCTATGAATCCGATTCACTAAATATTCTTACAGCGGTTCATTGTTTCACTCTAGCATATTTCAAAAGTAGCTAATTTCCTCTCCCAAAATCGGCCATTTCCTTTTCCCTCCTCTTCGTCTTCCAATTCCTCTCTCTTGATTTGGTGTAGAAATATGCTACAGGGAAAACATTGATGATTGTGCGACGGTGGTTGAGCTTAGAAAAGAGAGTATTTTAATATCATTATCTACCCTAAATATGCACAATATTTAAATTCAATATTTTAATATCATTATATGCACGGTATATGCACAATACTTGCCCTCAATATTTTAATATCATTATCTGCAATAAATATGCGCAATATTTGCACTCAATATTTTAATACCATTATCTGCACTGTATATGCACAATACTTGCACTCAATATTTTAATAACATTATCTGCACTAAATATGCACAATATTTGCACTCAATATTTTAATACCACTATATGCACAATATTTGCTCTAAATATTTTAATACCATTATCTGCACTGTATATGCACAATACATGCACTCAATATTTTAATAACATTATTTGCACTAAATATGCACAATATTTGCACTCAATATTTTAATATCATTATATGCACAATATTTGCACTTAGTATTTAAATATCATTATCTGCACTAAATATACACAATATTTGCACTAAATATTTTAACATCGTTATCTCAGATATTCTTGAATCAAATTGGCACGGTAGGAATTTTCTTGCAGAATAAGGAAAGGAAAGGAGCATTGGAATTTTTTGAGCGGCAAGATTGGCCAGCGGCTAATTAGGCTGTATGTGGTTATGGCTCAATTTTGAATGATTACGTATTGACAGTACTGGATTCAGGGAATATGAATGTTGTTTTTCTTTTCTTTAAGATAAACTCTTCTTCTTCTTCTTTTTTGTAAAAATATAGCTGACATATTGCAAAGGATTTCGTGTAATTAACTGCCTAATTAATTAGTTTGAAATTTATACCGCTAATATGGCATATCATGTATAACTATTTTTTTTCCAATTTATTTTTGAACCGATCGATTGTTGTCGTATAAATAAAGACATTTAGTAAAACTACAATAAATACTTTTTATTGACATATCCCATTAAAAAAAACATTAAATGCATTTTGCTTCAGTGTTCTATGAATCCGATTCACTAAATATTCTTACAACGGTTCATTGTTTCATTGTAGCATAATTCAACAGTAGCAAATTTTATTCCTTTTCTGCAATTTCCTCTCCCAAAATCGGCCATTTCCTTTTCCCTCCTCCTTGTCCACCAATTGCTCTGATGATACCAACTTTTCTCTGTATGTGCATTTTGAATTGGTAATCGGATTTCAGGTTAATTAAACTAATCTATGTTTTATATCTGCAAAACTCTCTGGGTATAGCTTGTCATTTTAAGATGAAGTTTTATTAGTTTAACCTGATTTTTCTTTATGAGCAGAAGTTTGCAGCCTGAATTTTTGTGTGTACTTGTAGTTTCCTCTTCATTTTTTTGCTTTGCTATTCTTTCTATCTGGTATGAAATTTATCTGTGATGTATGTATCTCTATGGAAAATCGTAGTTTTTTATGTTGTTTCTAAGGATTTTGCATCAAACTGTTGATTTTGTGTATGTTCATGGTGTTTTCAATCCTACATATGAAACTCTGATACACACGTACATCATTTTATACTGATTGTTGGAAACTCTTTGGCTCCTTCTGGCTAATCATTTCTGAACCACTAGTGGGGGTGGGGTGATTAAAGATGGTTATTTCGGACCAAAGAAGTCACTTTGGAGGTGACTTCTCTGGCCCTGACTTTGATTGTGAAGGATTAAAGACGGTTCATAGAACCGCCTTTAAAATGCACGATGGAAGGCGGTTATTTAGTGTCTTTGTCGAGCTGATGGACGCCTTTAATTGTGTTCCGAGTTCAGAACCAACGCAATGTCATCGGCGGTGGAGGATTGTTCCGACTTCAGAACTGGGAGGGGGGGGGTTCCGATACCTGAACTATGGTCTGAGCTGGTATTGATGTTCCTGATCAGTGTGTTGAATCAGGACCCAATATGTGTTTTGTGGACATAATTGGCTTAATTGGATTATTCAATTCCGATGGAGGAACCCTATCATTGAAAACTAGTTCCGATTGAGCAAGTTGCAGTTCTGGCTTCATAATTTCAACATGTATGCTGAGGAAGACGTTGCGAGTTTGGAAGATGGGTCGGGAAGAATGGTAAAAATCTAATAATTTTTTCAAGTCTGGCTAATGATTGCCACAAATTACAAGTTACATCAGCAGTATATGTGTTCATGATTTTGCAATGTTCCAAAAATGTATAGATACCGTTAAACTAGCACCTATCTGTACATAGGAATAGAAATCATCTAAATTATATTCCCGTAATAAAGTATACCTATATTAGCCAACATAAAACTACACAACATGAGTGTAGTTTAACCGAAAATCTATAGACAAAGCTAATCAAGCAACTATCTATAGATGGAAATAGAAAACAAGCAATTTCTACTCCCCAAAATTCATGCCACTGAGAAATGTGTTATACTACCACTTTAGAATTTGCAAGAGTTGGGGATTGAACATTTACGAGATGTCTCGCCACACAATTTTTGGCCACATCGATGTCTTCTTGTGAATACGACTTTTGTTCCATTGGGAAAATCTGTGGACATTAGAATATAAGAAAATAGTTCTTTTGGGTTAGCACTTTGTGTATAAATAAAAAAAAATTGAAATACACATGCACTAAAAATTTACCTTATCAATTTCTAGGTAATCCAACCGTATATCTTTAATGCACTTTGCCACGTATAACATTACTTAGTATCCACACTCCCATGTTTTTGCTTGTTTCTTGTACTATTAATCTGGAATGTGAATTAGTTGATAGTAATTAGCCAAAAAAATTAGGTAATTCAAATTACTAAAAGCAGTTAGTGCTAAGAGATTAAAGTTACTTTGGATAGGTGAAGGGTTTGTCATCCGAGATGGAGGGACAGAGCGCTTAAAGTTACTGGTTACAGAGTACTTGAATGATCTTGTTTCTTAAGGCTTGGTAATTGTGACCAAAAGGAG
Organism: Rubia yunnanensis; assembly: GCA_037428765.1. NCBI lineage: Eukaryota > Viridiplantae > Streptophyta > Magnoliopsida > Gentianales > Rubiaceae > Rubia > Rubia yunnanensis. The sequence continues at coordinate 10,297,542 of CM075068.1, forward strand.
TTCTAAGGGTGGGATAAAGAAATGCAATGTTCATGATTTACTGTATGACTTGTGTTTGGAGAAAGCCAAGGAAGATAATTTCCTACACTGGGCTGAGGAGAGCGTTGTTGATAGGCTGCTCAAGTATAACTAACATCGACTTTATGTTGGTGAAAGTGACCATTTCATCCAGTCGAGTCATACTGTAACCAATAGGGAATTACCAACAAGTCCACTTGACTCTTTTCTGTGGTCGAACTACTCCTACTCTGTTGCATGCACAGAATTCTCTAATCGGCTCCTTGTCAACTTCAAACTTCTTAACGTATGGAAGTTGCAACTCTTCGAGAATGAATTTCCAGAAGCTATTTTATCTCAAGCTATTTGTTTGAGATACTTGGAGCTGGCTTTTGGAGGATATGTTACAGCTACTCCTCCCACAATAGCTAATTTGTGAACGCTGATAACCCTCATATTTCATTGTTATAGGCTTCAGAACGATTTGTTGCCTTTATCTATGTGGAATATGGAAAGTTTAAGACATGTTGATATTTGGGATGTTCGTCTTGATCTAGAGGGGTTTGATCCGAAAAACTCTAGTAAGTCTAATATTGAGACACTCGGTGCAATAAGGCTTGATAGTAAGACAGTTGAATTTTTAAGGAGATTTCCTAACCTTAGAAAGCTTAAGTGTGTAGCTCGCAAAAGGGAATGGCACATTATGGTGTTGTTATCCATGGTTGGATCGATATTAATACAACTAGAGCCCCTGACATTTTGGGATTGTGGAAATTTTGAAGGACATCCAAAATCAACAGTTAGGGAGTTTGCTAAGAATGAGAATCTTACCAAGTTGAGTTTGTATTGGACTAATATACCATGGAGTGTTTTGTCGGAGATTGGAAAGCAGCTACCCAATCTCCTTGTTGGCGCAGTTGGAAATTGGAAGATGGGAACTTCTCAAACCTCATATATGTGAAATTAAGTGAATTGTCCATTGAAGAATTCGATATCTCCAGCTGTGATGACCCCTTACCTTGCTTGGAGCATCTTGTCCTTGAAAAATGTATGGAACTTGTGGAGATTCCGCTTGTCCTTGGAGAGATTAATACATTGAAGACAATCAAGGTTATCCGGTGTTTCGAAGAACTCGGAACTGCATCCATGATTTTTTTGGAGGAACAGAGAGAATTCGGAAATGAAACCCTTCAAGTTATTGTCCAAAGACGAAGAAGACGATCGAGATTGGTTGGCATGCATAGGTGCCGGTAATTCAAGTTGTTTCGATGTTTGATTCCATTTCTTTATTTGTTTATAAAAAAATATCTTAGTCCTCTTTTCATAACTGAAATCTATAAATCTCTTCAGGAGTGATTTCGTTGTGCAATCAAACAACTTAGTGACAGAAGCCACTTGGATAAAGGCAACAAATGGTACTTAAAGCTTATGTGAGGGGGATGAACTGGAATTCTCGTAGAGGTATGTGATTCAGAAAAGGCTAATATTGACCTCTGATGTTGAGTAAAGATATTTATCATTTGTTGTTTCTTTCAGGTATGCAATGTTGGCGCAAGTGATGAAGCTTCCCACCATCTAATTTTTCTATGGAGATGCGAAGAGAGAGATATTTTTGGTTACTGTAAGTGTATTTTAATTTTCATGCTTCATGTATGATGTGCCTTATTCATCAGTGATCAGTTTTCACAATTTGAACTCTTCATTTTACTGATAATTTGCTTAGGATACATTCCTATGATTTCACATTTTCATTCTATGTTTTACAAATATTTGTTAATTTTTGGTATTGATTGCTATCATAGCTATTGCTTACTCAATTTAGAGATAAGGCCTTACACATGTAACATTGAAATTAACAAACTGATGTACAAGAATATCTCCTTTCTGATATGATCTGTTCAGACAGCAAAATATTTAAATTTAACAGCTTTAGTGATCTAGCTCAAAATATGGTGCATGGAAACAAAAATGATTTCTTGATTATTTATATTTAGAGACATCTGTCTAAAAATTATCAAAATGAGAAGCTGATAGAACAATATCAAACTATATATGCGAAAACTGCAGAATTTGTTTGCAATATATCCTATTTTAAGGAATATGCAGATCTATTGGGAGTGAGTTATCTTTCTTTTCTCTTATTTCTATAGAAATGTTCCCTGATATGGTTTTATATTTACTTTTTGATTCAATGTCCTTTGCAATGCTATATGTTGTGCTATGCATTTGTATGATCTTATACGAACTGTGTGCATAAGCGAGAGCATTTCTCTTTTTCGAATCTTCTTTTGAGGTTCTTTTGTCCGTTAAGTTTTAAGACTACAATCATTGTTTGGTGTCCCCGTTACGTTTACTGAAACTGCTAATTTTAATCCAAGCATTAGTATCTTTGCTAGCTTGATAAATGTGGTACAGTTTCTCCAGCTTTTTGAACGGGATTGGGAACTGTACAGTTTTGCACCATTTCCTTTCTGGAGTTCTTGATTTTACTATGGTGAAAATTTGAATTTTGGCTGCGGATACGGTGGTTCTGAAAAATGGCCAACATGGTGGAGGACGCATTAGGGTAATGCGTCCTCAGGTTGCAGAATTTATTTTTTTTTGGTCCAGAAAAATAGAGGACGCATTTTTTAAATGCGTCCTCAAGGATTTTTAATAATTTTGCGTCAAATTAGAGGATGCATTTTAAAAATGCGTCCTCAAGGAATTTTAATTTTATTTTCGGTAATTTAATAGTATTTTTTTAGCTTTAAATAATGGAGGACGCATTTTTAAAATTCGTCCTCATGTTGATGTTAAATTTTTTTTTGCTGAAAATACCTAAGTCAGCTTTGGCCCTGATTAAATTATTTTTACCCAAAAATTTATTAGAGAACGCATTTTGAAAACGAGCCCTCGTAGCTGCGCTTTTTTATTTTTTTTTAAAAAATATTTAGAGGGCCCGTTTCAGAATCGAGGCCTCTGAGCCGATTTTTTTTTGGTCCTATTTCTTAGAGGACTCGTTTTTGAAATAGGTTCTCAGGAGCTGGTTTCTCTTTTTTCGGGAATATTATTCCTGAATAGGTTTTGAACGAGCCCTCAAAGCTGACTTCCGTATTGACAATTAATTATTCGGTAAATTGGGTAATCCCATCGGTTGGAGAATTTTAATTATTGGGCAAAATGCTTATTCCCAACGACCGTTATGCGGGGTTTTTTTTAATTGCTGCGATTTTTTCTCAATTTTTTTCCGATTATAAAATCGTGTCATGAATTCAACAAAAGTGTATTTTTCAGAACGAGTCGTGAATTTAAGTAATAAATTATCCTTGAATGTTGCAATGTATACCTTACTATTTGTCATCCCATTGATTTCGGTGAAGATTGTGCATAAGTAGACTCGTGTTTGTCTGATGATATGTTGAGAACTAGTCAAACGATAAATTAGGGAAGCGTGAGTTGCTGTTTGGTAACTAGTCCTGAATAAGGGTGTAGGAATGAAGTATTGCATAGTTAGAATGAGTATGAATTAGCATAAATGTACAATAGCCGAACAGTACGTGTGAAATGTAATGCAAATCAGTGTTCACTGGTATGCACTATCCTAGTGACGATCTCTGCAAAGCTTTCCGCCCGTTCCACACGGTAGAGGGCGTATGGTCCTGGATGTCCGTCGTGGAACAGCTATCTGTGTAGGTACATGCACTTCCTCATGTGGAACTCCCTATGGTATTTCGTCCTTCATTTCGTCTCCTGCCTCCTCACGATAGGCACGTGGAACACTACCCGTATGTGATGGAGCATCAGGCAACATGAATTGATGACTCGCTGTTGGAGTGACATATGCAGTGTATTCCGATGGAGTCATGTCGTAATGTGAGGGTTCACCATGTGATGGTCCGCCAATTGGTGGACTCGCATGTGAGGGTCCAGCTTGTGATGGACCAATGTGTTCCGTTTGGCCCCTAGGACGCCGCCTCCGACCTTCCTGTCGAGCTGGTGGAGCCTGGCGGTGGCTTCTGAGGTCCGCATATCTCACACCAGGGGGAGGATCCTCACAGTGCACAAACGGCTGATATTACTGCAATCTAGAGGCCTGATGCGCGTGTTGTAGACCCCGTGTGACAACTTCATTGATTCTGCTGAGAGCGTCCGCTAATTGTGGGGGACATCCATCCAAGTTAATGTTCGACCTGATGTGCACCTCAGTGATTATCTGCAACTATAGAATCGAGATAAATATGTTAGATATGCAATGTAGGGGAAATCCGTAGCATTATTTCTTGACAATATTCTGATTGTAGGAAATACCAAGTACTCCGCAGTTGCACCGTTTCCATGGAAACCCTCTGTAGCCGTTAGAGGCCATCCTGGCTGATCAATCATGCTCACCATCTTGTGGAAGTACCACTCCATGTATTCACGGCTGGGACAATATGGATCTGCATACCCAGGTGGGTTTACTTGTCGATCAGATCGTTGTTCCCAAGCAACGAGATATCTTCTTAGTTCGACACGCCAATCAGTGCCGACCTGCCACGACGGTCTCTAGTATGAAGCAGTTTATACTCTTCCCCACTGACCAACTAGGTAGGTATTGGCTGGATTAGGCCGAACTGCCTGAGAACACGATGTGCATGGTGGAACTCCACGACATGCCAGCAAATGAGGTCAACGCAAACTAGCCAATTGTTGCTACCAGCTGTACAGTACCACAGGAGTTGCCCCACGATATCCGCCGTGTACGGCTCCCAAATAAACTGAAAGAACATAATGGTGTTGCGGTTAGGTACTGAAACCTCATCGAACGCAAGACACCACTTACTCCTATCTTGCCGTTCCAGCCAAGCCCAAGCAGATGGATCTATACTCTCCAACTCCTCCTTGTACTCCCTCCACTTGCTCTCTCGCCTGGCACCACCAAGCTGCCACACCAGAGTCTTCATAAGCGCATTCTTGAACTTCCCGGAATCATATGATAGGAAGTTGGATTGAAAATGCCGCAGGCAAATTCGATGGTATCCAGCCGGCTTCATCCACTCATCCATATGTGTCATCGCATTTATAAGTCCAGCATGCCTATCGAATATGATACAGATTGGCATGCTATCACCACCAACGACGTGAAGACGCAGTCTCCCCATGAACCAGTTCCAGCTTTTATTCGTTTCTTCGTCAACAATAGCATAAGCGATGGGGAGGATGTAATCATTTGCATCGTGCGTCACGGCGACCAACATTGTGGACTTATATGCCCCTTTCAAATGAGTGCCATCCATGCTTATGACTGGCCTGCAGTGGCGGAAGGCTTCAATTGCCTGACAAAATGCCCAGAACACAAATTTAAATTTCCTACACCCGTGACCGTGTATTCTGTCAGGTACGTCAGCCCAATCAACAACGGTGCTCGGATTGGCCCTGACTAGCTCATCCATAAACGTTGGGAGCTGTTCAAAAGAATCCTCCCAAGTTCCGAACACCATGTCAATTGCCTTTTGTCGAGCATACCACGCCTTCTTGTAGGAAATGGTGACATTGAACTCCTCCTTCACTTGAGCTTGTACATCTTTCACTGTGTATGAAGGGTTTACATCAATGTGGTGGCGGATTGAACGGGCGATCATCACCGACGTCAGATTCACATTACCCGTAAATCGACCAGCACCAACACACCCATGGCTACTTGCCCATCTGGTGATCTCCCATATGCCATGTGAAGCCTTCTTGGAAGCTCTGGCAACCCAAACACAATTCCCAGTTCCTTCGACAACGTCCTTGCATTTCGTATACCATGTGCGTGATGTGCTCTCCACAACTCTGTGTTCCCTGTTCATCATGGAACTCCACCTAGAAATAGTTTCAACCAACTGGGCCTTCGTCTGGAATCGCATACGCACATCCACTAAACCAGTCTCTTGATCGTAAGTAGAAACTCCAAACCCAAAATGAGTTGGGTCATAGCTATCCTCATCAGGGCCACCATAATCCCTATAGTAGGCATGTGTATCCGGATTTGCCAGAATATGAAACGACGGGGTAACATTGTTCGTGCACACCACTTGTTCTTCCTCGTCCCCAGGATTCGAATCAGTTGATAAGGAACGATCATCCTCACTTCCACCGTCAAGTTCACCTTCGTCACCATCGTCTTCGCCACTGTCATCCCGAACTACATGGTCGCTAACATGTCCCACGTAATCATCATCCAAGACATTCTGGTCGTCATGGTCCATACCATACATACCACCACTTGTGGACGACTGAGCACAATCCACGGGAGCATACCCACAAGGTTGGCTAGACTCACTAATTTCTAAACCTCGGCTATGAATGGGTGGCGGTACACTTGGTACATCGGTAAAGTTCTGCATGTTGCTCAACAACGACATGAACGTCATTGGCTGTGCCCAATCATTAGTGCTTGTCAACTGTTCCATAACAATGTAAAAATCCGCGGACGACAACGACAATCGATCAACAATGTTGAAGAAGAACGCGGTTGACTCATCATCTTCCACATTATAACATCGATAGTATACAGCCGAACCAATCAGTTCAGGACATCGGTAATATATTTTCAACATATACCTCTCACTCGCAATGCCAAGCCTCGTGACAATTACATCAACTAATTCTGAGTGGCTCAACCTCCTCTCGAGAGTCACAACTCGCTCCGGCATTGGAGGATCATAATACACACCCACAGTCAAATCAAACTTGATCTGACCGCCTCTATACATATACACAGTCAAAAACATCGTACAACTGCAATACACGAATACATAACTTTTAATTCATTTTCATTCTACATTCATTTTCATTGTATCCTCAAATATGTACACGTACTCCACTCGACCACATTAACAACACTATTAACACAGACATAATACATTAATAAGTAAACGATTATGCAAAGACATCACTTTTATTTGCTTCTCACCCAACATTCCTTTTCATAGTATCCTCAAAAGTCATTACTATTGCTACAAACTAAATACATTTATCAGTCAACAATTCACTTAATTACTTCATTTAGTCACGCGTGAGCATTAAACGCTATCAAAGCATCGGACCAAACTTAATCACTAAACCTACACACAATCATACAACACATCCGAATTAACTAAAATATTTCCGGATCTCCGCAACTTATAATTTAACAAAAAATCAACAAATTTTCTACGACAACTCACACATAATCGTGGAACACATTCGTAAAATTATTTAGGGTTCAATTAACATCAAGAAAATGGGGAAAAAAGGGGGTGGCAGTCTGAGACTCACGGACAAGGTGACAAATGTGGAAGTCAACGGAGGTCAACGGCGGGTCAGCGGCGGGTCAAGGACGGTCAACGGCAGGAACTTCAGGCCGATTGTGATCTCTACAACCACAAATCCATTACAAATTTTACTCAAACAAAACCTTAACAAAATAAAACAAGAGAAAAATGTAAAAAACACATTACCAATAATGTGAACAAGCGGAATGGCGGAGAACAACCGGCGCAATGGCGGAGGAGAGTGGTGGTGAAATCTCGGGAAGGAAGATGGGAGAAATGAAGAAAATTTTTGGACAAATGGGGAAGTTATAACAAAAGTAAGAAGAGAAGAGGTTGATAAATATGCTGGGAGAGGGAATCGGAGGACGCACATTGTAAATGCGTCCTCTCCCTGCTGCACCTGCCACCCTGCGCCTGCCTGCCACTGCCAGTTTGACCGGACGGAGAGGACGCATCAACAAAATGCGTCCCCTTGCAACATCAGCCTGCCACCATTCACGAAAAATAAAAAAAAGGGTGGCATTATTCCCGGAAAAATCAAACGGAAAAGGGGGTAGGAGAGGACGCATTTTCTACATGCACCCTCCCTATTCTCTTCCGTTTGTGGCTACTGTAGCCACAAACAAAGAATTTTCTCTTCCTTTCTGTAGTTAATTTATGTATTTTACGATGGAGAAAACTTGGATGTGTTTGTCTGCGTTCAATGCAAACGGGATCATTTCTGGGGAATCATGATTTGCTTGTTTAATTGTTTTCCTGTGTGATGTTAAGGCGGTATATTACTTATCAGGATGATAAGCGTGACATAATAAACTTCTGAAGGACACCCTTTATATACATTTGGCTGATGGTTTTGCTTTCTATCAATCTGCGAATAACTTCAAGATTTGATTTCATGTTCAAACTATTCACTATTGTGATTCATGCAATTTAGAGGTCTGTTTGGCCCGGAGTTCGAATTATAATCTTGTCAGTTTTCGTTATAAATTATTCGCTTTGTTATATTTTTTTCATGTCTAAGGCCTCGTGAAATTTTCGATTTTGGTGTGGTTTAGCATGTTTGCATACTAAAATTAAAGCCTGGAATATATGAATCCCAAACATAGATATCTGCTACTGTTTTGCACTATTTCTTTTCTATGGCTAATTGTTTTGTGTTTTACGATGCAGAAAACTTGGATGCGTGAGAGTTCTTTATCTGCATTCATTGCCTATGAGACTTAAGATGTGAAGATATCCATATATATCGTTCTCTCCACATATGATCTTTTCTTGGGAATCATGATTTTCTTGTTTAATTGATTTTCAGTGACTGTGAAGGTTTTGCTTTCTATACATTTGGCTGATGGTTTTGCATTATATCGATATTCGGAGAACTTGAGGATTTGATTTCATGCTCAAAATTTTGTGATTCATGCTATTTAGATGTTCCTTCAGCTGGGAGTTTGAATTGTAATTGTATCAGTATTCGTCACTGTTGTTCGCTTTGTTATTTTCCTGTCCAAACTAATAGTTTAAGTTAGCAAAATACATTTGTTACACTTACCGTTGCTACCCTTCCATGATGTGTAGCGAAAATATGTAGTTACATCACAAATGTCACTTTTTCAGCCTTCAAAAGTGTCACTACTGGCCTAGGTTGTTGTACTGTGATGACAAAGTGCCATCAAACAGAAAAAAATCAGTCTTTTTTTCCTTTTTAAATGATAATGGTGAGTAGTTTTGAACCTTAGCAAGACATTTCTTAGGTTCCTTTTCTTTTCTGCTAATGCGATTCTATGATATTTAAATCATCATTTTTTCGATAATTATAAGCTCTTGTTCTCCAAGCTCAAACAATTGATTCGGAAATGATCGCAAAAATAAATCAAAGTATCTGGTTGAGTGGAACCTCAAATGCATGTCTTTCGAATATACAGAATTAAGGAGCACCTAAGCCATACTTTCAGAGTTTTTGGGGACTTACGCACTGGAAAGTTCTTAAGTCACGACATGAATTTTGCAGGGCCAAAAGTCAGATTGTTCAACAAGCTCATTTAGAGAGTTAAAGCCAAGACATCGATATGGAAGACAGGGGATCTATCCGTAATAGGAAGAGTCACTCTCAGCAAACATGTATTAATTAGCATCAATAACCCAATACACACTCAGTACATTCCGAATACCGTCAACTGTCGCAAAAAAATTGATAGCCACCTAGCCAGATTTATCTAGGCAGGGGACAATGATGGGAAAGGGATACATTGGAAGTCCTGAAGATCTATCTGCAAGTCAAAACTGAAAGGAGGACTGGGGATACGATCCACAGAACAAATGAACCAAGCTCTATTAGGAAAGCTAGCGTGTAAGCTAGTCAGTGACAAACAATCTTTTTTCTCTAAGTTTTTCCTAAATAAGTATTGCAGGAACGAAGACTTCCTAAAGGTCAAACTCAAGCACGGCGCAACGTGGGGATAGAGGGGAATCATATGGGGTAGAGACCTACTCAAGACAGGGCTCAAATGGCAGGTGATCAATGGACACAACATAAATATCCAGGACGAGTGGATCCCTAACCGCAATAATCCTATAAGGTACGACAGGCAACTGCTACCACAACTCTGATTCAAGGTGAGTGATCTCATTGATAATACCAAACAATGACGGTTGCCATTACTCAGACTTTTCTTCAGCCAAGAAATAGTTAACGAGATCGCAGGGATACATTTATCTGTTCAACCTTTCAGACAAAAGGATTTCTAAAATTGGGATAAAGAATGGCTTGGAAAATATACAGTCAAAAGTGGTTACCATGAATCATGGAACTCAAGAGCCAGGCGTAAACCTTTGATTTTCAACTCCTATTGGAAATAAGGAACCCGATCATCATCTTTGGAAGATGCTGTGGAACACTACAGTCCCAGAGAAAGTAAAGTTTCTGGTTTTGAGACTTTCCCAATGCAGCACCAACGGGACCTGCACTGAGAAAAAGGAATATGGGGGTATCATCTATCTGCCAAATGTGTCACTATGGAAGGGAAACACCAACACATATGATACTCGAGTGTGAATTCTCAAGAAGAATCTGGCGAATGTCAAGATTGGATTTCGATTTTCAGCAGGGGAATCCAATCCAACTTAAATCCTAGCTTATAGCTTGGTTCAAGATAGCACCAGAGATCGAAGACATCAACCTCACATGCATTTTTATATGGAATATGGTGTGTCATAAACAAAGAAACAATTGCACAACAAGAAGGGTTGATACGGTCCAATAAATTATCAATGATATGCAGGTAGAAGGAAATAACAAGGGTACAAGGCCTTTGGAGGATCCCAACTCCGATCAATTACTTTTGGAACAAGCAACATTTTCTTTACCAGCCAGTCACCCTAAAAGGGCTATAGTCGGTGAGATTCAGTTGTTATAGTTCTCACAAGGAAATCACCTAGACCCAATTTATATCAGTTGGATGTGTATTGACACAGACGCAGCGTTCAGAGCTCAGGACAGGAAGACAGCAGCTGCTTGGTGGGCGACTCAGCACGAAGGGGGAAACTTGTGGCATGGAGCGAGGAACATCCAAGTTCTATCTGGAGTCCAAGCTGAACTCATCGCAATCCACGAAGCTATGGCGGATGCAAGGAACCAAGGAACAACACACATTTGTCTACGGACGGACTGCAAGATGGCTCTGAACCACATTAACAACTTCCCAAACGTACCACCAGAATTACATGGACTAATTAGAAATATTATAGTATTAGCAATAGTCTTCACTATAATCCACATCACGAAGGTCCCAAGATCGGTTGTACTGAATGCTCACAATTTAGCTCGTCATGTAATAGGTGGAGGGTATGTACGCCAAAATTTGATGATGATAATATAAAGCTCGACTGGTTTGTTTAATATATATATATATATATGTGTGTGTGTGCAGAATTGAGTAGCTCTCCTGACAGGCGGTCTGTTCATAAGATTATGGACATACCACTTATTTCTTACCTTATATACTGCATTTGTTAAATTACATACAAAATTTAAAATTTTTGAAAATATTTTTTTATATCATATATATTTATATGTTCACATTCAAATACATATTATTATTTGTTTTAACTTATAAAATGCAACATTTAAATTTTATAAAAAATTGCAACATTTAAGGTAAATGCCCCTGTGAACTGTCCATAACCTTATGGAAAGGCCGTCTTTCCTGAGACTTTCCCTACATAATTAACTCAAGGGGAACAAATACTTGAAGTGTAAACTCACATTTAATTCATTGAGTAGGTCTCCTGACAGGCGGCCTGTCTATAAGCTTATGGACATGTCACTTATTTCTTACCTTATTAACTGCATGTGTTAAATTACATACAAAATTTTGAAATTTTGAAAATATTTTTTTACATCATATATTTTTATATTTTCACCTTCTAATACATATTATTACTTGTTTTAACTTATAAAATGCAATATTTAAATTTTATAAAAAATTACAATATTTAAGGTAAATGCACCTATAAACTGTCTATAAACTCATGGAAATGCCGCATTTCCTGAGACTTTCCCTAATTCATTTTATTGTAATTAATAAAAGATTCTTTTCTCCATTGCCTGGTCTAATACGGATGGCTACCTGCCACAATTTGCTTCTATTCGAATTAACATTTGCATAATTTAATCTGCTGCAAAACAAGTAAATTTTCTCCCCTTAATTAATCCTGTAGTGTATACATTGACAGGCTTAACCCTTTAATTAATAAATCAGCTGCCCAGCCCTCACGTAATCAAATTAATTATAATCAATATGTTTAAATAATCATTACTGCAATACAGTTACAGATAATTTTGTATGTTTGCACATGGAATGAATCACTTGTGCACCAGTTTCCATTTTATTGTTTAAATAAAATTAAGTTAGTTGATGATTAAGTTAATAAAGGGCAGCAAAAAGCTTTCGTGGAAACAAAACTTTCCCTTTTGTTGATCTTTGCCTCATACTTTTTTCGACTATTTTTTACCACCTAACTATTTGAATAGTCAAGTTAATAAATAAAATCAAGTTAGTTGATACTTAAAATTGTCAGTCCGTCTCTTGAAAGACGGTCTTTCAATAAGTCATGAAAAAATTAAAGTTTAAAATGAAAATTAAAAGAAATAAAGATAAAAATTTTGAATGGTATGAGATTGGGTGAGAACACATATTTAATGTGTGAACACCCACTTATGTGAGAACAGATCTGGATCACGCGTGATCAACTGAGCACCAACCAATTTATCTTTTTACAAAATCAACCATTTAATTTTAAGTTATGGTCTCGCGGCAATTCCTCCGTCTCCCACAGTTACTACTCCATACGGTACTATCATTTGGGATCAAACTTACTAGTTTTCAAACAATTAATCTACTTATGCTTTTTGTGATACTAGTAGTAAAATTTGACATTCTAAAATATCTAGTATATACAATGTTCATCGTAAAATATCTATTTTAATATTGTGAATTCTTATGTTCTAATATATAGCTTTGTTAAAAAAATTCTTTAATAATTTTTACGTACACAGAAACAATTTTGAAAAAGTTTAGTTTCATGGTCGACAGGACTTTGGTTAAAGCATAACATGATAGTGTTACCGAAAATAACATGGAATTAGTATAGGTTCAGGGTGATTAAATTACAACTTGTAGATGCTTCTACCACAACTTGTAGATGCTTCTACCACAACTTGTAGATGCTTCTACCACAACTTGTAGATGCTTCTACCACAACTTGTAAGTACTTCAAATGTAACTTATACGTGTTTCTTTTATAATTTAGATTGCTAGAAAAACATCTCTGAATAGATATAATTTCAAGATGCTTAAGTCACAACTTGTTGGTAAGTGCTTTATAATTTGGATGTGCTACGATAACAATTTGAAAAAAATATATCTTTAAGGTGCTCAACCCATATCTTGTAGGTGCTTTATTTACAACTTATAAGTGCTTTAAATATTGACTATATGTGTGTTTTATTTCTTGGACGTGCGACAGAAACAACTTTGATAATTAAATAACTTCAATGTGTTCAAACTACAACTTGTAGGTGCTACAAGTGTGGCATTTAGGTGCTTATTTTATAACCGGCATGCTCTATGAAAATAACTTGAAAATATAAATTTAACGTGCTTTACATCTCGTCGGTGCTATAAATGTTATGCTCTAAATAAGTGCTCTAAATGTCGTGTCTATGATCTAATTTTATAACTTGTACGTGCTACGAAAATAACTTGAAAAAAGTATGAATTCAGGGTGCTTAAAGTACAACCGATTGTTGCTTCAACTACTGTATATAAGTGTTTCACGCGTAACATGTAGGTGTTTTCTTTATAAATAAACGAAAATAACTTGGAAAAAAGAATCTCAAATTAAGATTCATAGTTGCTTTAACTACTGTTTATAAGTGTAGCTGCTTTAAGTATAACTTGTATGCGATTCAAATTATATGGGTTGTTTTCAGTTATAACTTTTAGGTGTTTCACTTATAACTGGTAGGTGTTTCAAATTATGTTAGTAGGTGATTCATTTATAGTTTAAAGGTGCTTGAACTTATATGCGTAGTTGCACTTGTAGGTGCTACAAATACGATTGAATTGAAACAATTTAAGGTTTGATAATTGCTGCCACGACCAAAACAATAGCAAAACAAATTGTTGCGGCCATAATGGTAACAACAATCCCTAAAATAAAGATCAAACAAGGCTTCGGTTCATATTCTATAATCAAGTCAGCAACCTAATAAAAAACTGATAAAATGGCTACCAAATCAATTGAGATACAATAATAGGAAATAGAGATGTATGATTAATCACCACTTCAATTTTTTGGCTCTAAATATGGGTATACTTTTGACTCATTTATTTGTCCAGCAATGAATCTTGTTGTAATTCCATGCCAACTTTCTCTTTTATAAGAGATACCATTGTATGTACTCGAATTCACTAATATGTAAATATAAAAAATTATTTATCATTAAATATAAATACATCAAATATCGTAGTATAATATTTTTAAATTATTATGCATAACAAATTGATCAATATAATTTTGTCGTAAGCAACCAAAATCCTAACAAAATTTGAAATACACCCTAATTAAAGCATGGATATCCAAATACAATTTACCCTGCATATTTGGATCAGAATTTTTCTTTGGAATTTGAAGCACACAGTTGCATACAATTTCACAATAATTATTGTAGGCATGCGTAATTCTCAATTTGGCATGCATATAATTTCCGAATTTAGCATGCAACTCCTTTGCACTTAAATTAGGCCTGCATACATCCTACCATAAATCATGGAAAAATCAAGGTTTAAAGCGTAAATTAGAAGAAATGAATATAAAATTTTTGGGTTGTTTGAACCGAATTATAAATTTTATAACTACTACATGTTGCATACTAAATTTTTAATATTGCATCTAAGACCTTTTACCTTTTATTATTCTAATTAAACCCAATCTTTCCATAAGCATATGGTAAGACCGTCTTTTCCAAGACTTTGTCATATATATATTAATTACAAGCAACTGAAAAATTATAAAAGTTAATATTCTGAAACACAAACAAGATTTAATAATGATCTTGCCATAATAAAAGGAGTTTGTCTTTTGGGGAAAAAATCATAGTTTAAACTGCAATTAATAAGAATTTAAAATGAAAATTTTGAAGTGTAATAATCGGGTCATAAACTTATAACTACCGCACGTTGTATAATAATTTTTTAATATTACAACTTAAACTTTTTACGTTTCTATAATTCTAATTCAACCCCATTTTTCCATATACCTATGGAATGAGTGTCTTTTTCAAGACTTTCCTTTACCAAAGTTATAATTTATAATTAAAATTTAATAAAATATAACTTTAAAAGAAATAGAGAGTGGCGAATAGTAATAGAACATGATCCGTTCAACAGTCCTTCATATTACTTGATCAAATTAAATTTGTACTCCCTCAGTTTCCATATAGTATATGAGTCCGTCTCTTGAAAAGCGGTCTTTTCACAAGCCATGAAAAAACTAAGGTTTAAATTGCAAATCAGAAGAAATCAAGATTAAATTTTTGGGTTGCATGAATCGAATTATAAACTTTATAACTACTATACGTTGTATAATAAATATTTGATATTGCAACTAAAATATTTTACCTTTTATGACTCTAATTAAATTTCGTCTTTCCATAAGCTTATGGAAAGACCTTCTTTCCCAAAACTTATATGTTATACTGTGTTTATTACTTTCTCCATTCCAATATATCTAAAATGCACACTTTTTAATAGAATATAGGTTGCATTGCATTTCTCTTACTATCAATTTATTAACTTGGTAAACATTCATGTGAATTTCTTGATCAAGATAACCAAAATTATTGTTCAGTTTTAATGTTCATAAGGGTGAATTACTCTTTATGTCTCATTGAAAATTATATCTTTTTAGGATGCTTCTTTAATTTCGAGTAAGAAAATAATTTATTTTTTCACTTTTACTGTTTTGTAGCTAGGTAAGACATTTTTAATTTGCTTAAATTCTTTTTGCAAATTAAGCACGAAGGATCGAAACTTTATAAACACTATTATTTTTTTAAATTAGCTCTCGATAATCATTATGTATATGGATGCATTCTAGACCATACTGTGGTTCAGAAACTAAGATTTGCATTTTTTGAATTTAAAAAAAAATAGAAAATAGGAATCAATAGACACTAACTTATTTTTCTCTTTTTAAAAAAAAAATCTTTTGATTAAATCAGTCTTTCTTGCTACTGCACCTATTCTATAACATAACCAAGGAAAGAATAAAATGGAATGAGAAAATCATTTCAATTTTCCATTATTCCAGAAATTTGTTGTTGATGGACTAATTCTTACTGTATATTTTTTTAACCATTTATTGTTTCGAATTTAGTTGTCGATTTCTTCAATAAGCAAGTCCACATTTTTAGTGATTTTTTTTTATTTTATACAAATACTGCAGTAATAGATCTTGCAAGAATGATGCAGATTCTGAAAGGAAGTAGAAATATCTGAAGATAGTCGGTACATATTTCTACTAAATTAGATTGACAAGGTATATATGCACTACACCCTCTGTCCCCTATCTAAATTGCAAAAATAATTATTATCACGCTGTTTAAGAAACATGTTTGATCAGTAATATGTTTACCTACGTATACTAACAATAAGTAAAAAGTTGATATTTAGAAACTCATTTTTACGATAAATTCAACAATATCACATCCGAAAATATTTTTGCTTATATATTTATTCAAATATACAGTTAAACTTTAAAGGAGAATGGTGCTATAAAAGTAAGTTGACAATTTCGTCTGGAACGGAGGGAGTAATTTTTTTGTTCCTTTTATTGTTTACTAGATAACACCTGTGCCAATGCATGAATTTGTGAATGCAAATTTAATATATAATATAATTTATAATTTAAATAAGTAGTGAGTTGTTGACATATGTATATGGAAATACACATGTTGGAGAATTCTTAATAAATTATTATGTTTATTAATATTAAATGCATTGAATGAAAGTAAATTGACTCGATCCTTGTCGAAACGTACCCTTTTTACGTTAAAATTATAAAATATTGTATAAAAAGACTTTAGGTCATAGAAAATACAGTGATAAAAATAAGAAATGTCAGATGATAATGTTTACCTGAAATTATAAATTTATATCTCTTTGAAAAGGAAATACAAAAGGCATGTAAGGACATATTCTCAAAAAAAGAATAAATTATTGTTATATAAATTTTTTAAATTATACTACATATTTATATTATTCGAATAAATAATTAGTTTCTAATTTAATAATTTTAGTGAATTTTTATTCGAGTAATATTTATTATATTATTAATCAATGTAATAACTGTATTATTCAGTTTTATATACACAAAGTATAAAAACACTAAAATTAGAAAATGGAAATTGGCAAATAAAAGAAAATATTATAAATAATGCATTATTTATTAGAAAGGACAAGCTAAAAAACACTATATAGATTAAGAGATTAGATAAGTATGTGGATTAAGAGATGAGGATGAAACACATTTATGAAGGAAGGTAGATATGAGGTTGGATGTTGACTATTCGTGCGGAAGCATAACCACTCTTTTATCAGTAAGAGATGATGTCTTGTAAAACAGTCTAAAATTTAGGTGGAAATCTTTCTGTAAAAATCAACACACATTCAAATTTATTTGCAATTTTTAAAAAGAATCTCATCACAATAAAAATGTTTAATAATTGCATAATGATATTGCTTAAAATCTAGACCATCTAAAACCAGACTTGGTGTATCGGCAAAAACTCTTTAAAAACCCAAATATATTTTAGAAGTAATTACCTTTCAATTGTAGTTAAACCTAACATATTGTTGGTACTATATTAGCTAGTTCAAGAAAAATATATTCTTTTCTCATTTTTATTTTTAATTTTAATTTTTTTATATGGAAGGTTGTTTTGCTATTTTATAAATCCATCAACGAATTTATTAATAAATTTTGAAGCTTGCCAGTAAAAAGAGCAGGTTTCTTTTCAAAATCACAGGAAGCATAGGCCTTTCACAAAAAATCAAATAGAATTGAAAAGTTACCAATGAAAGGGATATGCATCATATACACTCATCGAAGAAGAGATAAACATTAAATGAGCCAAGTTTAAGTTGTCTAGAAGGCAAGTATAGAGGATGCCACTTGTCAAAATGGCTGCTCTTTTAGTTATAATTTTAGATATCTAAGATTATTTATTGTTTGAGAGTCTCTAGTTAGACCGACTAACGATTAGACCAATCATAAAAAATCTCATTTCACTAATGATCAGACCGCCGCTACCAAATTCATCCTAAACCAACCACAACCCAAACCCCAACTCCGCCACCACCAGCTCCGCCTATGCAGCCACAGTCCATCATTCCCGCCGCACACCCACCAGGCCACCGCCACAACCACCTATCCCACACCATTTGGAATGTTGTTCACACCAAATCCATCACCACATTGCCGGAACGCTGTTTATGGTTGCTGCAAATGCAAGGTGAAAGTCACCGCTAGGCTTCTCCTTCATCACCGTTCCCACCCCAACTTGATTCGCAGCTTTAACCCACTCCAATTCGATGCCAATTCGACACCACCCCACAACGATTAACACGATTTGTTGATAAAGTTCGGCAGAAGAAAGAGAACCATACCATCAATTGTAGTGAAGAAGGGGAGATGAGAAGAAGAGGATTGGTGGGAGAGAAGAATGGGACATAAGAAGGGTTTAGAGGGGACATAATAGTCATTTTACAACCTTTTAATTTTTCCTTTTTTAAAGAGGGGTAAAAAAGTCATTTCATAAGATTCTTGCCAAAATTGTTGAATTGGTTAGATTTAAACTTTCATTGATTAGCTAGGGACACTAAAGTTATATTAGCACTTTCAACACTGTGGGGTTATATTAGCACTTGTACCAATTATGTATGGTTATAAACACACTTTTCTGATAAAATTTTGTATATTTAGAATATTTGTTGTTTTTTTGTTGAAACTGACATCCAATTCAACTAGTCTCAAGTAATAACTAATCTATTGCATAAATATTTAAATTACATGTCAACTAGACTAAACATTTGTACTATTATAGATTCGAGATCCAATAAAATTGTAATATTGTCATCGGGATATTCATTCACTTCTCGCAAAAATTATGACTACCTAATGGAGAAGAGTGTATCACACATCAATTATTTTGCCAAATAGAGATCTTCAAGAATTGCAACATTACTTGATCCAAAGCACGATTTGTGTTGTACAAGTTGTAAGTACCTTGAATTAAAAATCCGAAGCATCTAAATTAATGGAAACTCTAAAAAAAACCACAAAGAATTACAAAAACACTATTTGTAGAACCAGATTGAGAACAAATCATCAACGCCAACAATTAAATTGAGTAATCGTCATGAACACAACAATCTAATCTACCGGGTCAAAAAACAATTATAATGTATTGAGACAAATCCATACTTATTCAATAACAAAACCAATAAAATAATATCAATTATAAATATTATTGTATCCCTAAGATAGGAAAATGGGGGAAAAGAGGAGCAAAGAGAAAAATTAGGATTTTTTTTATAGAGGGCTCAGTTGTAAAGAACAAAAATGTTTTGGATATTCTCTTATTCCGGCGAGTACTTGTTATTATTTAGAATATTTATGAATTTTTCTAATATTTTACTTCTGACTTCTAATTTTTGCAGAATAATCATAAAACTTACAACCCAATGAAATGAAAATCAGGAAAAGTAACTTTGTTTTTTTACCTACTGTTGCTACTATCTTTTAACATAACCAAGGAAAGGATAAAATAAAAAAGAAAATGCTAACAAACTTGTCTTTGAAAATTTGCAAATCAATTTTTTCTTATTTTTGCGTAATGTGCAAGTTTTTACTACCTGACTTGATATTTCATTTTCGGTACTTGGTGTTTCAACCAAACTTTGTAATATTTTTTTTGGATCCATTTTTTCACCTAAATCTTGTGTTTCAAAGTTAAATTTTGATCTTTTATTTTATATCTTAGGTTTGCATGTTAAAATTTTGATACTCTATACATGTTGATACTAGTTAGTGATATATATTATCTTAAAATTTAATTTATATTTTCATTTTGATTGATGCGTTACTTATTCATTGTGTCATTTTAAAAATTGATATTGATTTTTTTAAAATAATATAATCTTATTTAGTGTATCCTTGATGTTTGAAACGCTTGAAATGGTTTTTGACTCTTTAGTACTTATGTTTTATTCTGTTTTGATATTAGTGTTACATGTTGATGTCTCAAAATTAATGTCTATTTTAGTGTTTCTATTCAATGTTTATCTATTTTTAAAAAATATTTATGTGTATTTTAGTGTTTTTACATGATGAACTCTCTTATTTTGATGCTTAGTTTTCATTGTTTTTTATTTGATTGTCCCTGCACCAGCGTTCCTGTGGTTTTTGCGCCACTGATCTGCAACCACCAAACCACCATTAATCGTCCCTCCTATTTGCAACCTTGTTGAACACATTTTTTGCATGTTTTGCTCCGTTTCATCTTCATCTTTCTCAATTCCAAATCTCATCGTTTTCTCATCGATTAATCTTTTCATCGAACAAAGGAAACAACATCTCATCGAATTTGCCGACTCTACAGTAGGCGTTAATGGTAAAATGGAAAATATACCGTCGAAGGAAGGACATGGGTTTGAACTACACGAGGATGTTGAGAGAGTCGAACTAGTCGAGGCTGGCGAACGGTGACGGAGGTATCGTCGCAAAGGCGAAGTGCAAAAGCTCATAATGGTGATAGTGATCCGGTGGTTGAGAGAAGGAAAGAGTCGATTATTGTGTTTTTTACTAAATATTTTCAAATTGGTCCCAGAATTTCGTCATTCTTTTTAAAAGTTACCCCAAATCACAATTAACAACATTTTGACCCCAAAAATTTTAATTTCTATTATATGATTCTACTATTTATAATTAGTTTTTGATCTCACCGGAGATGGACTCTTAACCTTATTCATTTTGTTTTAACTACGAATATCTATACTTGACTCATTGTTTTAGTTTCATTGTTGTCAAGCTAGTTTTCAATATAAAGGAATAGATTTGGATGTAAAAGAACTAGAGAAAAGAGGAGAAATCCTTGTTTGCTAACTATCTTTCTTGAAACAAAAAAAAGACACTGGGACGATAGGTTATAGGTTTCCATCCCTGATTTATTAATCTCAATTTGTATAAAATACAATTACAAATCGATGTGATCTTCTGAAGATCCTTTACACATAAGGCATGATACCATAAAATTACAAATTCAAAGTCTCTGTGGCTATATGAGTAGTCAATAACATGCTATAATGATAGTCTATTGTGGGATTGTCTTGCTTGCTCGACCCAAACACATCAAGTAAAATTCACTGGATGGAAGTCAGTGCCCCAACTCAAACCGGTCATATTATGAAGTATCGATCTTGAGGGTTCCTTGTGGGCACCAGGAAGCGACCGCCAGGTAGTGGACGCCGTGATTTACCTTGTCATCAACCTATGGTGCCGGGATGATGGGGCCCTAAGGGGGAGAGATTTTTCCCTTTTCTCTATGCTCCAAGTATTAGTCTTGACATTTCTCAAAAGATATGCCAACTAAATAGACTTTTGGTCCAAATACACTTTCCTTATTAACAAAAGGACTCCCGAAAATTGAGACAGCTAAAGCACCTTTACAAAAAATCTGGTCACTCTCTATTTAACCCGTAAGTCCCTCTAACTAAACTAGGAAAGTAAAGACATGTTATTTTTGGTAGCCAAAATATTTTTTGGATGTGTACAAAAGTAATAATCCGTGTACCATAATCCGAACCCTTAGGATCTCTGATTAGACGGTTTAAATACATGTTTGACTGAATAATCAATCCACAAGCTAATCTAATTGAAGTCCTCAAATCGAAAACATTGAAAGTTATTTGGTTAAAAATTTGACTTGGGTTCCTTCTAAATCGTTCTTGGGCAGCAAATTAGAAGCCAAATACAGTTTATCAGTATTAGAGTCACCGAAAAAAATTATATAAATACACAGTTACTTCTATTACATCAGTATTTTGAACTATATATATATATATATCTATATATATATATGTATATATACAAGAAACTAAAAAATTATAAAAGTTAATATTATGAAACACAAACAAGATTTCATATAATAATGATGTTGCAGGAGTTTGTCTCTTGAAAAAAAAATCTATAATTTTAATTCGACCCCATTTTTCCATATACCAATGGAATGATGGTCTTTCAAAAAACTTTGCCTTATAAAATTTATATTTGATAATTAAATTTTAATAAAATATAACTTTAATAGAAATAGAGAGTGACGATAGTAATAGAGCATGATCTGTTCAACAGTCCCTCATATTTGATCAAATTAAATTTGTACTCCCTTAGTTTCCATATGGTATGTTATACTTTGTTTATTACTTTCTCCATTCCAATTTTAAATGCACATTTTTTAAATCTAAATATAGGATAACAAATAATTTATCCATCCATTTTTTACAGGAGCATAGCCTTTCTATTATTACCAATTTATTATTTCTGGGATGTTCTATTCAACATGGTAAACATTCATGTGAAGTTCTTGATCAGGAGTTAAGGTACCCAAAATTCTTGTTCGGTTTTAATGTTCATAAGTCTTAATTACTCTTTATGTCTCATTGAAAATTATCTCTTTTGCGGGATGCTTGTTTAATTTCTCAATCAACTCAATTTTCTCGAAAGTTCTCTAGGAAGAAGGAAGTTTTTGAAAATTAATCCCTTGATCAAAATTGAGGTAAGAAAAAAATTTATTGTTCACTTTTACTGTTTTTGTAGCTAGGTAAGACAATTTTAATTTGCTTCAATTCTTTTTGTAAATTAAGTGTGAAGGATTGAAGCTTTATAAACACTATTATTTTCTGAAATTAGCTCTTGATAATTACTATATCACATGTTTCTTGTATATATAGATGCATTCTAGGCCATAATTCAGAAACTAAGATTTGTAATTTTTTTAATTTCAAAAAGAAAAAGAAAAAAAGGAGTCAATAGACACTTTTTGTTGCTTTGACCAACTAACTATTTTTTTTAAAAAAACCTTTTGATTGAAATTAGTCTTACTTGCTACTGTAACTATTCTATAACATATCCAAGAAAAGACTAAAATGGAATAAAAATCTTAGCCAACATGTCTTGGTTTTGCTCTTCATGGAGTTGCAATTATAATTTAGAAGCTTGGAGTTCCAATATTTTTAGATTTAATCAATGGAAAATAGAAATTAATATACATACTTTTTATTGTTACTGGGTAAGGTGGACCGCACTGAGTGTGGCCTCAGCCTGTAGTCAAAGCTTTAATTCAATTTTAAATTGTACTATATTAATATTCATGGAACATTTAGTTAATATGAAAATGAAGAGTTAGATTTAACGGCCACTTTCACTAAATTAGACGTTTTTATTAACTTTCCGTAACAAAAGTACTTATTGCTCTCCTAACATCAATGAGTAGATTTATTAGTGGATGTCAATGATCATATTGGTTCAAATGTAGGGGCTTTTTAAAGTAAAACAAATAAAGTAAAAATAAGTTAACAAATAAATTAAAAATATATTTTCATCGGTTATTTAGAGATTTGTCATTTTGTTTTGATATTTGTTGAATGGCTCCTTCAGTTTTATAAGACTTTATTAGTTAGTAACTGAACTTCTTTATTTACATTGTGACCCTAGAACTTATTGTAAGGTGGTTTGTTTTATCCCTACTTTAACTTTAGATTGCTTGACAAGAAACTTTTTCCAAAAGTAGAAATTCCAATTTTGAAAAATTCAAATTTCAAATATCACTTATGCTAAAATTTAATATTCGTGAGCATTAATACATTTTCTAATAACTGCTACTCCCCCGTCCCAGTCATATTTGGTCAACTTTTCTCATGTCATGTTTGACCACCGATAAATTTAGTCACATATACTAATGGTGTATTAAAATTTAAGATTTAGAAAAACACACTATGCAGAGAATCTAACTAGACATCTCACATGAAGATATTGACATCTGTATACAAATTGAAATTTATGGTCAAACATGTTTCGAGAAAGTTGATCAAAAAGTGTGCAAAAATGGTTGAGACAGAGGAGTATATGAAAAAGAGTATCCCTCATAAATTTCTTTTTGGAAAATAGCATCCCTCACTAAGTTAAACCAGCATAAAAAGGTGATATTTCTTAAATTGAAATGATATTCCCGTGCAGTTAAAATTCATACCCAATTTTAAATTTAGCTTCTAAAGAAATTTACTTTCTCATTTAGAGTGCGTCTCTTGAAAGACGGTTTTTTCATAAGCCATGAATAAATCAAGGTTTAAGCTGCAAATTAGAAGAAGTGAAGGTGAAATTTTGGGGTTACAAAAATTGGGTCATAAGCTAAGCATGAACTGAAAATTATGCTGAGCTAGGTGTGATTACACACATTCAAGGTGTGACCGCATCGCCATGAAACGTGGAAGGGGACGGCCGAAGAAGAAGGTGTCTCTTTCCAAGGTGGACTGGGGTGGCTTTGTTAGGGAGGATAGTGGGGACGACGAAGCTCAGAGTGTTGATTTGAATTTGGAACGAAGATGGAGTTGCATAATCATTTCGGGAACCAGTAGCTCAAGGAGGAAATTCATAATCACGGGAGGAAGTGGTAAGACCTAAATCCCTAGTCCTGATAATACTGTTCTATGGGTTGATGTGATTAGGGGAAATAGGGTACCAACTAATGGTCTGAGTATGGAATTTTCTGCTCCAAAAGTTGTAAACGGTGAAATTGAGGTGGAAATTGAACCGGTTGATGTGGAGTCTGAAATTAAATACTGGGAGACTACTCTGATTATGTATGTAATAGGAGGGGAATTAACAATGATGTTGTTGAGCGGTTTGTGCTGAATCATTGGACGTTTGTTGAAAAACCTGAACTGTTATATAATGATGAGGGTTATTTTATGATTAAATTCAACAGTAGGAGGGACATGGAGGAGGTCATGAGGAAGGGTCCTTATACAATTTATGGAATGGCCATGTTTCTGCATTTGTGGATGGTTGGTTTCTCCATGGAGAAGGATATGCTTAGAACTGTCCCGGTATGGGTAAAGTTACCAAGATTTCCATTGCACCCGTGGGGGGTTAGAAAGTTTGGGAAAGATAGGAAGTGTGATTGGGAAGCCTTTGTTCACAGATGAGTGTACAACAAATAAGCTTTGGATATCCTATGCAAGAATGATGGTGGAGATAGATATATCCCAGGAAGTTCCAGGGAGAGTGAAAATCAAGGATGTAGATGGCAACCTACTGAATCAGAGAATTGAAGTGGAGGGTAAGCCACTATTCTGTGAGAAATGCCAGGTGGGGGGACAGAGCTGTGGAAATGAAATAAAAAAGGTGGATCAGATCTGGAGAGTAAAGACACATGTTAAGGCCAAAGAACACAGTGAAGTGGAGGAAAAGGATGGAAAGTTGGAAACAGGGGCAGCACAGGTGGAAGGAACAATTGAGGCAACTCAATTGGGCATTGTTGAATTCCACAATGAAGCTGGTAGCAGTTTGGGAGATAACTTTGAACATCCTCTTAGGATTTGGAAGGATCTTGAGAAGGATCAAGGTTTTTGCCCATGATATGTGCTTGGAATGTTAGGGGGCTAAACAAGGCAGCAAAGGGGAATGAGATTAGCTCCCGCCTCATTGGACTAAAACTAGATGTTGCTATGCTTTTAGAAACAGGAGTAAAAAATGATAAAGCTGAGGATATCAGGAAGAAGTTTGGGAATAGCTGGCACTTTACTGATAACTATGATAAGCACTACAATGGAAGGATTTGGGTAATGTGGGATTCCAGGAAGGTGGAAATTGTAACCTATGATAGGTCTAATCAAATGATACTAGTGCAGCTGATGGAAAAGCAGGGTGATAGGAAATACTGGTTAATTGATGTGTATGCTGGGAACAAACTGAAGATGAGGAAGAAGCTGTGGAAGGAGATAGAGGAGGCTACCTCAAAGCTGAAAGAGGCAGTAATGGTTGTGGGCAATTTTAATAATGTCCTAAGTCTGAAGGACAGAATTGGTGGTAGTGAAGTAGTGGTGCAAGAATATTGGGATTTGGAGCAGATGATGCAAAGAGCTGAATTATTTGAATGTGAAAGCACTAGGGATTATTATACATGGTCAAACAGGCAATTGAATGGAGTGATTTATTCAAGAATAGATAGTGCAGTTGCAAACTTGGAGTGGTTTACAACATTTCCTGAGATGGTGGTGGATAACCTAGAACCTGGGGTCTCGGACCATGCCCTACTCAGGATTACTCTACAAAAGGAGCAGAAACCTTTGTATGAACAATTTAAATTCCTGAATTTTTTATTGGAAAGGGAGGAGGTACTGGTAGATATAAAAAGGAGCTGGCAGAAGGAGTTCAAAGGGAGGCCTGTATGTGGTCTGGCAATAGCTGAGAAGGATTCAGGGGGACATTAAGGAGCACACTAAAAAAGTCAGTGGAGCCAAGAAGATACTAGAAGAGGAGAGGAGGAAACAGGACTTGGCTCAGAAAGCTTTGAGGCATGATAAATTCAACAAGACAAAACTAGAGGCAGTGATAAAGGGGATTGAAATGGTCCAGAAATTGAGTGATATAGATGAAAGCATAGCCACGCAGAAGGCAAAAATAGATTGGCTAAGGTTGGGAGATGACAATAATGCCTATTTCCATGCCACGGTAAAAAGGAAGAACAAGATGGTGGGAATGGAAAAACTGGAAACAAATTCAGGAGTAATAATTAGTAAATAGGAAGACATGGAGGTTGAGATCCTAAAGTTCTACAAGAATTTGGTAGGGGGCAAGGCTGGAAGGCTAGAGAGAGTAAATATTGAAGTCATCAGAAATGGAAAGAGGGTGGGATTGGAGGCCAGAAGAATGCTGGTTATGGAAGTTCAGGAGAAGGAGGTTTGGGATGCCCTAAAGAGTATTGGTGATCTGAAAGCTCCAGGTATAGATGGTTTTGGTGCTAAAATTTTCAAAACAAATTGGAAGTTGATTAAGGCTGATGTGATAAAGGCAGTCCAGGAGTTTTTTCAACAAGGTATAATGTATAGAGCAGTGAACAGTACCCTTGTAACCTTGATCCCCAAACATGTCTCATCTAGGAAGGTAAAGATTTAAGACCAATATCCTGCTGCTCTACATTGTACAAGATCATCTCAAAAGTCTTAACAGGTAGACTCAGCAGAGTCTTACCAGAGGTGATCCAAGAGAGTCAGGCAGCTTTTGTGCCAGGTAGAAACATACATGACCATATCATGCTTGCATATGAACAGGTCAGGGGTTACAACAGGAAAAATGGAAGCCCAAGATGTTTAATACAAATGGACATCCAGAAGGTATATGATACTGTAGAATGGACTGCCCTGCAGGTTATAATGAGTGAAATGGGAATACCTCGGAAGTTTGTGGACTGGGTTATGCTCTGTGTATCCACAGTCAGTTACAGAGTCAACATCAATGGAAGGCTCACTGACTTTCTTCCTGCTAAAAGAGGGTTGAGACAGGGTGATCCAATCTCCCCTTTGTTGTTTGTGCTCCAAGCAGTAGAAGGGAGAAAGGAGTTCAAATATCACATGCACTGTCAGGACATCAGACTGCTCAACTTGAGTTTTGCTGATGATGTGCTCCTACTGACCAGAGGAGATCCTGAATCAGTGGCAGTCATTAGTAGATAGAATGATGGAAAAACTGAGACATTGGAGTTCTAGATTGCTTAGCTATGCAGGTAGATTGGAATTGGTGAAAAGTACTTTGTTTGCTGTGATTAATTACTGGATGCAGTGTTTTCCATTACCAAAATCTGTGATCAAATATGTAGAAGCACTTTGTAGATCTTTCTTGTGGAGTGGGGGTGACTGCATTACCAGAAAAGCTCCTGTAGCCTGGGAGAAAGTATGTGATTCGAAAAGGGCTGGAGGATTGAATGTCACTGATTTGCAGGTATAGAGCATTGCAACCCAGAGTAAGAACCTCTGGAATTTATGCAGGAAAGAAGATCGACTCTGGATAAGATGGGTGCATGCTATATACATAAAAAGAAGGGAGGTGATGGAGGTGGAGTTCCCAGCTTCAGCTTCCTGGATGCTGAAGAGCCTGTGCAAGTGCAGAAGTAAAGTTCAACTGCTGCAATCCTGGAAGCAGCAATTGGACAAGGACAGATTTCATACTAGGGATTTGTATAAGGAGTTAAAAGGGGAACCAAGGAGAGTAGAATGTAGGAACCTCTTCTGTGGCAATTTAGCTCGACCAAGGGCATAATTTACTCTGTGGTTGGCATGTCATTGACGACTACCAACAAAACAACGATTGAAAATTTTTGGTTTACTGGCTGATGACAGGTGTGCCTTGTGTGGTGAAGTAGAAGACATACAACACCTGCTGTTTGATTGTGAGAAAACAAGGCAACTGTGGGCTGATGTATTGCAATGGGCACAGATTTGGAGAAGGCCGCAGCAGTGAACTGAGGAACTGAAGTGGATTACGTGCAGGTGTAAAGGAAAAGGGTGGCGAGCCACTCTAATGAAGACACTGGCTGCTGAGATGGTATATGAGGTATGGAGGGTCCGGAATGAGGTATGTTTCCGACAGCGTGAGGTAGTAAATGTAATTGATGTGAGGAAAACAATTTTGGATAGTGTGGTGTATAAAACTTGGATGAGTCCTAAAGTTAGAAAGCATTGTGCACAGTTTATGGTAGCTGATTTGTAGGTTTTGGGAAAGTTATAAAGCTGGTTTACTTAATGATATGAAAGTCGGTTTATTCCAACAAAAAATTGGGTCATAAACTTTATCAATACTACACATTTTATAATAAATTTTTAATATTACAACTAAAACCTTTTACCTTTCAATTATTCCAATTAAACTTCATCTTTCCATAAGCCTGCGGAAAAACTGTGTTTCCCAAGACTTTGCCTCTCATTTTGCCTCAAAAACAAATACTATTTTAATAATTTAAAATGATACCAAGTTTCAATGAGAAACACATTTTGAAAACATAAATAATATATTTTAAAAACAAAATAACATTTAAAACATTGAATTTTAGTGTTGATTAAAAGTAGATACTATTCAAACTGTTTTTAAAGCTTTAAAGCATAAATTTTACAAACTGCAATGAAAATTTGTTAGAATCACCAGTCACACTTTACAAGGGGTAGACAACATTGTTGCAAAAGTCTCCTTGTTGGGGTTTATCATTATTTTTTTTATCATTTGTTGAGGTTTATTTAATCTTTTTTGGAAATAAGTATACTTCTCATTACCAAAACTTTAAGCACAAGGCAATCATATCCAGCCCCTACCCAACTTTTCATCCACTCTATACATCGTTCATCATCAAATCAGCACATTTTAGTCTAAGTTTTGGATTCAACCAAATTCTATAAACTATATAATCTATAGTACTACCAAAAGTATCAACTCCTACTAAACTCTTCCCAAAACAGCTATCATTCCTTCTTTTCCAGCAAGTGTAAACTGCTTCTGCTATAGCAGTTTTCAGAAACTTTGCCTTCCACCCTCTCCCTTTTCAGTGCTGCAAAATCCACCTTTTTTCTTCTTCCCACTGTACTGGTATTCTGTCCATTTTCAGCCACTACAAAATCCTTCTCCAAGTTTGGTTCATTTTCTCTCATTCAAACAAGAGATGTTGTATGTTTTCTACTTGATCAAGGAATTCACATTTTAGCTCTGTTGTTAGCCCAAACTTATGTAATCTCTCTTTTGTTGCCAGTTTGTTCTGCCATGCCATAAATAGGACAAATTGACCTTGCCTAATCCCCAAAAAAAGATAGTACACCACTCAGCTCTTACTTGTTTTCCCCTTAGCTCCTTATAGACATCATGTATTATGAATTTATCTTTGTTCTGCATATCCTGCCATGAATTCAGGTTTATCACCCTGTCTCTGCATTTGATCAGTCTCTTCATCATCCATGATACTGTAGCAGGAAACCTGACATTCTGTAGCTCCTCATTCTTTATGCAATAAGAATAAATCCACTTCACCCACAACCTGTCAGCCT
Source organism: Rubia yunnanensis (assembly GCA_037428765.1). Taxonomy (NCBI): domain Eukaryota; kingdom Viridiplantae; phylum Streptophyta; class Magnoliopsida; order Gentianales; family Rubiaceae; genus Rubia; species Rubia yunnanensis. The sequence goes on from CM075068.1 coordinate 10,327,498, forward strand.
TTCTGCTCAAATTCCATAGTAACTTTGCAAGGCTAGCTTCATTCCACTCAGCTAGATCCACCATGTTCATTCCCCCAGACTTCCTTGTTTGAAAAATTTTATCCCATGCTATTGGAGCTTTTCTTGTAATGTTTTCACCACCCCTCCACAGAAAAGATCTACAGATTGCTTCAATGTGCTTCACCACCTTTTTAGGAAGTGGCAAGCACTGCATCCAGTAACGGTGACTAAAAATAGCACACTTTTAATTAATTGTGCTCTGCCAGTATAACTCAATAGCCTTGAACTCCAATGGTGTATTCTGCTTGTCATTTTGGCTATCAGAGGTGTGGACATCTGTACAGATAGTCTCTTACTTGTTAATGGAATCCCCAAATATCTGAAAGGTAACTTACCTTCCTTAAAGCCTACCTCCTGCAATCCCCCAAAGTAAATTATGCATTTTCTCAGGTTGACATCCAATCCTATTGAATTCTTAAACTTCTGAAAAGCCTTCATAAGTTCAGCCACAGAATCCTTCTCTCCCCTTGAGAATAGTAAGAGATCATCTGCAAAACTAAGGTTCAAAATATTAATTTTCTTACATTTATCATGAAACTTGAGAATTGGATTCTCCTTAAGCTCCTGTAGACATATGTACAAATACTCCATAACCAACACAAATAACAGAGGGGATAGTGGATCACCCTGCCTTAAGCCCCTTTTAGCTTCCAACAATTCTGATGGTTCCCCATTCACCACATATCTATAAGATACTGAAGAGTCACATCTCATAATCCAGCAAACAAACCTCTATGGAATTCCCAGTTATTTAAGAATTACATCCAAAGCTTTCCAGTCCACAATATCATATGCTTTTTTCAGGTCCAATTGAAGTATACATTTAGGAGCTCCTCCCTTCCTTGTGTATCCCCTTATCAGTTCAAAAGTCGGCATTATATGTTCATGAATGGATCTTCTAGGAACAAATTCTTCTTGTGTTTTATTTGCCAAATCTCCAATTACTGCACTTAGCCTTTCTATAAGTGTTTTTGAGATGATCTTATAAAAAAGTGGTACAACATGAAATAGGTTTGTAATCTGTCACTTTAGTTGCAGTAGGATTTTTTGGAATCAATGTCACTAAAGTGCAGTTTACAGCTCTATACATTTTGCCAGTCTCAAAAAAATTACTTCACATTATCATTTCTGACTATCATCCAATTTGTTTTAAAAAACTTAGAATTAAAACAATCCCCACCTGGTGCCTTTAGTTCACCAATAGTTTTTAAAACATTCCAGATTTCAGCTTCATCCACTTCCTTCACCAGTTTCATTCTGTCCTCCATCTTTAGTGAATATCCCTTCCTCTTTGTGATGATGTCCACTCCTTTCAATCTCTCTGCAGTCCTCCCTACTAAATCACCATAAAATTTAACAATCAGCTCTGATATCTCCTTCTGATCAGCAGTTCTGCTGCTATCTGTCCTTTCCGAATTTGTGGTTCCAGTTTGCTTGTTTTTAGCTCTGACAGTAGCATGGAAGTATGGGTTATTTTCATCTCCCAACTTCAGCCAGTCTATCTTAGCTTTTTTTCTAGCTGTCTTTTCATCAACTTTCTCCATTTCAGAACTTTCGGTGTGCAGTTTATCACCTTTTGTACCTTCTGTGTGTTCATTTTATTTTGATTAACTACAATATTTTCTTCTACTAGCTCCACTCTTGCTTTTTCCAGCTTCACCTTCAACCCATACAATTGTTTCATGTGATGCTTTGGTACATTTTGCAGTCTAAGCAGCTTTCTCCACAACACATACATAGGTTGTCCCTCCTAAGGCAACTCCCAATTCCACCTTATAACCTCTTGTATACCTGCCTGTTCCATCATGCCATTTAAAAAATTGAATACGCTGTTCTTTTGTACTCTTCTCTCCTCCATATTAACAATCAGCATGGCATGGTCTGACACACCAGGTTCCTTGACTGTAACAACAACATCAGGGTAGCTCTGAAACCATTCCAAATTGCCTAGTACTCTATGAATCCTAGAGTACATAATACCATCTTAATGCCTGTTCGACCAAGTATAGTATTCTTTTTTCATTTCACATTCAAACAATTCAACAGTGTTCATCATTTCCTGTAAATCACGGTATTCACTCAGAGATACCTCAATCCCTCCAATTCTATCATTTAATCCCAGAACATTATTAAAACCCCCCCAAAAAAATCCATGGTTCACTTTTGATATACTTCCCCTTAATCTTATCAATCTCCTTCCATAGTTTCTTTCTCCGTGGCAACAAATTTGCAGCATAGATTGCAGTCATATTAAACTGTTTCTTACCTATCAATGACCATGCCTCACAGTGAAGTAACTGATTTGAGCTATGAATCCTTCTCATTTCAATTTCTCATCACCCAAATTCTTCCATTTTCATGATCTCCATAGTTATCCACAAAACTCCATTTGTAACCAAATTTTCTCCATTAAGCACATGTTTTTCCATTTTTTACTCTTGTTTCCACCAACACATCAATAGATAAATTTAAAGCATTACTATCATGGACCAGGTCTAGGATCAGTTCCTGGATCATCCTAAATCTGCAAACTGGCGGCCTTTTCCCATTGATTAGGTTTGATATCTTCTTTCTCTTTTCCTTTGGTTGTCACCATTTTTTTCAGCTGTTCTTCCATTCCTTCTAACTTTTCCATCCTTAGTTATAGCTTGGGAGTTGTTATTGTTCACCCCTTCCTTTCCCTTTGTTTCCTTAGCTTTGTCCTGTTACTCCTTGACCTGCCATCTCTGTACCATCCTCTGCAGTACTTAATTCCTCCGGCATTTATGTCCTCCCATTTCACATTTGTCATAATAGGGTGACCTCCATTCACAGAGAACCTGCTGCTCAATCTTCTCTCCATTCAAATCCTTGATAACAACTGTCTCCTTTAGCTTCTGAGTAATGTCAACTTCCACTAGAATTCGTGCATAAGAAACTCTTAGTTTGTCAGCTGTACATTCATCAGTTACCATGGGTTTTCCAATCACTCTGCCAATCTTCCCCAAACTTCGAACTCCCCATAAATGCAATAGTAGTTTAGGCAACTTCACCCATATAGGTAGAGCCCTTACCATAACCTTCTTCATCTCAAAATTAGGTTTCCACAGATGCAGGAACATTGTCATGTTGAATATTGTGTACGGACCCCTATTCATAGATGCATCACGATCTTCTCTTGTTTTGAATCTCATCAGAAAATAACCCTCCGCATTATAATACAGTTCAGGCAAAGCAACAAAAGACCAGTACTCATCATATAGTTTTTAATAGCAGACATGGTTAACTCTTCCCCTAGAACATACATAATAACTGTATTCTCCCAAAATTTCATCTCAGATTCTACATCATCTACTTCAATTTCAATCTGCACTTCCCCATCAATTACATTTGGAATCATATACTCAATTTTAAGCCCGTTCAATTGCAGTCTATTCCCCTTAATGACATCAACCCACAACTTATCCTCACTTTTCACCTCCTCAGCTATAGGGTTCTTCCAAACAATTTCAATTTGTTCCTCCCCATTCACAGAATTTTGCACATCTTCCCCAAACCCCGAATTTAGAAATTTAGTTTTAGTTCGTACCTCAGTAGTCTGTTTCTTCAACTCACTTTCCTCCACTTTTTTTGTATATGTTTTCTTTGGATTCTCTTACGGTTTTCTGCCGGTGCTTGCCTCCATCTGCACCACGTTCCTCTTCAGAATTGCCAGCGTAGCCACCTTCTTCCGAGCCCTCATTTCATGATTTTTTGCTGTTACTCACTCAGTGAATGAAAATCGCCCACAGTAGATCTATGTACGTTTCTTTTTGTTGGGGTTTATTGATAGTACAAACAAATTTGCTTTACTCACTCAATGATTGGATTGTTTGGCCTTATTATGAATTTATGTCCAACTTCATTTTGGATTCTAGCAAGTGATGTATCTATAATATATACTAAAATATCAACTTCTTAGTTAAGTGGAACCCCCACATTTAAGCACATCCATTTTTAAAAAGTTTTGACAAGTGACACTTCCAAAACTTGCCACATCAACTTTAAAAAAGTAATTGAAAATATAATATTCTTTAAAGTTTTTTTTGGAACGAAATAACTTTTTCATTACTCCTCAAAAAAGCATATACATCTCCTCATTTACATCAACTACCATTTAAACATCATTCTCAATCATAAGCTTTGCACATAACCTCTTTAATTTAGGTTTCAACCATGCCCTATAAACCACACTTTCTATAATATTGTCCAATGTATAACAATCAGTTTTACTTTTGAAACACAAATCATTTCTTTTCCTCTATATCCAGTAAACAACTTCAGCAATAACCATCTTCAAGAGCTGTGCTCTACTACCTTTGCTTCTGTTCTTTGTCATCAACCAATCTAGCTCACAATCTCACTGTTTTGGTTCTCTGTTTATCCCAAAACACTTTGATACTCAAACCCAAATCTCTTTCGTCCCTGAGCATTCAAAAAACAAGTGTTGGATTGATTCATCATCCGTGCAGAATGCACACTTTACATCCACCTCAAAACCAAACCTCCTTAGTATATCCTTCGTCGCAATCTCTTAAAACAACACGTCCACAACAAGAACTTAGCTCTTGGTCTAGCAAAGTTCTCATAAAACATTTTCCTCCATGTCATCTTCGGCTACTCCTCTTTGAGTTCATTATACACTTTTCTTATACTGTACTTTAGCCCTCCACCATGTTCCCTCCAGGTTTGCATATTCCGAATCCTTTCTCTGCATTTGCTGAATCTTTTAACTATCCACGATGCACTCCCTGGAAATTGCACATCGATGACATCCCTGCTTTTTATATAGTACGCATGAATCTAGAGGATCCACAACATGTCCGCTTTCCTACACAAATTGCAAATCACATTACTTTCACTTGCAATAGTCCATTCAATAAGTGAAATAATTCCCAAACCTCCACTATTCTTTCTCCCTCTCCCACATATTCTCTCCCATGCCATCGGCGCCTTTCGGGACAAAATCTCATTCCCACACCCTAGAAAGATCTGTAAACATATTCAATATGCTTTAACACCACTTTAGGAAGGGGGAAAGCCTGGAGCCAATAATTCACAATAGAGAATATAACACTCCTAATAAATTGTATCCTACCTGGATAGCTAAGGAGTTTAGCACTCCAATGCTTCACTCTCTCATCAATTTTATTAATTAATGGTTGGAACATAAACACAGTCAATTTTCTACTAGCCAAGGGTATACCAAGATACCTGAATGAGAGTTCACCTTCTTCAAAATTCGCCAGTGCTATGATCTCCATTTTCTGCTCAGTATCAACACCTCCAAAGTAAACTTTGCATTTACTTTTACTTACTCTGAGTCCCGTTGCTTCTTCAAAACTATGATAAGCTTCCATCAAGATCCCCACTGAAATACTATCGCCCATTGAAAACAATAATACATCGTCCGCAAAGCTTAGATTCACAATCTACAGCAACTCACAATTCATATGGAAATTAAAACCAGACTTATCAACGACTCCCTATAAACATCATGCTATGCACTCCATAACTAGCTTGAACAATAACGGTGAAACAGGGTCAGCCTGTCTCAAACCACGTCTAGCCTATACAACTCTAGTGGCCTTACCATTTACATTATATTTATATGAAACAAGTAACACAACCCATAATCCACTCCACAAACTTACCCGAAAAACCCATTGCCCTCATAATGTCCTGAAGTCCTCCCCAATCCAATGTATCATACGCCTTTTGTATGTCCATCGGGATAGTACATCTCGGGCCTCCATTCTTCCAGTTATAACCCTTGACCAATTCGTAGGCTAACAGAACATGATCATGTATAAAACGCCCTGGCTCGCCATCTTGTTCAACTGCACTATATCACCAATAACTTTGCTAAGCCTATTAGTTAATTAATACTATTCCATTCTTGAGGATGCACTTTCTTGTCAAGTGGATTATTTTGTATTCTCAATCTCCAGTTGTCATGGACATTCTTTCATAATACTTATTTTAAATTTTTATACACTTTCCTTTTTGGTTTATCTTTTTAAAACTATCAAATTTTATTTCATGATAATAAGTGAATTATTTTCACCAACTTTTCCTTTTTTTCCCAACTATTTGCAATCAAGTCTTTCCACACAATTTAATTTGCCTACAAAAATATCTATTTTAAACATAAAGAATAATAGATTGAGTAAACTATTTTATTTATATAAGTGTTTCTAATAAATATTAATTTTTGAGAAAATGATCAGTATAGAATGCTTTATATCAATATTAAATGTAGCACTGAAAAGTATTATTTGTAAATCCTTCATTTTTTATTTAATACTTTGTACATTTTTTTTACAATTTTTCTACCATGATTTTATTCAACTTTTGTTAATTCATCTTTAGAAATGACATATTTTAGTACATACTTATCGATTAGTGATTATTATTAAAGAAAATTCTATTTTCACCACTAAGAGTTAATGCATTGTGATATTTATTATTTTAATTTAAATATAAAATTTATATTATCATAAATTTTAAATTAAATATTGATATTTTAATACTATATGATTTTTATTTATATCTTTAAGATTTCATATTAAAATTTAAAACTTATTGTATTTATGTTTTTCTAATTCAATCAAATAATCATGAATTGTTGACAATACGCCTAATTTAAAATTTTCATATCTAACGCATGTAACTTTTTTTATCATTATAAATGAGCCCATCCTTATATTTGAACCTGGTTTTGCCACTGGTGTTGCTGGAAAATGTCCAACCTTTTATTGTAGGCTTTGTATAAAAATTATGTACGGAGTATAGTATTCGTTTACTATGTAAGTTTTTTTTCTGGGTCTTCCCTAGAATTTTTAATAAAAATGACCTTCTCTAGAAATTTTTTTGGGTCAGAAATGAATCATTGACCATGTTTGTGAAAACAACAAAATAGTATCAATTATTCTAAATATATATATTTTTTTAAAATTATTGAAAGAAGAAGAAAATGAACATCTATAACTCAGTTGCACAAATCTCAATTAGCAAAAAATATCATCTAATATAAATGTTTATAAATTTTATTAAAAAATTGGTGATAGTAAAAATTATATTTTTATCATAAATTGTACAATGGCATGACATTACAATCAAATCTTCTAAACTTTGATCATTTTTCATATTCCATGGAATCTGAATGCATGCAATGTTGATAACAATAATATTGCTTTGCTAAATGATATTTATTAATAATTTTATCAATTAATTAAATTTTATTAAATATATATAGGTATATATTTATATATAATAATATTTAAATTTCCATCGGTGCAAAGCACGGGTGTTAACTAGTTTGGTAGCACAAATTGTTGGCTTTAGTGGATGACAGTGCCAAAAATGCGTGCAATATTGGTAATTGGCTTCCGGTTTAAAACAAACCTATGTAAACTTTTGAAGGTTTTTATTCTATAGTAGATATATATGGGAAATTAACCAGTTTTTAAAAAATATTTTTTTGATTTAAATCAGGCTTACTTGCACTTGCAACCATCCTTAAAGAAGGATAAGAATGGAAGGGAAAGCCTACCAAATATATCTTGACTCTCTTGTTTTCCTGGAAAGGGAAAGGGACTATTGGTATTTCCCATAGAAATACCAAGTGGAGATGAAGAAATTGGAGTTGAGATTTTTAAGAATGTTTATGTTGGGATTGGAGTACTGGGAAGATTTGGAATATGATTGGCGTTTGCATTTTGCCATCAATACTATGATGCCTAAGTTCACCCAACTAGCCAAGGAGCTTGAAGCAGATTGTAGACTTGCTCTACCCTATGGTCAAGTTAGGAATTTGGAAGTAATATTTCATGATTTGGAGGAAGCAATTCAACAGTTTAAGCCTCACATCAAAGATATTTGCATTCATTTATTAGGTGGTGCCTCTATGTGCACTTCTACACCTTCCACCCACAAGAAGATCCTTGAATATGAAAGAGACAATGCCTCTCTTTTTTATCTTATTCAACATAATCTTGAAGCTCTATAGAACTCTGACCTGATGGCTCCCGTGATGAAGCAACAAATCGCCTTAATGCAGCAAGGGATGGAAGATTATGGAATGCTTGTCGGCCCAACTCCCATTAGGTTGTTTAACCTCGTACCTCAAACTCTTGCTTGGTTCAATCGCATCTCATATCTTACATATCTGTATTGGAATGACGGAAATGATGAGAGAGTGGCATCTACCGCAAGGCCATGCAATTCTTCCAGGGTAATATCATTCTACTTTCAGCATTCAAAAATCTATCAACTTCTTGCAAGTTATCTTGGTTTTCTGCTTCAAGATTTGGTTCTACCTATGCAATGTGACAATGATATACTTCAAGAGGACATGATATTCATGTTGTCATTTCTCATGGACCCACCCAGTGTTGATTCGGAGGATGGAGAATTGGTATGGGCACAAATTTATGCTACCGTTAATAAGTTTCCAAGTCTAATTTACTACTTAAGCAGCATTGATGAAAAAATTTGCAAAGCTAACTTTTCTAATTTCCTAGTGAAGGTCGATTATTAAAAGGCTAAAGTAAGAGAGTTGTTTCTTGTGATTCCATATTCATCGCAGTATCCTTCTCCCGCTACTAATGTCACAAGTTTCCTCAATTTCCTAGCACTAAATCTGAGAAGAATGTTAAAAGAGGAGCTGCATTTGATTCCTTCTTTAAAACATCTATGTGAGTCAATCTTGAATGAGTTAGAATTAATTGGGCCACTTCTCAAAAATATGATGGAGCTGCTACGTGATGGTGAGCACTAGGAAATATTGAATTTGTGGAGTGGAATTGGCAGCATGGTTTACATTGCAGATTATTTTTCTAAGCTTTGCTTTTTGAGGAAGCCTTTAGTTTGGTATGGCATGATAGCTCTACCAGAGGTCATAGAACACATAAAGTCTATTAAGATTGAGATTAATAGGCTTGTTGGAGTGGAGAATGTGTACTACAAGAAAAGGCTTAATCATCATGATCAGAGGGAGGAAACCGATGCTTTGCGACCACGAGGTACATCTTCTGAAATTGAAAGATTTTCTATGGGCTTTAGAGAGGTTGAAGGAAAAATAATTAATAAGTTGAGGGGAGGACTAGATTCTCTCACAGTTATCTCTATTTCAGGATCGGGTGGCCAAGGTAAGATGACTTTGGCCAAGAGAATCTATAATGATTCTAATGTTCGGTGCCGATTTCAAAAAAGTGTGTGGTGCTACATGTCTAAAGATTTCCCAGTTAAGGAGTTACTCATTCAAATATTGCATGGAAATACTAAGGATGGTAGTGCCATTGAAATAAAAATGGAAGATTTAATCGAGCATGTCTAGAAAAGTTTGAAAGGAAGAAGATTTCTTATTGCTTTGGATAACATCTGGGATACAGATGCTTGGCGCCAGTTGAGATCGGTATTTCCAGATGACAAGAATGGGAGTAGAATTTTGTTCACTAGTCGGAACCATGATCTGGCTTCAGAAGTTGAATCATACTCGATTTCTCATCCCCTGCCGCTATTTTCTAATGAGGAAAGTTGGGAGTTGATGGAAAAGATCTTATTCGGTTCTAGTGTTTGTGATAAAGAATTAGTGGGGACTGGAAACAAAATTGCAAGTTGTTTTAAAGGCCTTCCTTTAGCCGTGGCTCTTACTGCAGGTGTGCTTGGAAGAACTAAATAGAATTTGGATTCATGGAACAAAGTGGAAGAGAATATAAAGACGCACCTTGCTCAAGAAGGTTGTGGAAATGTGTTAGAGCAGTTACATGTACTTTCCAGATCATTTGAAATCGTGCTTCCTTTATTTTGCGGCATTTCAAAGGGGAGAAGATGTTAGAGCTAAGAGATTGAAGTTACTTTGGATAGGTGAAGGGTTTGTCATTCGAGATGGAGGAACGGAGCGCTTGGAAAAGGATCTGGCTACAGAGTATTTGAAAGATCTTGTTTCTCAAGGCTTGGTAATTGTGACCAAAAGGAGTTCTGATGGTGGGATGTTCATGATTTACTGTATGACTTGTGTTTGGAGAAAGCCAAGGAAGATAATTTCATGCATTGGGCAGAGAAGAAAGGCTATGATAGGCTGCTCAAGGATAACCATCATCGGCTTCGTGTTGGTGAAATTGACCCTTTCATCAAGTCAAGTCATATTGTAACCAATAGGAAATTACCAACAAGTCCACTTCACTCTTTTCTGTGGTCAACCAAAACCTTTGCAAGTACAGAATTCTCTAATCGGCTCCTTGTCAACTTCAAACTTCTTACCGTATTGAAGTTTTAACTATCCGGGAATAATTCCCGAAGCTATTTTATCTGAAGCTATTTGCTTGAGATACTTGGAGCTGTTTTTTGAAGGATATGTTGGAGTTATTCCTCCCACAATAGCTAATTTGTGGACGCTGACGATTGGTTGCATTCGTTTATGGGATATGGAAAGTTTAAGACATGTCGATATTGGGTGGGCTCGTCTTGACTTGGAGGGTTTTGATCTGAAAAACTCTAGTAAGTCTAATATTGAGACACTTGCTGGAATATACCTTGATTGGGATTATAGTACGACAATTGAATTTTTAAGGAGATTTCCCAACCTTAGAAAGCTGAAGTGCCGAGCTGGCAAAAGGGAATGGCACATTATGGAGTTGTTATCCATGGTTGGATCGATATTAATACAACTAGAGTCCCTGGAATTTTGGGGTGTTGAATATTTTGAAGGACACCCAAAATCAATAGTTGGGGAGTTTGCTAAGAATGAGAATCTTACCAAGTTGAGTTTGTATTATACTAAAAGGCCATGGAGTGTTTTGTCGGAGATTGGAAAGCAGCTACCCAATCTCCTTGTTCTTAAACTAATTGGCGAGTCATGTGAAAGTCGCGGTTGGAAATTGGAAGATGGGGACTTCTCAAACCTTATATATCTGAAATTACGTCTGTTGTCCATTGAAGAATTCAATATCTCCAGCTGTGACGACCTCTTACCTTGCTTGGAGCATCTTGTCTTTGAATATTGTTGGGGGCTTATGGAGATTCCACCTATACTCGGAGAGATTAATACGTTGAAGACAATCAGGTTATCTCGAGTTCCAAAGAACTTAGAACTTCAGCCATGAGAATTTTGGAGGAACAGAAAGAATTCGGAAACGAAACCCTTCAAGTTATTATCCAATGATGAAGAAGATGATGAACGAGATTGGTCGACACGTGTTCATGTATTTTATTCTGTTTCATTGCTTGTTTTTAGAATTTCTTTTTTTCTCTTATCGCGATCTAAAAATTCATCAAATATTGCAATGTCTATGATGTCCATTGCGGTGACTCTGGAGTGTCATGCATTTGGATGATCTTATATGAACTATGTGCATGAGAGAGATCATTTAACTTTTTTGAGTCTTCTCTTTTAGGTTCTTTTATCCGTTAATTTTGTGACCGTTTGGTGACTGATATATTGATCTGGATAGCAAATTCAGATAGTCTAAGTGAGTCTCAAAGTGCCTCATCTCTGTGTTTTATCAGACTAATTGTCAGTGATATTGCTTAATGTTTTAGCGATAAAGAATTAGATGGTTTCTTTTTTGTGGTTATCTTCCATGTGCTAATTTTCAAAGGAGTCTTGGAAGTTCCCTTTCAATTTTTATGATCTGAAAGAAAAATCTCTCTTTAAGAAATTAAGTGAAAGAAGTTCTTGCTGATCTGTATAGATTCGTGGGAAAATCTGTGGTGTTCTTAGCTTTGGACTGAAAGAAAATGATCTCGGCCTATTTGATAACTGTTGTACAGTTTCTCTTGCTTTTCGAACGGGCCCAAACATAGATATCTGCTACAACCTTTTCACTATCTCCTTAATTCTGTGGCTAATTGTTTTGTGTTTTACGATGCAAAAAACTTAGATGCGCAAGGCTTTCGCTGTCTGCATTCACTTCCTCATTCTCTCCAAACAGGATCTTTTGCTGGGAATGATTTGCTTGTTTAAGGCATGGGGGTTCCACGTGACGTGGAAACCTTCAATGTGTGATCAGTAACTTGTGTAAGATTAGGATGACTCTGGAGGCTGTCGATTTGTTTGAGAGGACGGGGGAATGGGGCTGTAGTCCTAATGAGAAGACGTTTTTTTTTATTGATTAGGAGTCTTTACAAGGAAAGGGCAAAGGCACTTCACAAGGAAGCAGAGGGCATTGGGATGGTACCCGCTGAAGTAAAAGCTTATAATCTGGATCCTAGGTTTGCGAAGAAGAAACCTAGTGCTGTTAAAAAGGAGAGGAAGAGGGAAACCTTGCCTGAGAAGATGGCTAGGAAGAGGAGGCGGCTCAAGAAAATTAGACTGAGCTATGTTAAGAAGCCAAAGAAGTCTATGCGCGCCCTTTAAATGTATGTTTATCAGCAATACGAGTTCAATAACATTTTTTTCCGGGTTAATTTGCCCAATGCTTCTTGGTTGTGGCCAATGAAATCTTCGTATAGCCCCTATAAGGTATTAGGAGAATTGTCTTTCTGCTTGCAAATGTTCAATTTGAGTTCTCTTTTTCGGCTTCTAACACAGAATATATTGCAAGTCTCATTCTCTTTTAGAAAAAATAATTTATAAATATTGTACTCCTTATGTCAAATGCTAATTAGGTTGTCGACTCATTTCTGATCCCTTGTGTCCTCATTGATCTTTAGTATGCTGTTTAGTTTTATGAATTCTTGATTATTTGTTGCTCATTGTTGATCCTTAGTAGTTTTTTGTCCTTTGATCTGGATGTTGTCGATTCCAGTACCCCTTGTTCATACAATCCAGTTTCATTTTTAATCACGTATCTCTCATTTTTTTCTTTGTAGTGTTAAGCTGCAAGATGTTGTTGCCTTTTAGCTTCTGGATGGCTGTTTCCATGATTCTTTATTTGGTAGCTTTAGATCTCTGTACATTTCACAGCTTCATGTGATGTGAAGTTTCCTTGCTCAAAAAAACTGATGATGCTTGCATATTTTGACTACTTGTATTTCATCGCCAACTACAAAGCATCTTAGTTTGTTTGCGACACAATTTTACATTTAGGTCTCTCGTCATATCAAAATATCATCTGTTGACACTAACACAGAGGAAAGATCGATAATTTACACTTGGGTCTCTCTTTGTTTCCAAATCTCGTCTGGTGTACCAACACATGGTTTCAAATGATCGTTCGGTGACCCTAATACAAAAGTAAGACGTTGGTTGTACACTTAGGTCTCTTGTCATATCAGAATAGCTTCTGACACTAACACAAAAGTAAGATTGATTGTCGCAATAATGTAAACAAATAAAATCCAAAATCGCATCATGCCACATTGTTTCTATTTAGTTTGATATCTTAGGCGCTAAATTTGTTGTTTCGATCGTATTACTCACTCAGAAGTTGGAACATCATAAATGTTGCATCTTTCGGAATATTAGGATTACAACAGATCATACCAATACCAAAATCAAAGAGAATGGACTCAAGCTGCAAGAATATCTAAAAAGCACCTAAGATATCTCCTTCCAGAAGCGTATCGACCGGTCTGTTCCACAAGATGCGAAAGCAGCCTCAGTTGGAGAATGATCCAGCCAATGTGGAGCACCAACGTGATTCGATGGCCATCGGTTCACTTTCTCTGCTGTAAGTGCATCCCAGATGACAATCTGCAACTCAAAAGGGAATGTTAATCTTAATAGTAAACGAAGATGAATGATTGTATCAAATTTTTGGAAGTAAATGAGACAGACCTCATTGTCTTGTTCATCAATGGATAGCACGAATTCTTCCATGTCGTTGAAAACAGCCTGCATTGAACACTCTCAAGAGTCAACAATATAACAAAAATTACTAGAAAATCAGATAAAATTCAGAAAAGAGTGTCAGACCTGGCAGCGAACTTGAGTATGAACGGCACAAGATACTGCTTGGCTAATCTTCCTGTAGTAACTTCCCAGAGAATGTACCTAACAGACAAGGAAACTTTCAGAAAGGGGAACGCAGATGAAATCAAGAAGAGCCTAACACGCTATATACCTTTGGTCCTTTGTAAAACTTGCACTAGTGACTTCGGCTGTGTTGTGCGGAATGGAGAAAGAACAGAAAATATGAACGAAAATAACAAGACACAAGATTTACGTGGTTCATCAATTTGGCTACATCCACGGGAGACGAATTCACTAATTTTGTGCGGAACAGAATTAGAGTTGGTTTACAGAGAGAAGAGAGACACTTTATATGCTGTATCCACTAAACCCTAACAAACTGGGCCAAAACACAATTCGGCCCAAATCAACAGCAGTCCAATAAAGAGACAAGCTATACCGTCGAAGAAGCCCCGTTTGTTTCCCGGGGGCGACTGCCGCACCCCCGGACCCCCAGGCCAGGGTCGCAGAAGCGGCTATTAAAGTATTCAAGGCATACCAACAAATCTCCACCTTGACTTGAATCCTCAAAGTAGAAAACTCCAGATGCACCATTACAGTGCCAGATGAGTAGACTTCGCCCTCCACTCCCGGGACTGCCCATAGAGCACCTAATCAGCTCTGATGTTTAGCAAGTCCAAACAATGTTGAAACTTGCTATGTGGAACAGGTTTGGTGAACATATCAGCGGGGTTATCAGCAGTTCCCACTTTCTTCACCCTGATTCTCTTCTCACTCCTCAGGAAATGATATCTGACATCAATATGCTTGGTCCTCTCATGGTGGACCTGGTCCTTGGCTAAGCAGATTGCACTCAAGCTGTCACAGTACACAGTAGCCTGATCATGATGTAGACCAAGATCACTAACCAGCCCTTTCAGCCATATTCCCTCCTTTGCAGCCTCTGTCAGAGCCATGTACTCTGCTTCCGTAGTAGACAACGTCACTGTAGGTTGCAAAGTCGCCTTCCAGCTAACCACAGAACCTCCCAAAGTGAATACATAACCAGTCATCGATCTCCTCGTGTCAATATCACCAGCATAATCAGAATCAGAGTAGCCTGTAACTAAGCACTCCGTATCACCTCCATAAATGAGACCCACATCAGACGTACCTCTAAGATACCTGAAGATCCTTTTCACAGCTTGCCAATGTTCCTTTCCCGGTTGCCCCATGAACCTGCTCACAACACTGACTGCCTGTGCTAAATCTGGCCTCGTGCAAACCATAGTATACATCAAGCTCCCCACCGCGCTGGCATAAGGAACCCGAGACATATACTCCTTCTCCTCGTTTGACTGAGGAGCAAACATGGTGGTGAGATGAATATTTGCAGCACTAGGAGTGTCTATAGGCTTGGCTGTAGACATGCCAAACCTAGCCAACACTTTCTGAATGTAGCCTTTCTGTGACAAGAAAAGCTTCCGCTGACTTCGATCCCTAAGAATCTCCATTCCTAGTATCTTCCGAGCTGCACCCAGATCCTTCATCTCAGACTCAGCACTAAGAAGTCCTTTCAACTTCTGAACCTCATGCTTACTCTTTGAGGCTATCAACATGTCATCTACATAAAGCACCAGATAAATAAATGACTCATCTCTCAACTTGCTGTAGTAGACACAACAATCATATGAACTCCTTGTGTAGCCCAACTCAAGCATGTAGCTGTCAAATCTCTTGTACCACTGCCTCGGAGACTGCTTAAGCCCATATAAGGACTTCTTCGACTTGCAAACATATTTTTCCTTGCCAGGAACTTGGAAGCCATCTGGCTGAGTCATGTATATCTCTTCCTCCAACTCTCCATGTAGAAAAGCGGTCTTCACATCAAGTTGTTCAAGCTCCAAATCCTGATGTGTCACTATAACTAGCGACACCCTGATGGAAGTGTGTCTGACCACTGGTGAGAAAATCTCATTGTAATCTACTCCCTCTCTCTGAATGAAACCTCTAGCAACAATTCTAGCCTTGTACTTGACTGCCTCTGTAGGTGATATCCCTTCTTTTTTCTTGTAAACCCATTTGCAAGTGATAACCTTTCTCCCTTGAGGCTGTTGAACCAAATCCCATGTCTGATTCTTCTGGAGGGACTCCATCTCATCTCCCATTGCTACAAACCATTTGTCAGCATCAGTACCTGAAACAGCTTCTCTGTAGGTGGATGGCTCATGAGTATCCACCTCCTCAGCAACCTGTAGTGCATAACCCACCATATCCTCAAACCCATATCTCTTGGGCACCCCAACTCCAACCCTCCTGGGTCGGTCCCGAGCTAAACTGCGGACTGTAACTCCTGATGGTTGAGGATCTAGTGGTGGAGATTCCAGTATCTCAGATTCTGTCTGTGGCTCTTGATCCACCTCAAATTGTTCCAATCTATTTTCACCTTGAGTGACTTCAAGCTCCACCTGTTTATCAACTCCACTAGTTTCTGGCACAACTGTGGGCTTCACCATAGATCTAAGCAAAGAATTTTCATCAAAGACAATGTCCCTGCTCAGAATAACCCTCTTCTCAGATGGAGACCATATCTTGGAGCCTTCAACTCCATCTCCATAACCCAAAAAGACACCCTTCTTGGCTCAGGGCTCTAACTTACCATCACTAACATGATAATAAGATGTACAACCAAAAAAATTTCACTTGGAGTAATCAACAACTTTACCTGACCACAACTCCATAGGTATTTTGCACTCTATACCCGTGTGAGGCCCGCGGTTGATCAAATAACAAGCTGTACTCACCGCCCCTGCACAGAATCTCCTTTCCAAACCAGCATAGAGAGCATGCACCTCGCTCTTGCCAGCAATGTCTGATTCATCCGCTCAGCTACGCCATTCCGCTGTGGCGTATTCCTGACTGTATGATGACGAGCAATCCCATCATCCCTACAAAACCGATCAAACTCAGACGAGCAGAATTCCAGCCCATTATCAGTTCAAAGCCTCTTGATCTTCTTCCCGGTCTGATTCTCCACCAAAGCTTTCCACTCCTTGAACTTCGAGAAAGCTTCACTCTTATGTTTCATCATGATAACCCAAGTCATCCTTGAGTAATCATCAATCAGAGAAATAAAGTACCTGTGACCTCCCAGTGACTCAACTAGGGATGGTCCCCAACAATCAGAATGGATGTAATCCAATGTGCCCTTTGTTCTATGAATCGCCTTAGGAAACTTGCTGCGGTGATGCTTCCCAAAAATGCAATGCTCACAGAAGTCCAAGCTCTTGACCTTGTGGCCACTAAGAAGATCATATTTCGACAGAATCTGCATCCCTCTTTCACCCATGTGACCAAGCCTCATATGCCATAACTTAGTCATATCATCCTGGTGAACCTCCGAAGATGCAACATTAACAGAATCCATAACCGTGGAACCTTGTAGAAAATACAAAGTACCATGCAGAACACCTTTCAGAGCTAGCCTAGAACCTTTGCAGACACACAGAACTCCATCACTCCCTGAGTAGACGAAACCCTTTCTATCCAACGTAGGAAGAGAAATCAGATTCTTTGTCATCGATGGAACATGCCTGACATCGTTCAATGTACAGAAACTACCATCATGCGTCCTGGTCTTGATTGAACCAATCCCAACTACCTTGCACGCAACACCATTTGCCGTAGTAATGATGCCCTCAGCTTGCTCATAAGTTGAGAAATAATCTCTCCGTGGGCATATATGGTAAGATGCCCCAGAATCAAGAAACCACACATTAGGATGATTATTTTGCCCAGTAGCAGCTAGAGCAAAATCATCTTCAGAACTGAAATCCCCTTCAGCCACAGCAGCAGTACCAGATGTACTCCCAGATTTACTAGCCTTCTTCGGACACTCCTTTTTCCAATACCCCTTCTTCTTACAATAGTTAAAAACATCATTGGCCTTAGGACCCTTTGAAGATGACTTCTTGCCCTTCTTCTTACTGCTGGTTCCCTTGCCCATTGTGTTTCCGTCACTAGCAAACAAGCCAGAGGCCTGACTTTCTGTACCTGTACCGTTTGCCTTATGTCGCAACTCTCTACTATGGAGAGAGGATCTAACTTCCTCCAGAGACACAGAATCTTTACCAACAATAAATGACTGAACAAAATTCTCATACGAAAGCGGTAAAGACACTAGCAAAACCAAAGCAGCATCTCGTCTTCAATTTTCACATCTATATTTCGCAATTCTAATAACAAAGTATTCAATTGCTCTAGATGGTCTCTGAGTTGCGTACCTTCCTGCATTCGGAGACCGAAGAGGCGTTGTTTCAGAAGCAACTTATTGGTTAGAGATTTCGTCATACACAAACTCTCCAACTTCAGCCACTGTTGTGCAGCAATCTCCTGATCTGAGACCTCAGTGATGATTTCGTCCGCGAGACACAGCATAATCGTCGAGTGTGCCTTTTCTTCCAGACCAAACACATCGCCAGAACTGCTCGCGAAATCCTTCGTCAGCGGAGTCCACAAACCTTACTGTTTCAGCAAAGCTCGCATCTTGATCTGCCATAAACTGAAATTGTTTCTCCCAGTAAACTTGTCGATCTTCACGTTCAACCCAGACATCTTTCTCCCCGATCAGCCCCGATCTGATGAGCCCAGAATCTGATGAGCCCAGAATCTGATACACCCACTACGGATCTCACCGGAAAAAGAAACCGCTCTTTTACCAGTTTGTTGTGCGAAATGGAGAAAGAACAGAAAATATGAACGAAAATAACAAGACACAAGATTTACGTGGTTCACCAAATTTTTTGGCTACATCCACGGGAGACGAATTCACTAATTTTGTGCGGAACAGAATTAGAGTTGGTTTACAGAGAGAAGAGAGACACTTTATATGCTGTCTCTACTAAACCCTAACAAACTGGGCCAAAACACAATTCGACCCAAATCAACAGCAGTCCAATAAAGAGACAAGCTATACCGTTGGACTTGTCGAATCGGCTAATACATATTCAAGGCATACCAACAAGAAGAATATCTTACCTGCATTGTAGGTGAATGCGCTTTTCAGAAACTCAGTAAATGTCCATGACATAACATCGTACAATATTCAAGTAAACTCGCCACGCAAAGAAATATGAAAGATGAAACATGGAAGCAGTCTTTGTTTTGGCTGTACCTGATTTATGGCTCCGTTAACTCCAGTGTCTTGGAAATTTGCAGATAGGTAACACTGGAAAGTATTGACATCATATAAATGTGGAATCGGATGATCCGTCCCTGTAATGA
Organism: Rubia yunnanensis; assembly: GCA_037428765.1. NCBI lineage: Eukaryota > Viridiplantae > Streptophyta > Magnoliopsida > Gentianales > Rubiaceae > Rubia > Rubia yunnanensis. The sequence goes on from CM075068.1 coordinate 10,346,696, forward strand.
GTTTAGTTCTGTTATCATACTAGGATGCAAAGTCAATCATATGAAGGTGATATAGCTCAATTGAAAGAACTGAAATTTGAGCAGTTTAAAAGAGGCAGGTGTAATGTAACATGAAGAAGCAAAGAGGTCGGGACACTTATTTCGCACCATAAATTTCACACTGACGATGCACTGAAAGCAAATAATAGCGAACATATATGATACGGGGTACTTGAATTTTAGTAGGAAGTGTTTATAAGGCTGGAATAGAATGATTTAGATGAAATGTAGCTTGCACAGAAAACAGAGATATAACAGCATGCACTTACCTGCTAAAACAAAATCTCCGGAAGGATGAAAAGAGACTGATCTCACAATATGCGTATCCTGTCAAAAATATAAATGATGAAAACCAACTATAACAAAGGAAAGGTATGTACGTGCAAGAGATTCGACCTCCATAAACTAATCAGTTAAGTATAATAGAATAGTGTTATGAGATACCTGAATAACTCTGAAAGCTTTCTGAATGCTTTGAACATGGTTTTACCACTGGTGTTGCTGGAAATGTCCAACCTTTTATTGTAGGTTTTGTATAAAAATGATGTACAGAGTATAGTATTCGTTGACCATGTAAGTTTTTTTCTGGGTATTTCCTAGAATAAAAATGACCTTCTATAGAATGTTTTTTTAGTCAGAAATGAATCATTGACCATGTTTGTGAAAACAACAAAATAGTATCAATTATTCTATATATATATATATATATATATATATATATATATAAATATATATTTATTTTAAAAAATTATTGAAAGAAGAAGAAAATGGACATCTATAACTCAATTGCACAAGACCTCAATTAGCAAAAATATCATCTAATTTAAATATTTTATAAATTTTACAAAAACAATTGGTGATAGTAAAAATTATATTTTTATCATAAATCGTACAATGACACAATATTACAATCAAATCTTCAATGATCATTTTTCATATTCACTGGAATTCGAATGCATGCAATGTTGATAACAGTAATGTTGTTTTGCCAAAGCGATACTTATTAATAATTTTATCAATTAATTAACTTTTATTAAATATATAGATATATTTATATATAATAATATTTAAATTTTCTTCCTTGCAATGCAAGGGTGTTTACTAGTTTGGTAGCATAAATTGTTGGATTTAGTGGGTGATAGCACAAATTTTTTTTTGCATTCTATAGCAGATACAGTAGAACTGTACTTTTTAAATAATATTATAAAAATAAATGCTAACACAATTCTAATGATATCACATATGATAATATATTATTTTATGCATTAATTGAAATTTACTTTTTAAAGTAATAAAATTAGACTAAATAAATAGTGACAAGTGCAAAAATAACTGGGACAGAGGGAGTATTTAACTTATAATATAAAATATTTGAATTAAAAAATACGGTGTTTAGTGAATAACTAATGTGATTGTTCTATAAAATCAGAAAATACCATCTTCCTAAAACTTAATTAATTTTGATCCAATAAAATTTAACTTAATTTAGTTCCATTATTATTACTTATTTATTTATTTAATTTTAATTCAGTTCTTTTCTAAAAACAATTGTTCAATCCACGTGCTTATTTATAATAAGAAGTTAATTTAGTTCCATTATTATTATTTTTCATTTATTTAATTCTATTTTAGTCCATTGTTTTTAAAAAAATGGTTCGATCCACATACTTATTTATAATAAGACATACCAGTAGGGACCATGGACTTTTTTCTTCTATCATTATCAGATCCAAAGTTGTATCAGTTGCTAACTCTCCAGCTTGATATTCAATACAAAGACTTGGGTGAGACCGTCCCACCCAATCTTATGGTGAGACCAGGGGCCTTAAAATAATACTGTATAACATAGATATTTTAGGAATTATTTTAGCTTTCCATTTTGGGTCACATCTCTTCTTCTCTCCCAAAATTCAAACGCGAAAAACCCTCCCTCAAAACCTCTCAAAACTGCTTGCCATAACCTCCGATTCAACCATCCGAAATCCGTTTAAATTCGAGATTTGTAGCGTCATTGCAAAGCTCTGCTCAATCCGGTTCGATTGAGGTATAATTTTCTGATTTTGTTTGATTTTGTGCTTCATATTTGGGGCTTCTTGCTTTCTTCATGTTTCTGGTTGTTTTCTATTTGATTACGCGCGCTTATCTCTGTGAATCCGACCTTGCATGTGTTTTTTTGACCTTATATTGTGTGTTTTCGATTTGGGTTAGATATTTTTTAGGTATGATGAAATCAAAGGAAGGTATTGCTGGTACAGATGAACAGAAGGTTGTTGATGTTGTTCCTAGCTCATCCGTTGTTATATTAAAAGGTTTTTTTCTTCATATTTTTTTGTATTGTTAGGGTTTTGTGTTCTTTTTCTTTGATTTTTCTGTGTTTTTGTTGATAGATTTGATGTGTTGTTAGTTCTTATTGATGCTGCTCTATTTTTTGTAGTGATGTTGCTCAGTTTTGCTGATTTTTTAGATGTTGTTCTGTTTTGCTGATTTTTTTTGTGTCGGTGTATAACAGATTAGATAAGTTGTTTGTGTGTTTAGTTTGAATGTTCATGCTCTTAGTTCTGGTTTTGTTGTGGCTCTGTTGTGGTTTAGTTTAGGCTCTGTTTAGTTTGATGTTCTCTATTTGCATTGTCTTTTAGTTAGGTTGTGTATGTGTTTAGTTTGCATGTTCATGTGTTTAGTTCAGTTTTTTGTGTGGCTCTGCTGTGGATGAAGGTGTTCATATTTCATCAGCTGTTGATTTAAAAGGTTTCCTTATGATTTTTTTTGTTTATGTTTTATTTAGGGTTTTGTGTTATAACTCTTTTTTATTGATGAATTATTTAATTATTTGATAATTATTTGATGATGCTGTGTTTCTGAATAATGTATTGTATTGCATTGCATCATATGGTGTCTTAACATAGTGTTATGAATGGTTTATGTGGTGCATATGCTAGCTGCTGTTTTAAATCTTCCTGTTGTCTTCATACATGAGATAATTATTGGTATGAAATGTTACCATATGATCTTGTAATTAGAGAGTTTGATGCTACTCTGAACTTTGTTGATGGTTGTGAGTTGTAACTTGTAACTTTGTAAGTAAGTCATATTTGTTGTATTGCTTTCTAATAATTGCTGCTTCTGGCAGTTTGCTGCTGCTTTGCACTTTATGCTTTAATTTTGTTAATTTGGATGTGATTGTTGCAGGAGTGGGAAAGGCCAAAACCTGGATGGAAACCAGACATCTTTCCCCAATTCAGCCCCATGAAAATTCCTTCCTCCAGACTATGGTACCTGCTCGCAACGCTCTTGTTCTTTATTTATAGCTCTTTCTGTAGCGGAGTGAAAAAGATTACTACGATGATGAAATGAAGCATCATTACTATGATGATGTTCTTAATAGAATTTATAAGAAAGCATATGAATTGGTATAACCTTCTTTTGTTTTCTTGCTTGGTTTTCCATATCAGTTGCTCCTCTTCTTAGTCGTTCGATGATTTGATATGCAACATCTTTTAATCTCTTTATCTGTTTAGTTCATGTTTATCTGTAATGTTAGGTGTTTTATATTTTCTATTTCTGAATATGTGTGTATATAGTCATATTTATCTGTTTACTTTAGGTGTTTCAGTTTTTTATTCATGTGTTTATGTGATTACCTTTTAATGTAGATGATGCTACGTGTTTGAGGGAATACATGTGATTGCATCTAAATTGACTACTACACATGGTATGTATATTGTTAGTTTGTAAGTTTTGTATTTAATATTTATATTTTTATGATAATTGATTGAATAATTTTTAGATTATAAAACTCATATTAAAGGGAAAAAGAATCAGCTAAAACCTACTACAACTGGTATTCAAATATGGTGGATTTGTTGTTGGTTATTACTTGATTTCTGTATCTATTTCTCATAATTTTCTCTCTTTTTTGTAGCCGATATTGTTAAAAGGTTGCGTAAGAGAGGTAGTAAATCTCGTGTGGATAAGCCAATTAGAGTTGATGGATCTTCTGAGAATGGTTGAAATATAATTTGTTTGAGAATGGTTAAAATATAATATATTATTTTAATTTTATTGTTTATTGCTTTACCTCTAGCATTTACATATTTGATTTTTTTTTGTAGCTGGAGGTGATGTGAATGAGGGTAGAGATAAGCTTGGTAATTTTTTTTAATCATTTATGGTTTCTTTTTGTTTTTGTTGAATTAGCTATGTTATTTATACCATTTGTTTGTAATATGTAGTTGTTGCTACGGTTGAGACTGTGGTTAGTAATCATCGAGCTTTAACAAATATAAAAGAATCAGGTTAGATTAGTGTTTTATACGTTGTTATCATTTTAGTGTATGTAGTTTAATTATTTATGTCTTTAGTTTATGCGTTTATTTTGTTATGCGGAATAGTTGTTGCCGAGGTTGAGGCTGTGGTAAATAATCCTCCAGTTTCAACAAATATAAAAGAATCAGGTTAGGTTAATGTTTTATGCTTTAATATCATTTTAGTGTACGTAGTTTAATTATTTATGCCTTTAGTTTATGTATTTATTTTGTTATGCTGAATAGTTATTGTTGAGTGTTTGATAAATATTTTATCAGTTTAAATATTTTAAACAGGTTCTGGTTAATATTGCTTGATTCTTATATATAGCTTGTTAGTTCGGGTATTAAACTCATTAATATATAGTTTTTTTTACCATGTAGTTGTCGATGAGCCTATGATCAATAGTCCTCCAACTTCAACAAATATTGAACAAAGTGGTAATGTTAGGAGTTTTAATTTATTCTTTTTGACTTATCAGTTCCTGTGTATTAATTGTTAGTTTTGGTATTGAACTCATCAGTTTTTTGTATTTGCATCAGAGACTGAAAATAATTCTACTGTTCATGGTAGGGCGGCCGAGATTTTAAAAAAAAACTTCCGTTGATGGTAATTTTTAACATATTAATTATTGTGTATATATAATTACTTAATGTGTATGTAGTATTAGTTAAATTTTTTTCCAGTTGTTGGGTCTATCGTTGTTATTGAGGATCTCATAACAGTTGAGGTAAATGTTATCATTGAAGAATTGTGGAATGAAACCACTCCTGGTATTTATCTATTTATCTATTTTTCTACTTCTAATTTGTGTTTTTCTACTTCTAAATATATTGATATTTTTTCCTGTCTGGGCTTATGATGAGGCTCTCATGATTGTCAAGCGTAACTTTGAAGTTGTTATTGTTGATATGTATGCAGGACTGGAGAAGGTTAAGGGCTGAGGGGCCGCGCAACTTGCAATCAAGTGAAGGTACTACTGTAGAAACCCAGATTCAGCAGGATGGTTTTGAAGATTCACAAGAGTTTTGGAATGACAAATTATGTACTATGGTTGATGAATGTGTCACCATTTGAAGAAGAAGGAAACATAACCAACCTATCCTGACTTTTAACTTTTTTTACTAATGATGAATTGGATGACCTGGAAGGACCATTTGTATCTGTGCAACCCCCCAAACAAGAATTTGAGATGTTTGCAAGAACTGGTTGGAATTAAAAAATAGATTTAGTTTGTGATTTGACTTAAATGTTTAGTTTTGTTGTATTTGAATGATGAATGATTTAGTATTTGTATGATTCTGAATGTTTTCTAGGTTGTTGAATTTTTTTTTTTCGTAACTGGATTAAAACTTGTATTTTTTATGATGGTGTTCTAGTATTAACTCAGTTATGAAGTTTATCTCTTTAGTTCCATTGTTTTCAACTTTGGTTTCTTATTAAAGCTTAACAGTTTTTGTAGTAATGATATTTCGAATGATTAAATTTTGCTTGCCAAATATACAATGTTTTCTGATTGTTACTTCATGTGTCGTTCTTTTTATAGCCACATGTTCTTTAGGTATATAGTTCGATTATTTAGATGTTTTGTTTGATTATTTAGTTATTTAGTTCAAACATTACAAAACTTCTAGTCATATGTTGTGTTTTACTTTTCGATCCTCATATTTTAATTTACTTATTCTAACATTAGTTCATGTATATTTTCATTTAATTTATTTATTAGAGTCATTAGTTTCAAACACTGGTTGCTTGGTGTTTATTAGTTTGAAAATATTTTTATTTAATTAATCTTCATTCTTTAGTTCAGGTGTTCAAAGTATTTGAAGCACAATATATATGATCAGTCTCATAATTTAAGTTAAAGGTACAAAATAATAATATAAATACAATGTCAAATTGAATCTCATAGGTCTGAACTTGTTGCTTTGGTGTCCTTGTACCAAATTCCTTTGTTTTTTGTTTCTTTCTTTGCTTCTATCGTTTAATTATCTTGCTTCTTCCTCTTGTCTTTGTGTCAAAATCGGGTTTTAAAACCGGGTCCTGCAAATATGAGCCTATTCAGTAACTCATTACATCAACTATTGTTTTGATTAGTTCATGTGTTTTACATTTTAGTTCCCCTTACATAAAAAATTATTGAGTCATTGATAAGTATGTACAATACTAAAATATTTTGGGAAAAAAACCAACCAATCAAATTTCAGACCTTCAGCATCACAATACGTCATGAATTTATTAAGTTACATCGAGTATTTAACATATTACTTATTTGTCTACAGTAAATTTTAAAACATTAAATATTCTTAACATTGTGCATGTAATTGAATTTTAGATATTGATGAGTCTTGTTACAAAGCTCAATCATGTTATTTCATGTTCTAATACAGTTTACTTAATATGTTACTTTGTACATTTTCAAAAATTTATAAAAACGTAAATCATCTCAATAAAATCCATAAAATCATTTTTATACATCAATTTTATACACTTTACTTCTTTACTTCATGTGTTTAAGAAGTAAGATCTTGTTTTAATATATTACATCCGACAATTAAGAAACTTTTACAACACCAAAATATGTTGAAAACAAAATTCAACTAATCAATTTCAGACCTTCAACATCACAATGTTTCATGTATATATTAAGCTACAATGTATACTTAATATATTAATTCTTGGGCTACACTAAATTTAAAACACCAGAATATTCTTTAAAAAATGCATGAAATTGAATTCTAGATATTGACGAATCATTTAACAAAGTTCAATCATTTTACTTCACGTGTTAATGCAGTTACATCATTTATTTATTATGTTACTTTATACGTTCAGAAAATTTTAAATCACTTACAAATTGTATATAGTCAAATTTCAAATCTTGGGGAATTATCTATCAGAATAATATCACGTTACTTCATGTGTTCATGTAGTTACCTCTAGTGTTCATGCAGTTACCTCTAGTGTTCATCATACTACATGGGTTCCAGAAAAGTTAAAAATACCTACATTTTCCTCAACAAATTACATATAGCCAAATCTCATACCAAGGGGAGTTATCGATCAGAATAATATCACTTTACTTGATGTGTTCGTGCAGTTACATCCAATGTTCATCATATTACTTCATACGTTTCAGCAATATTTAAAAAACCTAAATTTTCTCAACAAATTGCATATAGCCAAATTTCAAACATTGGAGAATTATCCAGAAGAATAATATCACGTTACTTCATGTGTTCATACAGTTACATTCAGTGTTCTTCATATTATTTCATACGTTCCAGAAAATTTAAAATCACCTACATTTTCCTCAACAAATTTCATATAGCCAAATTTCAGAACTTGGGGAATTATCCATCAGAATAATATCACGTGCTTCATGTGTTCATGCAGTTAAATCCAGTGTTCATCATACTACTTCATACGTTCCAGAAAATTTAAAAACACCTACATTTTTCTTAACAAGTTGCATAAAGCCAAATTTCATACCAAGTGGAGTTATCGATCAGAATAATATCACTTTACTTCATTTGTTCATGTGGTTACATCACGTGTTCATTATATTACTTCACATGTTTCAACAATATTTTAAAACACCTAAATTTTTTCAACAAATTGCATGTGGCCAAATTTCAGACCCTGGGGAATTATCCAGAAGAATAATGTCACGCTACTTCATGTGTTCATGCACTTACATCCAGTGTTCATCATATTACTTTATACGTTTCAGTAAAAATAATTACCTACATTTTCCTAACAAATTGCATAAAACCAAATTTCAGACCATGGGGAATTATCCGTCAAAATAATATCACGTTACTTCATGTGTTCATGCAGTTATATCTAGTGCTCTTCATATTACTTCATGTGTTTCAGTAAATTAAAAAACACCTACATTTTCCCAAAAAATTGCATATAGCCAAATTTCAGACCCCGGGGAACTGTCCATCAGAAAAATATCACATTACTTTATGTGTTCATGCAGTTACATCCAGTGTTCATCATATTACTTCACACGATTCAGCAGATTAAAAAAAGCCTACAATTTCTTCACATCATGCATATAACTGAATTCCAGATCTGGCAGAAAAATTCCACAATATAAAAATGTTACTTCATGTGTTCATGCAATTTCTTCATTCGTTTAACTATATATATGAAAGTAAAACTAAACCTGAATGTAAACGTGTTGAATTTTCAGATGAAACATATTTGTTGCCTTCTTCCTCGTATAAAACAATTTCATTGCGTTGAATTGCTTCGTTTTCCATAGTTTATAACAACAACACCTTATATTGTATATCCAACCATTAAAACTAAGACTTTAATCCACAAAACTAAGATCTTAGATCGTAGATTTCATATAATTGATATTGGAACCACAGAACTAGGGTTTTCAACCGTAGATTTCACATTACCTTGATTATTTCACCTTCGCGGATCTTAGAAGCTTTGAAATCTACTGTTCTTCGATCTTTCCGTGCAAAATTCCAAAAAATTATGTCGTAAAATATGATTGCTTCAGATTTGCAAAAATTTGCAGATTCTGATTTCGGAGCTTGATTGCGAGCTTGAACCGGAGATTTTGCATAACTTTGATTGGCGATTTCAGAGATTGAATCCGGTGTTTAGTAGCATGAATTCGGGATGAGTTTGAAGAGGAATAAAATTCCTTGATTTTTGGGTGGAAGGAAATCTGATACTAATTTGGGAGGAGAGATAAATTCAGGTTGGCCCATTTTTGTTATAACCCAATTTTGACTCATTTTCAGCCTATGTTCCAATTTTGCAATCAGGTCCTATATTTCAATTCTCTTCCTACTTATTGCAACTTGGTCCCTGGTCTCACCATTTGCTATGGTGAGACGGTCTCACAGGAGTTTTTCTCTCATATTCAATACAGCTCCCGGTAATTATTCTCTTCCCCTAATGCTTAAAATATTGCGAGATCTTAAATCATTTTAATTTTCCATTATACAAGAAATTTGATGCTGATGGACCTGTTCTTATTGTATATTTTTTGTACTATCATTAATTGTTTCGAATTTAGTTACCGAGAGATATTTCTTCAATAAGCAAGTCCACATATTCAATGAAATATTTTTTTATTTCAGACAAACACTGCAGTTATAGATCCTGTAAGAATGATGCAGTTTCTGAAAGGAAGTAGAAATCTATGAAGATAGTCGATACATATTTCTACTGAATCAGATTGACGAGGTATGCATGTACTACCCCTGCGTCTTAGTCTAAATTGCAAAATAATTATTATCACATTGTTCAAGAAGTATGTTTAATCGCTAATATGTTTATTTACTTATAATGACTACAAATATAAAGATGACATTTAAAAACTACTTGTTAATTATGATGAATTCAACAATATCACATAGGATGATATGAAGTATCAGTCTTGACATTTTTTGAAACCGATCATAGTATGAAGTATCAGTCTTGAGATTTCTCGAAAGATAAGCCATCTACATAGACTTTTGTTTCAAATACACTTTCCTTATTAACAAAAAAAACTCCCAAAAATTGAGATGATTAAAACACCTTTACTAAAAATCTTGTCACTCTCCATTTAACACGTCAATCCCTCTTACTAAACTAGAAAAGTAAGACCTGTTGTTTTAAGTAGCCAAAATATTTTTTTGGACGTGTACGAAAATAATAATTTGTGTACCATAATCAAAACTCACAGGATATCTGAATAAGCGGTTTAAAGACATGTTTGATAGAATAATCAATCTCACAAGCTAATCTAACTGAAGTCCTCAAACTGAAAACATTGAAAGTCATTTGGTTAAACAACTTCGACTTGGGTTCCTCCAAAATCGTTCTTGGACAGCAAATCAGAAGCCAAATAGAGTTTTTCAAATATTAGAGTCACCGAAAAAACTTAGATTTATAGACAGTTACATCTATTACTTCGGGATTTTGACCTTAGTGTTTATATATATATATATATATATATATATATATATATATATATATATAATTACAAGCAACTGAAAAATTATAAAAGTTGATATTCTGAAATACTAACAAGATTTCATATAAAAATGATCTTGCCATAATAAAAGGAGTTTGTCTCTTAAAAAAAATCAAAGTTTAAACTGCAAGTTGGAAGAAATTAAGATGAAATTTTTGAATTGCATCAATTGAGTCATAAACTTATAATTACCGCACGTTACATAATTTATAATATTATAACAAAAACCTTTTACTTTTCTATAATTCTAATTTAAGCCTGTCTTTCCATATACCTATGGAATGATAATTTTTCCCAAACTTTGCCTTATAAAATATATATTTTATAATTAAATTTTAATATATTATAACTTTAAAAGACATAGAGAGTGACGATAATAGTCCCTTATATTTGATCAAATTAAATTTGTACTCCCTCAGTTTCCATATGGTATATATGTTATACTATGTTTATTACTTTCTCTAATCCAATTTAATATGCACACTTTTTGATCAAAATAGAGGATAATCAATAATTTATCCTTCCATTTTTTACATGGGCATAGCCTTTCTCTTATTACCAATTTATTCTTTCTGGGATATTCTATTCAACTTGGTAAACATTCATGTGAAGTTCTTCATCAAGAGTTAACGTAACCAAAATTATTGTTCAGTTTTAATGTTCACAAGGCTGAATTACTCTTAATGTCTGATTAAAAATTATCTATTTTGTAGGATGCTTGTTAATTTCTCAGTCAACTCAGTTTTCTCTAAAGTTCTCTAGGAAGAAGGAAGTTTTGAAAAATTAATCCCTTGATCAAAATTGATGTAAGTAAATAATTCATTTGTTAACTTTTACTGTTTTTGTAGCTAGGTAAGACAATTTTAATTTGCTTCAATTCTTTTTGCAAATTAAGCGCAAAGGATGAAAACTTAATAAACACTATTATTTTCTAGAATTAGCTCTTGATAATCATATTATATATGGATGCATTCTAGACCATAGATCAGAAACTAAGATTTGCATTTTTTGAAATTTAAAAAGAAAAATAAAAATAGGAATCAATAGATACTTTTTGTTGCTCTGCCTAGATATGATCAACTAACTTTTTTTTCCTTTTTTTAAAAAAATATTTTGATTGAAATCAGTCTTACTTGCTACTGCAACTATTCTATAACATAACCAAGGAAAAAAAAATGGAATGAAAATTTTTGAAAAACACGTGTTGATTTGCTGCTTATGGAGTTGCAATTATAGGCTTAGAGTCTGAGGTCAGTTCAACGGCCAAATAGGTGAGTCAGTGTCGGAATTTGATTGAAAGGTTATATTGGAAAAATTCATCATAAAGTTAGGGTTAGTTTAACATTTTTAGTTTTACAGGGTTATATTGACACTTTCAGCCTAAATGTAGGGTTATAAAAGAATTTAACCCTTTAATGTATGGAGACAAATCCATAATTATTCAGTGACAAAAGCAATTAAAGAATATCATTTGAAAATTTATTATTTTTCCATTATGGGAAGATGGGGAACAGAAGATTGGAAAAAAATTAGGGTTTTTTTTAGAGGGGCAGAGAGCGAAAAAAAGGTTTTGGATATTCTCTTATTATAGCTAGTACATGTTATTATTTAGAATATTTGGTAATCGTTTTGATAATTTACTTTTTGACTTTTAATATTTTCAGAACAATTATAGAACTTACAACTAGCCAATGAAATGAAATTCAGTAAAAAAATAGTAATTGAACTTTGTTTTTTTACTTGCTATTGCTAATATCCTATAACATAACCAAGAAAAGGATAAAACATAACCAAGAAAATAAAACGGAATGAAAATTCTAACAAACATGTCTTGACTTTTGCTTTTCATGGAGTTGCAATTATAAGCCAGAAGCTTAGAGTTGCAACTTCTTGAATTTATAAAATGGAAAATAGCTAGGAATCAATATGCATACTTTTTGTTGCTACAGTTAAACTTCTATAAATGAATACTCTTGGGACCAGAAAAAAATATTCGTTTAGCGAGATTATTTATTTATCGATAAATGAATATATTATTCATTTATCGATAAATGAATTTTTATTCATTTATCGATAAATGAATTTTTATTCATTTAGATAGTATTGAAGAAATTATATTAGTAATACATGAACTGTATGTATGTGGACTAAGTACAAAAATGTACATATGTACATTGTATTTGAGACTACTAATAAGATAGTATGTACTGTATGGAATATCTAGAGTCTTAGAAAATGTATCTAACCTACACTACAAACTACAGTATGTATGTGGACTAAGTACAAAAATGTACATATGTACATTGTATTTGAGACTACTAATAAGATAGTATGTACTGTATGGAATATCTAGAGTCTTAGAAAATGTATATAACCTACACTACAAACTATATATAGTTCTAAAGTCTTGGTTTGGTAAGTAATTCATTCTACAGTACCATATCTTTCTTAACATTCAATTTGATGGCTTCCAATCAAAAGCCAAAGCCATCAACAAAAACATCTTTGACTGATAAGATAAGGAGGGCCATATGTGAGCATAAGAAGGAACATCCAACACTTACGCAAAAGGATATGCAAGCATAGGTGAAGGAAAAGTTTGGTTTGGATTCTAGCCAAACCACAATATCAAACGGAACTACTTTCTACAACACGAGCAGAATACTCCTAAAGTTTTGTTTGCGCTAGGAAAAATCAAGGATGAGATGAATTTTGGTGGAAAAAAAGCAAAAAACTATAGACTCCTTTTTTGTAAAAGAATTACTTATTGTAGGAACATTGTTGATTGAAAAAAAAAATCTTTTTTAATATATATATATATATATCTAATGAAATGTGATGATTATTCATTTATATTTACATAGGGTCTTTAAGGATTTCAAGAAAATTATTCATTAATGCATTTAGCGAGGTTATTCATTTAACCCCTTAGCCCAAGTCGGGACCGGAAAAAATTATTCATTTATCGAGGTTATTCATTTATCGAACATTCATTTATCGAGGTTTAACTGTATATCTATGAGCGAGCAATTAATCACTTTGTATTTATCTTTTAAATAAAAATAGGCTTTGTGGATGCTGCAACTATCCTTAGAAAGATAGAATGAAAGAGAAAACCTAGGGAATCAGTTTATACCCATCAACGCATAATTTTTTTAATAAAATAATTATATTTTATAAATTACACATTAATTATTTAATAACTATAACCATATTACACGTGAATATCACCACCTCTATAAAAAATATCAGAGCTAAATTAAAGCTTCACATATTTCTTTTTCATAGGGGTAAGACATTGGTAAGATATTCACTTTGTTTGACTAACCTCTATAATATATTAATATTTAGGAAATAATATTATTTTTTATGAAAATTATATAAATATTAATTTCATTAATATTCCACCCATGTACAAATCGAAAAGTAAAATTATAATTTTTTACGTATGAAATTAATTTTTTTGCCTTGAATTTAATTAATTTAAAGTATCACATTACTATTTATATTATACTAGTGGAGTAACATTGTGCGTTATGCGATATCATTAAATAAAATATTGAGATTAGCTTTTATTAAAAAATTTAAAGTTTAGTCATTTAAAAAAAATTATATGAGTTATGAAGTGAAATAATTAATGTAGCTAGAAATCGTTTAATATTGAATACAATAAAAATTAATTATTTTATAAAATTAAATTCAAATTATTTACAAAATTATTATTTATATGTTGAGATTCATTTACAATGTCAATCGAATTATGACATGCATTGAAGCATTATTTATGTAAGCAAAGAAATAATTCATCGATCCATTGTTTACATGAGCATAGCCTTTCTCTTATGACCAATTTTATGTCTTCTGGGATGTTCTAGAGTGGATTTTTTTTTTATTGAGGTAACCGAAATTCCTGTTCAGATTTAATGTAAATAAGGCTAAATTAGTACTCTCTATCTCTAATTGGAAATGATTCGTTTAATTTCTCAATCAACTCAATTTTCTCTGAAGTTCTTTTTGAAGAAGGAATATTTGCAGATAAAGCCCTGGATTAATCAGTTGAGGTAAGCAAATAGTAGTTTATTTGTTTCACTTTTACTGTTTTTGTTAAATTTTAAGCTAATTTGGGCTTCCATCTTAAAAGCAATTGACATTAAGCGGAGGTGACACAAGAACTTATATATAAGTCTTTTAGTTTTTAAGAAACCAATGTATGATATATCTTTCAACAGTTTTAGTAGGAAAGACAACTTTAACTTTCTGCAATTCATTTTGCAAAACTTGAGTTTAACTGGAAAGGATCGAAACTTTCTTCAAACTAGTTAGCTCATGATAAAAGTTGAACCCCTCTTTCGTGTATATATATACACGAAAGTTGGAAGAAGATTGGGTATTCCTCCCTAATTCTATAATTTTTCTTTGGTAAAATTGGAAGAAGATTTTAGTATGATGGGGGATGTATCTAGACCATGAAGCATATTCTAGAAATACCTCCTAGAAGCCTCCGAGCATTAATTGTGGTAGTTGGAGAGATGGAGAAGAGAATTCTAGAGCTTGAGTGCTCATCTATAAATAGGGTGTTCTTGGAGAGGACTTGATCATCCAACCAAAAACCATTTCCTTTCCTTCTAGATATCCTCCAAGAGAGAGTAGTAGGGAGAAGTCTTCATCCTCTCTAGTTGATAGATTTCCACCATAGTGTGAGAAAACCTTTGTAATCCATCCACATTTTGGGTGAGACATTGTAACCCCACTTTAATCATTTAGTGGAAGAGATGGACTACCTAGTCCCGTGGTTTTTCCCGTTTTGGGTTTTCCGCGTAACTAAATTTGGTGTCTTGCTTATTTTTCATTCACCATCCTCATCACACAAAGAGGGAAACTATATTTTTCCCCAACAGTGGTATCAGAGCAAGGTTGATCGGCGTCATATTCTTGTGTGATTCAAGATGGAGGCGGGAGATATGTTCAAACTCACGGCAAAAAATTATGCAAATTGGAAGCCCATGATGGAGGACCACTTATATTGCAAAGATTTGTATGAACCAATCACGGAGGAGACCAAGCCGGAGGAAAAGGATGACAAAGAGTGGGAGATCCTAAATAGGAAGGCGGTCGCCATGATCCGTAAGTACACAGATCGAAGTTTATTTAAGCATGTTTCTACATACACCAATGCCTTTGAGCTATGGAAAAAAATTGAGTCTATGATTCAAAAGAAGACACCACGTAATAAAGCCCACTTAGTGAGGCGGTTGGTGAAATTGGAGTACAAGAATGGCCGATCGAGCACTTGAATAGCTTCAAGGGGCTTGTAAACCAATTGGCAAAGACCGAGATGAAGATCGATGATGAGTTACAAGCTTTGTTGCTCCTAAGCTCACTACCTGAAAGTTGGGACACTTTGGTGGTCACGCTTAGCAACTCGGCTCCAACAGGAAAGCTTACTATGGATGATGTAGCCGATAGCTTGATAAATGAAGAAGCACGGAGAAGAAAACGTGGCACAACAACCTATGCGGAGGCAAACGTGATCGAGAATCATGGAAGAAATGAGTCGCGTGGAAGATTTAGAAATGGTGGATGTGACAGATCACGAGGCCGGTCAAAGTCTCGTTCCCGAGTTACTTGCTACTATTGTGGTAAAGCAGGTCACAAGAAAGATGAATGTCGCAATATCAAGAGAGACCAGAAGAATGGCACGGTCAAACCTGATCAAGTCAATCCAAAGAAGAAGGAAGAAGAAAGCACTACGGCGGTGGCATCCGTGGAGCATGGTGATATCTTTGTCATTGACGATTATGTCAATCTCGCCTACGATGAAAATTTATGGATCGGTGATTCCGGTGCTTCCTTCCACGTTACCTCACATGAAGGGCTCTACTCGTCCTACCAGCGTGGAGATTTCGGCGTTGTGAAGATGGGAAATCAAGTCACAAGCAAGATTGTCGGTAAAGGCGACATCATCTTGAAGATAAACACGGGATACAAGCTCGAGTTGAAGGATGTACGACATGTCCTAGAAATGCGGCTCAACCTTGTCTCGGTGGGAAAGCTTGACGATGCTGGAATGATAAGCCACTTTGGAGATGGAAAATGGAAGATCACTCAAGGCAATATGGTGATTGGTCGAGGAAAGAAGGATGGATCTTTATATGTCATGCAAGGACAAATCTGCAAGGGAGAGGCTAATGTTGCACATGAAACCTCGAACATAGAGTTGTGGCATAAGAGGCTTGGCCACATGAGCGAGAAGGGACTTCAAATCCTTGCACGGAAACATATCCTCCCTGACATAAAAGGTACAACACTTGACCCTTGCACTGATTGTTTAGCCGGCAAATAACATAGAGTTTCTTTCCTCAAGCCTGCTTACCCCCGTAGAAGAGAGAATATTCTTGACTTAGTGCATACTGATGTTTGCTCAATGACCGAAAGATCCCTTGGAGGTGCACAATATTTTGTAAGTTTTATTGATGACCATTCTCGAAAGGTTTGAGTGTCTTTGTTGAAAACTAAAGACCAGGTACATGAGGCGTTCAGGGAGTTCCATGCAAGGGTGGAACGTGAGACAGGCAGAAATTTGAAGTCTGTCAGAGCTGACAATGGTGGAGAATATCGCGGCCCATTTGAAGAGTATTGCAAGTTGTACGGGATCCGACTTGAGAAGACACCACCGAAGACACCTCAGTTGAATGGAGTTGCAGAGAGGATGAACCGCACCATTGAAGAGCGAGTTAGATGCATGTTATGTCATGCAAACCTCCCTAAAGGTTTCCGGGGAGAAGCTGTGAAGACTGGTGTTGATATCATCAACTTGACCCCTTCAGTTCCCTTGGATGGAGACATACCGGAGGAAGTTTGGTCAGGGAGAAAGGCTTCATATGACCATCTAAAGGTATTTGGATGTCGAGCATTTGTTCACATTCCCAAGGATGAGCGGGCCAAGCTAGATTCAAAAACAAGATAGTGTATCTATCTTGGCTCACCCAAGGATGAGTTCGGTTATCGGCTGTGGGATCCAGCCCAGAAAAGGATCGTGAGAATCCGCGATGTCGTGTTATTTGAGGACCAAACCATTAGTAATTACAAGGAATCGCGAGCAGCTCAAACCAGGCGGACCAGAGAGCCTTTGGAGTCCATGCCATCTCCCGTGGTGCAAGATAGTGCAAGAAGAGAATCAGTGGAGGATGTTCACGATGAAGAAGTTGAAAACCGTGATCCCAGAGAAGATACGGAGCAATCTCAAACAAGTGGCGAAGAAATGGAGGAAGCTAATGACCCAGCAGTACCCATGCTTCGGCGTTCAACTAGAGAGAGACAACCTTCGACCAGATATTCACCAGATGAGTACGTGACACTCACTGATGAGGGGGAGCCTCAACACTATGGTGAAGCTATGGAAAATGATCATAAAGATGATTGGGAAAAGGCTATGCAAGAAGAGATGAAGTCCTTGAACGAGAATCATACATATAATGTCGTAGAGCTACCAAAAGGGAAACGAGCTCTAAAATGAAAATGGGTGTTTAAGCTCAAGACCGAAGAAAACAATCTCAAACCCAGGTATAAGGCTCGAATCGTTGTTAAAGGTTGCAACCAGAACAAAAGGTATAGATTTTGATGAGATTTTCTCTCCCGTGGTAAAGATGTCATCAATCCGAGTTGTGTTGGGTCTCGCTGCTAGCTTGAATTTGGAGATTGAGCAAATCGATGTTAAGACAACTTTCTTACATGGAGACCTTGAGGAGGAGATTTACATGGAGCAACCCGAAGGATTCAAAGAGCCGGGAAAAGAGCATTTAGTGTGCCGTCTCAAAAGAAGTCTCTATGGTTTGAAGCAAGCACCCCGTCAATGGTATAAGAAGTTTGAATCCTTCATGAATCATCATGGATTCAAGAAGACACACACCGATCATTGTGTCTTCATGAAGAGGTACGATCGAGATGACTTTCTCATACTCATGCTTTATGTTGATGATATGCTGATTGTCGGGCAGGATAAAAGAAAATAGCTGCTCTTAAGAAAGCATTGAGTAATTCTTTCGCGATGAAATATTTGGGGCCAGCGAAGCAGATTCTTGGGATGCGGATCACGCGGGATCGATCTGAAAAGCTACTTTGGCTATCTCAAGAGAGATATATTGAGAAGATTCTTGAGAGATTTAATATGCATCAAGCCAAACCTGTTAGCGTACCACTTGCCGGACATTTCAAGTTCGATAAGAAGAAAAATCCAAGAAGGGATGAAGAAATGAGAGGTGTTCCATATTCTTCAGCTGTTGGTAGCCTCATGTACGCTATGATATGTACCCGGCCGGATATTGCGCATGCAGTTGGAGTTGTGAGCAGGCACTTGTCAAATCCTGGGAAGGAGCATTGGGCTGCTGTGTAATGGATACTTCGATATCTCATAGGAACAACGAAAAGGTGTTTGCGCTTTGAAACAACCAAACCTGTGTTGGAGGGATACACAGATGCTGATATGGCCGGAGACTTGGAATCTCGAAAATCAACGTTGGGATATCTGACTACTTTGGCAGGGGGAGCTGTATCTTGGCAGTCAAAACTTCAAAAATGTGTTGCCCTTTCTACGACGGAGGCAGAGTATATTGCTGCCACCGAGGCTTGTAAGGAGATGCTGTGGATGAAGAATTTTCTACTTGAATTGGGGCTAAAGCAAGAGAAGTACGTGCTCTATTGTGACAATCAGAGTGCCATCCACTTAGCCAAGAATTCAGCCTACCACTCCCGAACGAAACATATTGATGTTCGCTATCATTGGATTCGAGACGTATTGGAAGAAAAGCGACTACAACTTGAAAAAGTTCACACCAATGATAATTGGTCCGATATGATGACTAAATCACTACCAAGTAAGAAATTCGATGATTGCTGCAAAGGCGCTGGTGTGGAGATCCCTTCCAATTAGATCGGAAGGGGGAGATTTGTTGGGTATTCCTCCCTAATTCCAGAATTTTCCTTTGGTAAAATTGGAAGAAGATTCTAGTATGATGGGAGATGTATCTAGACCATGAAGCATATTCTAGAAATACCTCCTAGAAGCCTCCAAGCATTAATTGTGGTAGTTGGAGAGATGTAGAAGAGAATTCTAGAGCTTGAATGCTCATCTATAAATAGGGTGCTCTTGGAGAGGACTTGATCATCCAACCAAAAACCATTTCCTTTCCTTCTAGATATCCTCCAAGAGAGAGTAGTAGGGAGAAGTCTTCATCCTCTCTAGTTGATAGATATCCACCATAGTGTGAGAAAACCTTTGTAATCCATCCACATTTTGGGTGAGACATTGTAACCCCACTTTAATCATATAGTGGAAGAGTTGGACTACCTAGTCCCGCGGTTTTTCCCGTTTTGGATTTTTCGCGTAACCAAATTTGGTGTTTTGCTTATTTTTTCATTCATCATCCTAATCACACAAAGAGGGAAACTATATTTTTCTCCAACACTTTCGTGTGTATATATATATGGACAGTTAGTATACGGTAACGGGGATACAATATCCCCAGGAACTATTTGCATTCCATAATTATTTGCATTTCGTAATTATTTGCATTCCATAATTCAAGGAACTATTTTAGATGTTATTATTGGAATATGTTTTAATTTAGCATGCCTATGGGTATACAATACTTACGGTATCAAGGGGATACTGTATAATTGATGACCATATTTCCTAATTAAGCAGATGTTATTAATTAATGCGCATACCTTTTGTTGCTATATCTATGAGCAACTAACCATTTGATCATAATCTTTTTGATTTAAATCAGGGTCACTTGCACTAGTAATTATCCTTACATAAGGATAGGATGAAAGGGAAAACCTACCCACCATTTCTTAGCTTTCTTGATTACGTGGGAAGAAAAAAGCAGTATGTGTTCCTGGAGGACCAACTGGAGAGGATGAAATTGGAGTTCAGATTGCTAAAAATGTTTATGCAGGGGTTGGAGTATTGGAAAGATTTGAAATATGATTGGCATTTGCATTTTTCCATCAGTACTTTGAGGCCTAAGCTCAGGCGACTAGGCAAGGAGTTAAAATCAGATTACAAAAGTGCATCTATTCAAAAAAATAGTATGAATTTGGAAGTAATATTTCATGATTTGGAGGAAGCAATTCATCACTTGAAGCGGCAAGTCAAAGATACTTGCATTCATTTATTAGCCGGCGCCTCTACGTGCACTTTTGCACCATCCAACCACAAGAAGTTGCTTGAATATGAAAGAGACATTGCCTTTTTCATTGATCTTATTCAACATAGCCTCGAAGCTCTACAGAACTCTGGCCTGATGGCTCCCGTGATGAAGCAACAAATCGCCTTAATGCAGCAAGGGATGGAAGATTATGGAATGCTTGTCGGCCCAGCTCCCAATAGGTTGTTTAGCCTCGTACCTCGGATTCTTGCTCGTATCTCATGTCTTACATGTCTGTATTGGATTGATGTAAATGATGAGAGTGTGGCATCTACCATGGAGGCCTTGCTGTCTAATTTGTTACACAAAACAAGGCCACACAATTCTTACAGGGTAATATCATTCTATTTTCAGCATTCAAAAATTTATCAACCTCTTGCAAGTTATCTTGGTTTTCTACTTCAAGATTTGGCTCTTCCTATGAAATGTGACATCGATATACTTCAAAAGGACATGGTATTCATGTTGTCATTTCTCATTGACCCACCCAATGTTGATTCAGAGGACCGAGAAATGATTTGGGCGCAAATTTATGCTACCATCAATAAGTTTCCAAGTCTAATTTGCTCAGCCAGTTTTGATGAAGAAGTTTGCAAGGCTAACCTTTCTGATTTCCTAATGAAGGTCGATGGACTAAAGGCTAAAGTAAGAAAGTTGTTTCTTGTGATTCCATATTCACTGCAGTACCCTTCCCCCGGTACTAATGTCATAGGTCTCCTTGATATCCTATTACTAAATCTGAGAAGAATGTTGAAAATAGAGATGCATTTGATTCCTCCATTTTTAAAACATCTGTGTGAATCACTCTTGGCTGAGTTAGTATTCATTAGGCCACTTCTCAAAAATATGTTGGAGCTGCGACATGATGGTGAGCACGGGGAAATTTTGAATTTGTGGAGTGGAATTGGCAACATGGTTTACAATGCAGATTATTGTTCTAAGCTTTGTTTTTTGAGGAAGTCTTCAGTTTGGTATGGCATGATAGCTCTCCCAGAGGTCATTGAAGACATAAAGTCTATTAAGATTGAGATTAATAGGCTTGTTGGAGTGGAGAATATGTGCTACAAGAAAAGAAAGCTTAATCATCATGATAAGAGTGTGGAAGCCAATGCTTTGCGACCACGAGGTACATCTTCTGAAATTGAAAGATTTTCTATGGGCTTCAAAGATGTTGAAGGGCTAATAATTAATGAGTTGACGAGAGGACTAGATTCTCTCACCGTCATCTCCATTTCAGGATCGGGTGGCCAAGGTAAAACAACTTTGGCGAAGAGAATATATAATGATTCTAATGTTCGATGCCGCTTTCAAAAAAGTGTGTGGTGCTACGTGTCTAAAGATTGCCCAGTTAAGGAGTTACTAGTTCAAATATTGCATGGAAAAACTAAGGATGGTAGTGCCATTGAAATAAAAATGGAAGATTTAATCGAGCGTGTCTGGAAAAGTTTGAAAGGAATAAGATTTCTTATTGTCTTGGATGACATTTGGGATAAAGATGCTTGGGGCCAGTTGAGATTGGTATTTCCAGATAACAAGAATGGGAGTAGAATTTTGTTTACTAGTCGGAATCGTGATTTGGCTTCACAAGTTGAATCATACTCGATTTCTCATCCCCTGCCACTGTTTTCTGATGAGGAAAGTTGGGAGTTGATGGAAAAGATTTTATTCGGTTCTTATGCTTGTGATAAAGATTTAGTGGGGATTGGAAAGAAAATTGCAAGTTGTTGTAAAGGCCTTCCTTTAGCCGTGGCTCTTACTGCAGCTGTGCTTGGAAGAACTGAACACAATTTGGATTCATGGAGCAAAGTGGAAAAGAATTTAAAGATGCACCTTGCTCAAGAAGGTTGTGGAAATGTGTTAGAGCTGAGTTACATATATTTTCCAGATCATTTGAAATCGTGCTTCCTATATTTTGCGGCATTTCAAAGGGGAGAAGATGTTAGAGCTAAGAGATTGAAGTTACTTTGGATAGGTGAAGGGTTTGTCATCCGAGATAGAGGAACCTCGAAAATAGATTTGGCTACTGAGTACTTGAATGATCTTGTTTCTCAAGGCTTAGTAATTGTGACCGAAAGGAGTTCTAAGAGTGGAATAAAGAAATGCAATGTTCATGATTTACTATATGACTTGTGTTTGGAGAAAGCCAAGGAAGATAATTTCATGCATTGGGCAGAGAAGAAAGGCTATGATAGGCTGCTCAAGTATAACCTACATTGGCTTCGTGTTGGTTAAAGTGACCCTTTCATCGAGTCAAGTCATACTGTAACCTATAGGGAATTACCAACAAGTGCACTTCACTCTTTTCTGTGGTCGAACTACTACTCCTTTGCCGGCAGAGAATTCTCTAATTGGCTCATTGTCAACTTTAAACTTCTTACCGTATTGAAGTTGAGACTCGATATGGATGAATTTCCTGAAGCTATTCTATCTGAAGCAATTTATTTGAGATACTTGGAGCTGAGTATACAAGGATATGTTGCAGGTATTCCTCCCACAATAGCTAATTTGTAGACGCTGATAACTCTCATCTTTGATTGTCATGGGCTTAAGAACAATCTGTTGCCTTTTTCTACGTGGGATATGGAAAGTTTAAGAAATGTTGATATTGGGAATGCTTGTCTTCACTGGGAGGGTTTTGATCCAAAAAACTCTAGTAAGTCTAATATTGAGACACTCGGTACAATAAGGCTTGATCAGGATGATAGTATGACAGTTGAATTTTTAAGGAGATTTCCCAACCTTAGAAAGCTGAAGTGCAAAGCTGGCAAAAGGGAATGGCACATTATGGAGTTGTTATCCATGGTTGGATCGATATTAATAAAACTAGAGTCCCTGAAATTTCGGGGTGTTGGACATCCAGAATCAATAGTTAGGGAGTTTGCTAAGAATGAGAATCTTACCAAGTTGAGTTTGCATGGGACTAATATACCATGGAGTGTTTTTTCGTAGATTGGAAAACAGCTACCCAATCTCCTTGTTCTTAAACTACTTTCTAGGTCATGTGAGGGGCGCAGTTGGAAATTAGAAGATGGGGCCTTCTCAAACCTTATATATCTGAAATTAAAATGGTTGTTCGTTGAAGAATTTGATATCTCCAGCTGTGACGACCCCTTACCTTGCTTGGAGCATCTTGTCTTTGAAAAATGTCTAAGACTTGTGGAGATTCCGCCTATCCTCAGACACATTAATACGTTGAAGACAATCAGGGTTCTTTGGTGTACCCAAGAACTCAAAACTTCAGCCATGACAATTTTGGAGGAACAGAGAGAATTTGGGAACGACACCCTCCAAGTTCTTTTTTATATATGAAAACGATGATGATCAAGATTGGTTGGCATGCATAGGTGCAGGTAATTCAAGTTGTTTCGACCTTTGATTCCATTTCTTATTGGTTTATAAAAAAGATTTTTAGTACTCTTTTCAAACTGAAATCTATACATCTCTTCAGGAGTGATTTTGTGGTGCAATCAAACAATTTAGTGACAGAAGCCGCTTGGATGATGGTGCTTAAAGATTATGTGAGGGGGATAAACTGGAATTCTCGTAGAGGTATGCTATTCTAAAATGCTAAATTTGACCCCCTGATATTTATCATTTGTTTCTTTCTTTCAGGTATGCAATGTTGGCGTAAGTGATAAAGTTTCCCGTCTGTCTAGTTTTTTTTTGTGAAGATGCAGAGAGAAAAAGAGGGAGTTTTGATTGTTGTAAGTTTATGCAGAAAGAGAGGGAGTTTTGATCTTTTAGTTTTTGATGCTTCATGTATGATGCCCCTTAATGATCGGCGATCAGTTGTCACAATGTGAACTCTTCATTTAACTGATAGTTTGCTGAGGTTACAACATTTGATTTTGGCTCTTTTAATTTCAATTGCCTCCTTAGAAAAGGCTATGATCCTGCTACTCTTTCTGATTTTTTGAAGATCAAAACCGTGCCTTTGGTCTTGATTCATAAATCGCTCTTGAAGAAATTAAGTGAAAGAAGTTCTTGATGATCTGTATAGATTCGTGGGAAAATTATCTCTGCCTATTTGATGAATGTTGTATAGATTCTCTTGCTTTTCAAACGGGCCCAAACATGGATATTTGCTACAACCTTTTCACTATCTCCTTAATTTCTGTGGCTAATTGTTCTGTGTTTTACGATGCAGAAAACTTGGATGCGCAAGGCTCTACGTTCATTGCCTCATTCTCTCCAAACAGGATCTTTTGCTGGGAATGATTTACTTGTTTAATTGATTTCTAGTGTGATGCTAAGACTGTATACTCATCGGGATCATAAGCATTACTTTATATACATCAAAAGGACATACTTTCTATGTATTTTGCTGGTGGTTTTGCATTCTCTCTCGATTTTCCGAGAACTTTAGGATTGGATTTCAGAAAATAGTTGCCTCAGAAATCTTCTGGATAGACTATCATGTTCAGACTATTTTGATGCATGCCATTTAGAAGTTTGTTCAGCTGTATCCGTGTTAGTTTTTGTATCAGCTATTTGCTTAGTTATTTCCTATCAAACTCTCGTGAAATCTGGGATTTTGTGTAGTTCAGCATGTTTGTATCCTCCACAGTTGGACAAACTCATCGAGTATGCTTGAGTTTCTTGTGTTTGATCTGAAATTGTTGTTTGTCTTCAGATTCTTGAGTTCCTTTGTTCCATCTCAATGAATGATGCAAACTAGGAACATTCATCATACATCCCAAGTTCAGATTCTGTTCAACATCAACTTCATATTTGAACATTCAGAAAAATTAATTACAAAGGTTTCCTAGGAAACAATAACAAGGTCTGCCTCTTTGCTTTAATCTTTGAATGCTGCTAATTTGAATGATGATCTCCTGACTAAACAAGCTTTTTCAAATTTAAAAAAAAACCAACAACTATATTTTTAACTTTAACACTTTATTTTTTAACATAGATATTATATGCTTTTAATTTAGGAATGACCGCCATCCCTAAGACTTGGCCAAAGGAATGTTGGTATTAGGTATGAAATTTAGGCTCTTTTTTTTATAGAGTTGTGCTTATAAGCAAAACTAACTTATTTTGAAAGTAAGAGGAGACCTTTTTTTGTTTTCCCCCCAAAAATAGTTTCTGCTTGTAAAATAAGCTATTTTTTGAACACTATATCAAACACTAAAAAATGTTTTGCTTATAAGCAAAGCTCATAGCCTTAAAACTATGTCTTAAAAGATTAAATTGATGTGTTAGAATACAAATATTATCTTTAAAATAGTAAATATGATTATAAAAATGTTAATTTTAAAGTCAAACTAAGGGGTATAAATTTCTAAACAACAAATTGTACTAAAACATATTCTAAAATATTGAACTAAAGCTTTATAGTGTATTCCCTCCATCCCATAACTAATGACAACTCACTTTTTGACTCAATATTTATGAAACCTAATGTGACCCCTCACTTTTGGCTCAATATTTAAGAAATGTGATGCGGCTCAACTAATGACCACTCAATTTTACAAAAATAGATAAGTTTTTAAAGTGAACAAAACTTATGGGATTGACTAAAATAGAAAAGTAACCAATAACTGTGGGATGGAGGGAGTTTGTATCATCAGAACTTCGATTTTTGTGTAAATTTTCGACATAATTGGAGAGCAAGCAGGGGGAAAAATAAGGGTTATAGTCAATATAACCTCATAGATTTGCAAAAGTAATAACATAACCCTCAATTGTTTAAAAGTATAGAAATAACCCTAAGTATTTAATTAAAGTGCCAATAAAAATTTCAGGGACCATTTTCGGCATTAACCTAAACAAGGTCGACGTTGATCAGACTTAAAAAGGCAAAAATGGCCTCAAGTCAAAACATGAAAATTTAAGACAATTTTGCCCTTAGTATTAAGAGTATCACTACCGCATTGCTGGGCCACCACCGGAACGCCGCTGCGCCACCTAACCCATCACCACCCGATCCTAAACCTATACCCACCCACCGCGAGCTGCCCCATCATCGCGATCACCGTCAGAAAACCGTTTGGCCACCGCCGGGACACCGTCGCACCACTGCCTCCAAATTCATCCCAAACCCACTAGGCAATGGTTGGGCCACCACCGGATTGCCGCTGCCACCAAATCTCAAACCCACCACCACCCTAACCCCTAATTCCACCCCTATCACCATAACCCACCCATTACCCTAGCTCCCCCGCAATGGCAGATTTAGGGCATGAACACTGGGGTACGTACCCCCACTGACCCCCACCTCTAATACTTGAAAGTTTATTTTTTTAAAAAAATTAATTGTACATGTGTTCCCAATATTTATAGGTATATTTTCAGCAATAAGACAAAAGAAGTGTATTAGTTTTACACTTTCACTTTATCTACTTCAATCAACACTATAAATTTAGATTTGACAGCATTAATTTTTTAATTTTATCTTCATCTTCTATCACAGGTACTAAACAATTTTTTCTTTTTTTATAAATATAAAAAGTTGACAGTTTGTCCTTCTATTCATTCATCGTCACAAAACAAATACACACATGATTACTTGCCTGAAGAGTCCATTTGCACCGGTCTTGTTTAAATCAATGTTTTTGAAATAATTTGCAAGAAAACTATGGATATGAGGAATCTATTATATACTGATTAATAATGTACTAATTATGTGCATTAGATTGAAATATTCATAGTTCAATCCATGATTGTCTTGATGCATTCATCAAAAAAAGTATATCTTATTGAGTTTTTTTTAAAAGAGTTATCAAACGTTATCAAAATATGAATTTTTTAAAAAAATGTTGATAAATTATATTATTTAGACTAAGATTAAAGTTTCAATAATATACATTTTTTAAACTTATATTTTATTTTCCAATATATGCTTAACTAATATTACTGTGTCCCTACTAAATCTATTTTCTAAATTCGCCACTGCCCACCCATCTTGAGCTGCCCCATTACCATCTGGAATGGCATTTGCTCCAACCACCATCACCTCATTGCTGGAACGTTGTTTGTGGTGCCGCGAAGGTGAGGTGAATCGAGAGCGACACTGAGAGGTGATGAAAATGGAAGAGGTGATGTGGGTTAAGGAGGAGTGGCGGAACCCTAGCCCTGACCACCGTAGATGCTGCCCTGCCACAACCACTGCCGCGTGGAACCTTATCCCCACCGTTGCCCCCAAAACCCAGTGCTGCTACAACTACATGTCCTTTCATATCCAACGCGGTAGCATGGCATTGCGGAAGAATAGTTAGTATTGCACTGGTGGGCCAAATCCCTACCAAAATTTGTCAAAATGGTCAGTTTTGCACTTTTACTGATTATCTAGGGTTTTATCAACACTTTCAAATACAGAAAAGTACTTAAGTCAGTTATGTAGGATTACAAAAATCATTATTTTTTCAAACAAAGGGACGTGGTATTGGTCTTGGGGACCAAAAGATGCATAAGATGCTATGTTAGGGGCCAGAAAAATAATTTAGTCTAATTTATTGATTGGCAACAATATGAATACATCACAATTTCACTGTATCATCATCTTCACCACACACCTGCTTTATTACAATTTCTATGCAAAAACAAAAAAAATCCTATTACACTCCTACTTAAACTGACAATCTTGCAGAAATGGCTATTTTGAATTTTTTAGCAAAAAGACATGAAAATCTTAACCCTATGAAAAGGGACAAGCCTGAAAGCAATAATAAGAAGGAGATGCATCTAAGAACTCAAGATAAAAGAATTGTAGAAAATCAAGGTGCTGAAACTCAGATTAAGACACAAAAACATAGGGCACAAATTGAAAATCAGGAATTAAGCCATAACTATGGTGTGCCAGCTGTACAGTGTAACATTGTCAGACCTGGCTCAAGACCAATGCCCCAACACCAGCCTGACAGGCGGCTAAAGGCGGCGCAACCAGGAAAAAGAGAAACAACATCAGCAAAGAACAGACTCACGACGACTGAAAAAGGGAAAGCAAAAAGTTCTCCGGTAACCTCCAAAGAGCTGTTGGTTTTATCCCCTGTTCAGCGCAATAATGGTCATTTTTCACCATTCGTAGAAGAGGATTTTCTAGCTTAAAAATTGAGGCATTAGTTAATGGATTACCTCAAACAATCAAAAGTGATTTCTCTGCGGCCAAACGACATTAATTTGCCGGGATTTCGACGATATCAAAAAAGGTTATACAACGGTCACAACGCTATTAATCAACCATTGAAATCTAATTTGATGGCAGAGTCTAAACGATTGCGATGGAATTTGGTGTTGGTGTTTTAAAGAAACACAAGCTATTTAAGTATGAATGGATTCGAGTAGTTGTGAGCTCGGGATGTTAAAACAAGTTTGGTGGTGCAGAGTGCACACTTGTATGAACTATCTACGAGCTTACCGTTCTGGGATATGTATTAAAATTCGTTGGCAAGACTAACATGTATTATCCTTTTTGTGGAAAGATATATCATTCTAACTACATCCGTATTTATACATACTTATAACAGTGGTGGTGTATAGTGTCTGACTCCTTAAAGGATGAGGATGAACTAAGGATGTGTACGAGATGCAGTGTTGGCGGCATACTCAACTTACTGCATTGTCATGTGGAAAAATACACAATGCAGAGTTTATTAAAATTTTGATAACTACGATACACATGATGTCGAAAATGTAATCATTTACGTGAAAAGATGTGTTGTTTCAAAATTCATCTCTGACAACTAGGATATATCGTATGTGGAAAATATATTCATTTGTGGAAAGATACATTGTATTACAATTGTATCAGAGTAGTGCATCATAAAACGTGGTGACCTGTAACCTACACATTCCACGACAGGTAGTGTCTTTTCAGAACATCTCCTATATATACATGTGATTTTCAGAACATCTCCTATATATACATGTGATTTTCAGAACATCTCCTATATATACATGTGTATTCATTCACAGATCCACAAGAAAAAATCTTAGAATTTTCAGACTTACTCAGTAACTAAAATACTGCACTCAAAGCCTTTCTCTTGTTTCAAGCCTAGATCAAGAGGGTATTTTTCGATTGTTTTATCCTCGGGGAGAATTCGTGTAACCCAAGGCAGTAACTAGGTCGAATTACTCTTTGTTGGTATGCCTTGAATATGTATTAGCCGCTTCGACAGGTTGGTACGGGGGTCTCGCTGGCCTAGGGGTACGGGGGTCTCACTGGCCTGAGCGTACCCTGGCCTGGGGGGGCGGAGTCGCCCCCGGTCCGACGGTATAGCTTGTCTCTTTATTGGACTGCTGTTGATTTGGGCCGAATTGTGTTTTGGCCCAGTTTGTTAGGGTTTAGTGGAGACAGCATATAAAATGTCTCTCTTCTCTCTATAAGCATTAATTCTGATATAGTGAATCCGTCTCCCGTGGATGTAGCCAAAATTTGGTGAACCACGTAAATCTTGTGTCTTGTTATTTTCGTTCATATTTTCTGTTCTTTCTCCATTCCGCACAATAGCTACCATAACATCAAATATTCTTCTTACCACATCAATTTCACCCACCAAACAATGGTTGAAAAATGATAGTAAAACAAGTTGAATTTCATCAACTTTTGAGCTTCGTTTTGAGTTAGGCTCGAACTGAATTAGAGTAGGTGGGCATCGTTTTGGATTCTCCTCTGCGAGTACTATAAAATCGGCCATTTAAACTCTCAAAACAGATAAAAAGTGAATGAGATATGGATGCTCAAGGAGTCACTCTGAGAATGGAAGCTTAGGCGGAAATTCATTCGCACGTACTAAGTTTTTTGTAATTTTTGACTATCTAAAATACGTTTGGATCGTGAGAAAGTCTTTCGAAAGCCCAAACCACGTAACAAATATTCTAAGAATCACATGTGGAATATATGAGATTTGATACGCGGTTAATCATGATAAGGAATATGATATTCTTATCTTTCCAGAATCTATTCAAATATTTGTAAAATATTTGGTGGTTAGAGAATATTTTATCTGATTACGGGAATCAGATCTTCCACGTATCTTCCAATAGGGTTTCTTAGACATCTATAAATAGAGCATCTATGTCAGACAAAAACCTCGCACCATTCTCAAGTTCCTCCCTACTTCTAAACGTGAGTCTTATCTTCTTTCTATGTCTTTGTTAGTGATAGTCCCTCTGTCTTTATCGGTGATAGTCCTTCGGGCTTTGTGTGATGGTTTTATCCTAGGGAACGATGTCCACGATGGGATTCATTCGTTTCAAGGACAACGAGTGTACTCGTGACTCCATCAATATGTGATATATGTGATTGCTTCAAACATGCTTATTAATTGAATGCGTGAATTATTAGTACTATTTCATTATTGTTACTAATGTTAAATTGCTCGTGTAATTTCGTTATTTAATTTCCACATGTTTTTCAATATACGGTCAACAGTCTTGAAACGAATGAAATTTGTTGAGTTATATTGATTAAACTTAGTCGAAAAAAATTACACGATTTATGCATGCTTACGTGATTATATAATTAATCTGCATAAATATTGCATGCCTTACTATTATGCTCAATATTGCATGCCTTACGTTACCATATTTTTGCATGCCTCACATACGCATGCGTAAGGTTCTACATTGCTTGCATGTTGTTTAATATATTCCATATATGTGACTGCATGCTTTATGGAAATTGTATGTTTGGAAAGATATGCATGCTACTAATATGCATATGGTTTTGCAAGTCTACGAAAATGTTTGATTGCATGCTTTATGGAAATTGTATGTTTTAAAAAAAATTATGCATGCTAATGATTTTGGTTATTTACAACAAAATCACATTGAGCAATTTGTTATGTATAATTATT
The DNA here is from genome assembly GCA_037428765.1 of Rubia yunnanensis. Lineage (NCBI taxonomy): Eukaryota > Viridiplantae > Streptophyta > Magnoliopsida > Gentianales > Rubiaceae > Rubia > Rubia yunnanensis. The sequence continues at coordinate 10,378,051 of CM075068.1, forward strand.
TAAAATATTATACTACGATATTTGATGTGTACTTATATTTAATGATGAATAATTTTGTATGTACACATTGATGAATCCTAGAACCATGTCGAGCAATGATGCTGCGAAGACTACCCCTGGGGCGATGCCTTTTGTGGCTATTCCTCATGCTGAGAAACCCGAGAAGTTCAATAATGGTATGAACTTCAAGATGTTGCAACAGAAGATGCTCTTCTACTTGTCCACTATGGGTTTGGAACATTACGTTCACGAAGATCGTCCCGTTGTGGATGAGAAAAGTGCTAAGAAAGTTCAAGATGCTGCGGTGGAGTGGAACTCTAAGGAGTATGTCTGCCGCAACATCATTTTGAATGGCCTTCACGATGTCATTTGGAATGTGTATCAGGTGAAGGATCCTTCTAAGGTGTTGTGGGAAACTCTTGACCAAGAGTACAGGGGTGAGGAAGTTGGATCCAAGAAGTGGGTCGTCGGCAAGTTCCTCGACTACAAGATGGTTGATGTCAAGTATGTGGTCAGTCAAGCTCAAGAGCTTCAAATGATGATCAATGAGCTAATAGCCAAGAAGATGACAATGTGCAAGACTCTCCAAGTCTATTGCATCATCGAGAAGCTACCTCCAAGTTGGAAGGACTTCAAGAGTTATCTGAAACACAAGCAAAATGTGATGACCATGAGGGATCTGATCCAAAAGCTTCATGTTGAGGAGGATAACCGCATCTCTGAAAATAGGATGAATGGATATGTGCCTGTGGCAAGGGCCAATCTTGTAAAGGTTGGTGGGAGCTCCAAGTCAAAGAAGGCCAAGGCAAAGAAGGGATCCAAGTTGGGAGCTAAGGGTGGAGTTTCGAAGAAGTCAAAGTTCACTGGCAAGTGCTACAATTGCAACCTCGTTGGCCACAAGTCCTCCGAGTGTAAGAAGCCAAAGAATGCCAAGAATGAAGCCAACATGGTTGAAAATCTTGCACTAGATGTGAATAACATGAATCTGTGTGATGTGATTTCTGAAGTCAACATGGTGGATTCCAATCAAAAGGAATGGTGGATTGATACTGGTGCTACTAAGCACATTTGCTCTGTCAAGGAAATGTTCTCAAACTTCAAGGCAATTGAAAATGGAGAGACCATCTACATGGGAAACTCTGCAACTTCTATGGTGAAAGGGCGTGGCACTATGGTGCTGAAGATGACATCTGGGAAGGAATTGACTTTGAAGAATGTTTTGTATGTGCCAGACATTCGCAAGAACCTTGTGTCCGGTTCTGTGTTGATCAAGAATGGCTTTAAGCTAGTGTTTGAGTCTGATAAGTTAGTCTTGTCAAAGCAAGGTATGTTTGTAGGCAAAGGTTATTAGCTAGATGGTATGTTCAAGTTTAACACCATGGTTGTACCTCCTAAGAAAGATGAAATGAATGCTTCTTCTTCTTCTGCATACATGATTGAGTCTTCCAATTTATGGCATAGTAGACTAGGACACGTTAATTATGATTCGATAAGAAGATTAATTAAAATGGAGAACATACCTAACATGGAAATTGATGCAAATCATAAGTGTGAAACTTGTGTTAAAGCTAAGATGACTCGAACGTCTTTCAAACAAGTTAAACAAAACATGAAACCTCTTGAGTTGATACATACCGATATCTATGATCTCAAGTTCGTGCAAACAAGAGGAGGTAACAAGTATTTCATCACTTTCGTGGATGATTGTACGGAATATTGTTATGTGTACTTGCTGAAAAGAAAAGATGAGGCAATTGAGAAATTTGTTCTCTACAAAACGGAAGTTGAAAATCAACTTGATAAGAAGATCAAGGTGATTAGAAGTGACCGTGGAGGTGAATATGTAGAGCCATTTAGGGACTATTGTTCTGAACATAGCATTATTCACGAGGTCACTGCCCCCTACTCGCCTCAATCTAATGGTGTGGCTGAACGTAAAAATTGCACTCTTAAAGAGATGATGAATGCGATGTTGATAAGTTCTTGGTTGCCACAAAGCGTGTGGGGAGAGGCTATTTTGACGGCCAATTATCTTTTGAATAAGATACCCCGTAAGGATGAGAAAGCAACTCCTCATGAGTTGTGGAAAGGCATGAAGCCATCCTTTACGTACTTGCAAATGTGGGAGTGCCTTGTGAAGGTATTAATCCCACCCCCAAGAAGTTAAAGATTGGACCTAAAACGGTTGACTATATCTTTATAGGATATGCACATGAGAGTAGTGCTTATCGATTCCTTGTACATGAATCTCATCATCCAGAGATTCACAAGAACATGATCATTGAATCAAGAAATGCAAATTTCTTTGAGGATGTGTTCCCTACCAAGGAAAGGTCTGAATCGTCAAAGAGGACCGTTGAGTCACTAGACGAAGGCGTAGTAATTCCTGACAATCTCGAGGATTAAGAGGAGGAAGTGGATGAACCTAGACGAAGTAAACAGATTAGGACCGAAAAATCATTTGGTCCTGATTATCTAACGTTTATGCTTGAAAGTGAGCCACAAAGTTATAAAGAAGCTGTGAATTAGTCGGAGGGGCCTATGTGGAAAGAAGCGATTAAAAGTGAAATCGACTCGATTCTACATAATCATACTTGGGAGCTAGTGGACTTACCTCTGAAGTGTAAATCAGTGGGCTACAAATGGATCTTCAAGAAGAAGATGAGAGCAGATGGCTCGATTGACAAGTATAAAGCCACACTTGTAATCAAAGGTTATAGACAAAAGGAAGGTCTTGACTACTTTGATACTTATTCTCCAGTCACGAGAATAAGCTCCATTAGAATGATACTTGCTATCGCCGTGTTGCGTAAGCTTGAGGTTCATCAAATGGATGTGAAGACTGACTTCTTGAATGGAGATTTAGAGGAAGAAATCTACATGGAGCAACCTGAGGGTTTTACGGCTCCTGGTCAAGGAGGAAAAGTCTGCACGTTGGTGAAATCATTGTATAGTCTCAAATAAGCACCAAAGCAATGGCATGAGAAGTTTGACCATATCGTCCTTGCCAATGGTTTCAAAATCAATGAGTGTGATAAGTGCATCTACGTGAAAGACACGGAAAATGGATATGTAATCCTATGTTTATATGTAGATGACTTGCTCATTCTGGGTAGTAATGAAAAGACGTTCAAATCTACCAAGGACATGTTGAATTCTCATTTTGACATGAAGGATATGGGACTGGCGGATGTGATCTTGGGGATAAAGATCATCCGAAGCTCTGATGGTATCACCTTAACCCAGTCTCATTATGTAGATAAAATCCTTGAGAAATTCAACAACAATGACTCAGAGGTGGTGATGACTCCAATGGATCCGAATTTGCATCTACGAAAGAACAAATTGGAGGCTATTAATCAGGTGGAGTACTCGAGAGTCATTGGGAGTCTGATGTACTTGATGAGTTGTACCAGACCAGACATTGCCTACATTGTAAGTAGGTTGAGTAGATACACGAGTAATCCCAGTATGACTCAATGGGAAGAAATAACTAGAGTATTGAGATATCTACGTTTCACTCGTGATTATGGTCTACATTATTCGAGTTATCCAGCTGTAGTTGAAGGATACAGTGATGCAAACTGGATACACGATATAAAGGATCTGAAATGCACTAGTGGGTATGTATTTACACTAGGTGGAGGAGCAGTCTCGTGGAAGTCCTCTAAAAATGGTTATTACTTGATCCACGATGGAATCCGAGTTTGTTGCCTTAGACAAGGCGGTGAGGAGGCCGAATGGCTCCTTCAATTCGTAGAGGACATTCCTAGATGGCCGAAGCCTATGCCAGCCATATGTATACATTGTGATAGTGTATCTGCTATTGGAAAGGCTCGGAATATGCTCTATAATGGGAAGTCTCGTCATATTTGACGGAGACATAGTTCCATAAGAAAACTTCTCTCAACTGGAGTGATCACAATTGACTATGTAAGGTCTAAGGACAACATAGCCGATCCCTTGACTAAGGGATTGAATCGAGAGGAATGGGACTGAAGTCCATTAAATGATGGGTTACGTATGTGGACACCCAACCTATGTGACTGGAGATCCCAAGATCTAGGTTCAAAGGGAAAACTAAACTGCAAAGACCCATTACGATCACTGTGGAGGGTTCATACCTCCTGTCTTATTTCCTATGATGAAGAAATAGTGATGTGAGTGGAGGTTAAGCATTAAATTTCTTTTAATGATTCACAGTATCGAGTGTATGATACTTGAAAGAGCGCATAGTTTACGGAACTGCTCTTACGCTAAGAATCATCTATGTAAGCGAGAAGTGTGGCCGCTTCGAAAGGGAATTGTTGGGACACAATTCCTTAGAAACCTTACAGAACTAGGGGGTGTGCCATGGCCTGATTAATGGACACAACCAAAAAAAGCACAAAGGCTAGGAAAGATGTCTGTGGGAAGTGCATTGTCGTTCACACAAGCGGTCGGGGAAGTTCAAGGACATCGCATCTACTTCCTAACCAGTGGGCTAAGTGTACTCTCTCAAGGGAAAGTTCAAAGTGTGACACCTACTTATCCTATGAAACATCTATTCCGTCGAAATGAATCTATCATTAAGTCAAAATCCGTGTCTGGAGTGATTTTTCTGATTCCACATCAATATCTATTCATGTGGGGGATCGTTGGAAAATGATTGTAAAACAAGTTAAATTTTGTCAACTTTTGGGCTTCGTTTTGAGTTGGGATGGAACTGAATTAGAGTAAGTGGGCATCGTTTTTGGATTCTCCTCTACGAGTACTATAAAATCGGCTGTTTAAACTCTCAAAACAGATAAAGGGTGAATGAGATATGGATGCTCAAAGAGTCACTCTGAGAATGGAAGCTTAGGCGGAAATTCATTAACACGTACTAAGTTTTCTGTAATTTTTTACTGTCTAAAATACGTTTGGATCATGTGGAAGTCTTTCGAAAGCCCAAACCGCGTAACAAATATTCTAAGAATCACGTGTGGAATATATGAGATTTGATACGCGGTTAATCATAATAAGGAATATGATATTCTTATCTTTCCAGAATCTATTCAAATATTTGTAAAATATTTGGTGGTTAGAGAATATTTTCTCTGATTACGGGAATCAGATCTTCCATGTATCTTCCCATAGGGTTTCTTAGACATCTATAAATAGAGCATCTGTGTCAGACAGAAACCTCGCACCATTCTCAAGTTTCTCCCTACTTCTAAACTTGAGTCTTATCTTCTTTCTCTGTCTTTGTCGGTGATAGTCCTTCGGGCTTTGTGTGACCCCGAGGTAATTTTTACTTGTTAAAATTACCTTTGATGATTTTATCCTAGAGAACGATGTCCACGACACAGTCCCATAAGAAGTCCCATACTTGGAAAAGGATATGTAGTATTAACTCCTTTGCAGAAGAAAATTCTCAAATTATACATGGTAAAGGATTGAGCAATTGCTGGAATGCCAATTGGTGCCCAAATGGTCCTCTTTCTAAATGTGTTCCACTTTCAGTCCTATCACCTTTTTACTATTACACCATTGCTGACTTCATTAGGGAAAAAAGCCAGATACTGCAACATATCTCACCTTATTTGGAACATGATACTTTGACTTTTTTGCAGGAAGCACAACCTCACACAGAAAGGGAGGATATACTTATATGGAAACTTGAAGATATAGGTATCTTCTCATTTAGATCAGCCTACAGAGGCCTTACCCAACAATCAGGTAATTTCCCAGCCACTAGATACATCTGGAACCCTAGACTGCCAAAAAAATATCCATTTTCACATGGAAGCTGCTGAATTCTCTCCTTCCTTTTGATGATGTCTTAGTCCAATGTGGTTTTAGCTTAGCCTCGAAATGTCCAGCATGTGATCAATCTGACTCAATAGAGCATTTTTTCACCTCATGCCATTTGGCTCAAGCTGTTTGGGATAATACTTCGGATATTCTGGGGATTCAACTGCATACATTAGATAGTTTAACTTTCAGGTTTTTTAATATTGGAATAATACTGAACTCTCTAAGGTGCATAGAGATATCTGTAGGATGTTTCCATCTCTGATATGCTGCTCATTATGGAAAGCTAGGAATGCTTTCTACTATGACAACAAAAAGTTTTCACAAGCTCTAATCAGTAAAGAAGTGAGAGATCTTATTTTTCTTTCTTTCTCAGCCAAACCTGCTCACTCCAATGTGTATCTTATTAGAAGCTATCCTATTTTCTCCCTGATTCCGCTTCTGAGACCACTCCCTAAGCCTTCTATATCCACTGTCTTCTGGAAAAAGCCACCACAAAACAGTATAACTATGAACGTATATGCATCCTGGTCCCCTAACATGTCCACAATTGGCCTTATAGCTAGAGATTGGACTGGTAAGCCGTGCCTAACTCAATCTTTCACTACCATTGCTAGTACACCATTAGAGGCTGAAATGAAGGTCATCCAGGCAGCAACTAGATGCTTCTCTAGTTTGGACCCTGGATGTTCTTACATAGTGGAATTAGATGACATGCTTGCGGTGAACATGATAAACAATCCCAAAAATTCCAAATGGTCTCTATATGTCTTAGCTTTCCAAACTCACTCTGAGCTTAAGCAGGCTACACTAAGACATATCTATAGGGAATATAATGCAGTTGCTAATGCAATTTCAAAGCATAAACCGACTCACCCTTCACAACCAAACATTAGCATCTCTAACATCCCATCATTCATCAAAGGTCTTATTGAACTGGACAAAAATGATTTCCCTTACATCCGAACACAGAAACATGCTGCTAAAGAATAGATACTGCTGAGTTTTTCTTTTAATTTTTGCAGGGACACATCATGGACATCAAATTGAACTGTGGATAAGAAACAAGATGGAGAAATGCTGAAGGCAATGAGATTGAAGTCTCTACCTATGGAAGCATAAGTCCAGCTTTGGCTACTGATCTTTGGAATCGTTTCAAGTTTTCCCATCTGATGCGTTGAAACTATCGAGCACTCGAGCCTGGATCCTTTGAGCCCTGGAGTCCTCGAGCACTCAAGCCTTGGAGCCCTCGAGCCTTGGAGCCCTCGAGCACTGGATACCTCGAAAACTCAAGCTCTCCAGCCCTCGAGCCTAGGACACCTCGAGCCCTCGAACCCTCGAGCACTCAAGCTCTCGAGCCTAGGACTCCTCGAGCCTTGGATCCCTCGAGCTCTCAAGCTCTCGAGCTCTCAAGCTCTCGAGCCATGCCGCCCTCGAGCCATCAGGCACTCGAACCATCGAGCACTCGAGCCCTCAAACCATCGAGCCTTGAACACTGGATACCTTGGAGCCCTCAAGCACTGGAGCCCTTGAGCACTCGAGCCCTCAAGCACTTAAGTACTCGAGCCCTCGAACCATCGAGCCTCTCGAGCCCTGCCTCCCTCGAGCTATCAGGCACTTGAACCATCGAGCACTCAAGCACTTGAGCCCTCGAACCGTCGAGCCTCGAACACTGGATACCTGGAGCCCTCGAGCACTGGAGCCCTCGAGCACTGGAGCCTCGAACACTGGATACCTTGGAGCCCTGGAGCACTGGAGCCCTGGAGCACTCAAACTCTAGAGCCCTAGAGCACTGAAGCCCTCGAACCATCGAGCCTCGAACACTGGATACCTTGGAGACCTCGAGCACTGGAGCCCCGAGCACTGGAGCCCTGGAGCACCCTCGAGCACTCGAGCCTTGGAGCACTCGAGCCTTGGAACACTCAAACACTAGAGCCCTCGAACCATCGAGCCTTGGAGCCCTTGAGCAATGGATACCTCGAACACTCAGGCTCTTCAGCCCTCGAGCCTAGGAGGCCTCGAGCCCTGGATCCCTCGAACACTCAAGCTCTCAAGCCCTGCCGCCCTCATCTAGCACTCGAACCATCGAGTACTCAAGCACTCGAGCCCTCGAACCATCGAGCCTCGACCACCCGAGACCTCGAGCTAGCAAGCACTTGACAATCAACCCCTCGAGTCTACAAACCTTCAAGGATTTCAACCTCGACCCCACCAACCGTGAGCACTCGAATCAAGTGGCAGCAGCAAAGATGAAGAGACACAAGATAGAACCTGGGTGGATTTCAAGCCTTCGATCCATCGACACCTCGAACCGCCAAACACTCGACCATAAGACCTCAACCCACTGAGCAGTTGACATTCAAATTCTAGGACATCGAACACTTCAACACTTGAGCACTCGAGCATTCATAACAGACCTACTTAGAGCCTTTTTGGACATCTGGCCATTTAACCATGTTAACACGAGGGGTGGAGACATGGAGAATGGATTCATCACCAAAACCGCCATAAGTAGAATTTTTTGCTCCGATATTCTGATAACCAAGTTGTAGCTTTTTGTACAAAGTCTTCAAAATTATTTTGAAGATAAACTTTTGTAAATGTTTACTATCTTTTCGGGTTTGGGGAACCTAATACATATCCCTCCCATTAATATGAGTTATTAATTAAAAAAAGAGACATTATGAATACCGTTTCATCATTTTTTTCTCTTCTTTTTTAGGGGAAGTCATTATTCCGGGAGAGTAGCGTCGGAGATATCTTTATCTGAGGAGGAGGCTTCGTCGCCCGGCTCCTTTAAAAATTATACTAATTGCATTTTGAATCGTTAAATACAAAATGCAAAGTGAGTATTTACAAGTTGGCAGTGCTCAATATTTAAAATTCAGCAGTGACCATATCATTATACATACAAGAGCACGTTACATGGTAATTCATCGATGAACCGCCATGTCATGTATGCTATGTAAACAATGGTTCTTAACCACTGTCTATTCAAGCCAATAAACTGATAACGCCAACAAATAGACAATAGATATATCAACAATGGTTCAACCTTTTTTTCTCTTACAAAAGCAGTTTATAAATGAAGGCACCGACATGGAAATATTTGAAATAAAAAAATGGAGGCGCAATAGTATATGTCCTTACAAGTTCAAGATTATCAATCGACGTTGTTAGGATAGACAAGATCGATGACTCAGATTTGATTAGGATATGATATATTTGCTTTCCTTTCAAACTCTTTCTTGTAAGCTATATAAATTGTACAGATCATCATAATAAAGTATCCAAACATTTAATCTTTACTTGCTATCAGAGTCTCACTGATCTTGGCCCTGATTCCTTTTACCTCTCTCTTTTTCTTCTCCCATTTCTGCCATAGCCACTTCCCGGCGTGCCCTTTTCCGACCAAGTTCCGGGTAATTCCCGGCAAAGCTCGTGCGTGTCTCTAGACTTCACTACTAGACAACCCTCCCTTTAGCAGCTATTTTTTGGCCCCATAGCAGCTATTTTTCGAATTGCCAAGATAGGTGCTTAAGTTGCCGGAGAAATGTTAAAATGACTTAGCAGTTGCTAAGTAACAGCTTCTACATGTGACAACTATTTTTATTTGCAGCGGTATATTTAACCGTTGCTTTGCGTAGCATATATTTTTTTCCCATGTAGTAGCTATTTTTTTATTTGTCAAATGTGGTTCCTATGTGGACAGTGAAACGTTAAAATAACGTAACAGGTGTTGTATTAACAACTTCTACACATAATGTGAAATCTATTTTAAAAAATAGCTGCTACATACTATAGCTGTTTTAAAAAATAGCTGCTACATACTATAGCTATTTTAAAAAATAGCTGCTACATAATCAATTGCACAAGAAAATGACAAAAACATTTTGGAAAAACCAAGTCTTCACTTAACCAATCTAACAGAATATGGAGATCTTTTGATAGATTATGTTTTCCCTTTGATGAAAATGGATTGGTTTTAAGAACTTGAATTTAGTGATTTAATCTTCTCTCTAACTATGGTGGAAGCTACAACAAGGTAATTCTATATGGGCTAAGTTCATGTGGTCAACACCTACACATCACCAAATAACCAAAACATGGAAAGGAATTAAAAAGGTTGATGCTTTAGCCATAAAGCATACTCAAATTAAGATTGGGAAAAGTTCAGTGCTTTATGGGACTCTAAATGGACATGATTAGGAATTCTCTTCCATAAATGGAATACGAATAATTATCTACCTCATCCAAACCTTACAGTTGCTGAGTTCTTATCTCAACCAACACAATTTCTGAACACTTTTCAGAATCATTTCTCTAATTATATCATCCAAAATCTGAGCAGTGATCATAAACTATTCCTTGAGTATGAAGATAGGATGATTTGGAAACCAAATCCTACTGTTATCTTCTCATTGAAGTCATCTTATGAAGTTATAAGGGCAAAAGGACAAAATACAGCCTTTCAATCACCTCTGGTCAAAACTGTTGCCAAAAAAATCAGTATCATGAATTGGAGATTGTTGAATATGCTTGTTCCTTTACTTGTTGTACTTGAAGATTTTACATTTAATTTCCCATCAATATGTTCTATTTGTAAACAAGATCTAAGAGTATTCATCATTCCTTCAATAGCTGTCCATTTATAGAAAAAATATGGGATAGAATTGAAAAGGTTTTTGACATTCCTTCCATAACTTTTGAATACTTATGGGATAGATTATTCCACTATTGGAATTTGAAAATGGTGATACCTGAATTTAATGTTCTAATCAAGATCTTTCCTATGTATTTGGTTCATTTGGTGCTCTAGGAACAACTAGTTTTTTTACCAAATCAAACCAAATGATGAGATTATTTGAAGAAAAATCTTATGGAAATTGAATGAAATTTTGATTGGATTCAAGATTAATTGTTTTTGGAACTTGACATTAGGGATACCCAGTTTGTTCATATGCAGGTCCAAGGAAAATACTGAGAGAAAAATCATTCATTGGATAACTCCTGACAATTTCAAATTAAACTCAGATGGTTCTTTCTTCAAGAATAAAGTGCAGGTGCTGGTTTCATCATTAGAGACTGCCATAGTAAATTGATAATATCTGCAGCAAAACAACTCTCAGCTACCAACAGCTTTCAAGCTGAGGTCAAAGCACTTCTATATGGGATCAAGGTAGCTTGAAAATCTGGAATCAGAAACATTCAAATTGAGTGTGATTCAGAGCTTCTGGTTCAGATTGTAAGAATAGTCTACAAAATCCCATTGCAATGCACCACTGAGATCCATCGAGTATGCGATTTACTTAACTATATGGACTGGACTATTTCACATGTCTATAGAGAAGCAAACTGTGTTGCAGATGCATTGACAATAATTTCTAGCACTGAAAAGGTAAACTCCTTTTTTGATCACTTAGGTTTGCGTAAAGAAATTAAAGAGATGATTTACCTCGACTCGATCTCTTTTCCTTATCTTCGGAAATAGGTTATCATTTCTTCTGCATGATGTAAATCTGCTATGTTTCTTAAATAGCTTCAATGTTAGGCATTTTTTGTTCTAGATCAAGTTATTGCGTTCTATCTTTCGGTTTGACAGGAGTTGAAGTCTGCATGGGCATGAGGCTGGCCTTGTCATCCTGGGAGGCTTTTAAAGGTATTCAAATCTCAGAAGACACCTATGTTTGGAGTCTGACACAATCTTGGATCTCTGAAGGCAAAGGTTTTCACCTTCAACATTGCAGCTGCTACTTACAAGACAAATCAAGAGTGAATCATTTATGGCGAAGTGATTTGCGAGAGACTATTATGGAAGGCCACCATTGTTTTTTCATACAAGGGAGTGGAGGCAAAAAAGTGGAAGGCCATAGTAGATCTTGAGACGGTGTTTAGGGACATATCCTTTATTGACATGGGGTTTGGAGACAAAGGATATGGATTAAAACTCTGTGTTTAGCTATTCCATGTTTAGCTTCTTGCACATAGATATTGTTCACACGTCACAAAGATGTAATCTCTTTGATTTATTTCTCATGGCATGGGGAGCCTAATATACACCCCCTCACCTTGGTGAGTTTTTATTAACAAAAAAAATAAGCTGCTACATACTGCAACTATTTTTTTAAAAGGTGCTATACAAAATTTGTAATTTTATATAAATAAATAAAAATCAATGCTCCACTTTTGTGTTTCTCCATAAATGATTAAAATAAATAAATTCTTTCATTAATAGAAAACTTAACATAATAAATTGTAACTTCAATTGTAGTTACATGAGCAAAACACATCTCTACAAAATTATGCTAAATCCTACAAAAAAACTAAAGAGTAACTAAAATACCCTATTTCAATAAATAGTAGGTTATGGATGAACTCAGTCTTGACAGAGTTGCTGATGATTTAATGGACAAAATCATACGTTCATTTGCCTTTTATCTCTACAATATCTTTCATCACTCGGTTGCTCTCAGTGCTCTAATATCATTTTGAGCTGCTAAAGTAACTCAAGTACTGGTCAAGGCATATTAAAAAAATTGAATAGCATGCACACATCTAATTGCACAGTGTTTATCTTACCATCCAGCATCATTACAAATAAAAAGCCACAGTAATCCTTTAATTATTGTTTTTAAAGTTAAAATCACCCACTGGGTGGGGGGTGTTTAATTAGGTCCCCAGCCTATGAAAAAATCAATTGAGCTCCAGAAAAGAGTTGAGGCAACAAAAATTACCTCCAAAAGATACAATGAACACATCGGCAATACTAAAATAACATCTATGATATTTCATCAATACTAAAAAGCTTTAGAAGCGGTTATTCAATAAATAGCTGCTACAGTAATTGCAATTGCGGCGGTTTTTAAGTTAACAGCTCCAAAGAAAAAACAATAGCCGCTACAAATATTTGTAGCAGCGGTTTTCTTTAATAGCTGCTACAGACCGCAGCTAGAGGGGGAGTTTTCTAGTAGTTCTTCCTCAGCGTCACTTTCCTCGCTGCCCGTTATCTTTCCCGGCGGACACCTCCATTTCGCGGTGGTAATTCTTCTCGCGGATCCTCTCCGTTTCTCCGACACACTTCTCAAGTACCTGCGGCATCCCCGACTTCACCATGGCTATCGCTACCCGTTGTCTCGAGTCCCAGCGGCCGTTCCAGTTCTAACGTTAGTTGCAGAAGAGGCAGAGGTTGGTTTCAGTTCGACGTATCTCTCCAGCGTGTGAGATTCACACGCTCCTTTGAAGGAGAAGCTCTCGAGTGTAAAAGCCACCCTCGTTCAACCAGAGCCACTTTTTGCACATGACTTCACGCGTGGAATATATATCAACGCATATATCCATGCGCGGTCCATACTTTTTATTTGCAAAATCTACCCGCGAATTGCGTGCCCAGCTACTTGCGCACACCAAGTTTTTTGTGCACTTTTCGAGCATTTTCGACAACATCCCATTGCAGTTATGGTTTAGGTTGGTAGCCATTCTTTTCATCGATGGATTGTTGATTTTGGTGCAACTGCTCACATGACCTCCAATTCTCGCCATTTTGAGAAGGTACATGCTTATTGTGGTTCTAATTTCATTTATATGGGTAATGGTGATTGATTATCAATTTTTCATATTGGTCATTGTGATCTTTCTGGCTTGGCTTTCAATGATGTTTTGTGGTTCCTCAAATTACCAAAAGTCTATTGTCTATAAGTAAACTCACTCGTGATTTACCCGTTATTTTTTTACTTGATGCCGGTACATTTTTCATTAAGCACAAGCATACAAGAGAAATGATAGGTAAAGGCCATTATCGTTCAGGCCTGTATTTTCTTCAGACTTGTGATTCCACCTTTTTAGGTTAATTACATTTTGGAAAGGTTCGAGCTTCCTTTGAGCAATGGCTTTCTCGTGTTGGGCATGTGTCTTACGCCACTTTTCAGTTGCTGAGTAAATAAGGTCATATTTCTGTCACTTATCCGATCCCGACACCTATGACTCCAACCACTACACCTTCTCCCATGCTCGCACCACTCCTACTCCAGATTCTCCTGACCCTGACTCTAATGCCTCTCCACGTGCGCCACACCAACTCCCCCCTATTTTTCATAACAAATACACCATCTCTTTTTTTAACCTTTGGCTTAGTCATTATCTACATTTATGCATTGCCGTAATTGCAAGGTGATGATTGATGTATAAAGTACTGGTAAGTACGTCTGATAAATTACTAAATTTCTGTTTAACTTGTCCGATGCTTCTGCCATACATGTTTTTCAAGTCAAATGGTATGTTGGAGAAGTAGGAAGCAATGAAAGAGGAAGAGATGGACCAGGTAGTATGAATTGCTAGGGGATCGTAGATCAAGCTGCAGTGGCGGAACCAGGGGGTGGCGAGGGGGTGTGCCAGCCATCCTTATGATTCACCCATTAGAAGAGTAGGAGTATATGACTGAAATTTTTTGTGGGAAAGTTGTTTTCCGGCCCCCCTTGTTTTGGAAAAACACTTTATTAAATTGGTGGAAAGCAGATCGAAATAGAGTGATGGAGTATGAATATATTTTTTTGATCGAAATAGATCAAAACATTATTGTTTAGGCCGTGTATCTTGATTTTACTACTATTCAATTTTAAAGGGCCATTTTAGAAAAATCGATTTGCAAATTTCATAGGTATTCGATAGAAATAATGTCACGTGTAATTGATATAGAAACTATGCACTCTCTTAATTGATTTGTAAGTTGTGATTTATACAAGATAAAAGCAAGAAAAATAATCATAACAAAATCACCATTCTTCTTTAAATTTAGAAAAAAATAAAAGAAAAGGAAGATTAAAAAAATATATCTGTAACTTTAAGAAAGCTTAGTGATGGAATTGTTTGAAAAGTAATTTAGTATTTTGATCCATTGGGCCAAAAAATAATTCAATTTTTAAATTGCACAAATTCAAATTTAAAGGTCCAACTTAAAAAAAAAAATTTTATATATATATATATATATATATATATATATATATATATATATATATATAAGCTCTAAAGTATTGTTTTGGACCCTTCAAAAATTTGGGTCATCGCACTGGGCCCTGACCAGCTATGTAAATGTGCATTGTTGGGTATTGTTGGATTTTTATTATTTGTTTAAAATATAATATTTTAATATGATGAAATTTACCTTTATTTAGTTACATAATCGCTGTTTTTTGACATATTTATTTTTAGTTTAACTCAAATTTAATTCAGTTCATTTCAGATTAACTCTAGAAAATATGGCCTAAGCGTTGAAAATGCTTATGCATAAAAATTTTGACAAAGTCTTGTATAAGACCGTCTCACGGTGAGACCAGTGATTAAATTGCAAAGATTTTAATATGGGGTTTCATATTGATGTTTTAAAAGTTTAGGGATTTAATGCTTAATTGTGATAATTTACAATTTAGTCCATTCTATTAGTTTTTTGCCCCCAAATTTAGTTTCTTTTTTTCCTATTTTGCCTCCAGTCCTTGGTCTCACCATGAGACGGTCTCACAAGAGACGGACTCAAAAATTTTATATTTGACCTAAAATTTCATACGTGTGAATTATTGGAAACTGAATACAATAATACATGGTAGACAATCTTGGAATAAATTCCTCTCAGCTCTCAAACATTTGACCTTAATTATATCAAATACGTCAGCCATGATATAATACTCTTATCAGAGTTCCACATTACTTCAAGCAAATCTTCATTTTGTTGTTTCTCTTCTTTTATTTCAAATCATCTGTCAAATGAACCATACCATGCATACATGAAAATCACCTATAACTTCACCCAGAATTAACTCATTCTAGCCGTACCAAACAACTCCTCAACTAAACCTGCAGTTTTACAACATCACTATCCATGGCTTCCGACAGAATTCCCACGTTTATGTTCGTGACATTTTTGTCACTATTTTATTCACCATTGCCTTTATTAGCCGTAGATTCGACTCCATTGCAGGATTTCTACATCACGGATCTGAATTCCAGTCTCCTCCTGAACGGATTTCCTTCCAAAAAATCTGGCAGAAGCATCCTCCAAGGACTTCCTCTTCGAAGGTCTGGTGAAAAGAGGAACCGTGTTTGATTCCCTGAGTGTGAACTTAACACAGGTCGATGTGTATACATTTCCAGCCCTGAATACCCTTGGAATGTCCATGAATCGCGTCGAGTTTCTCCGTGAAGGACTCAACCCTCCCCACATCCACCCCGTGCCTCCGAATTGTCTTTGGTGGTCATTAGTGGAGAGCTCCCTATTAAAGGCAGCAATGGAAGACAGTTCGCTGATAACCGCCTTTAATCAACGTTTCCAAGTTTGGAAACCCCTGTTCGTGTCCCCCTAAACATTTTAAAGGTGGATTTTTTTGTTGGTTTAAGGCAGTTTTTCTTGAACCGCCTTTAATTAGCCCTAATTAAAGGCAGTTATGACTAACCGCCTTTAAAACGAATGTTTACGAACTCGAAAACATGGAACGGATGGGTGTCCGATAACGGAAAGTACATAGTTTCTGTATTACAAAGAGAAGAAATAGATTCCGGATTCTTAAATTCTTCGTGTCCATTTTCCAAGCTCGTAAAGTAGTTGATCGAATCTTATATAGTGTGGGACATAGTTTCCGAGCTCGGAAATGGAAATGCACAGAAAAAATAAATGCGCCCAATTTCATTAAATGGCACGAAACCCTAATTCTTTGAAGAAGAAGCTCTTTTTTCCTAACCCATTGTTGAGGACAAGGTTTTGTGCTTGGAAAAGGCTACTTTTATCCAAATTATGAAGTTGACGATTTTGTTCAAATAATTTTACATGTATTTAATGCTTCATATTTGTTCATATTTTCAATTATGCTTTGAGGATAGCTAGGTTTATGAATATTTTTGAATGCATCCTCATGTGTTGCATTTAAATGACTTTTAGGATAATGGAACGAGATGAACTTATTGGTAGTGATCTAAGGAAATCACCCGAGTACATGCCATTGGTTGAATCATTTGTTTCATTTGCTTTTGAACATGCTTCTAAAAATGGTTGTTCGCGGGCACGATGCCCGTGTAAGGATTGTAGAAATGATGCATATTTAGGGAGAAAGAAGTTGCGGGAACATCTCATAATGAGAGGGTTTCAAACTAGTTACACTCGGTGGGTATGATATGGGGAAGTTTTGGAAGCATCACATTTAAATGAATCGGAGGATACGACGGCAGGTGATGAATTAGATGGTAACGCCGAGTTTGACGAAATGGTGGAAGATATTGCGAGGGAATTTAAAGGTAAATCGGACTTGTTACAAGATTTGATTGACGACAAAGGGAAGTATTTGGCTCTGTTTGGTAGGGCTTATACGTGCTTTGCTTATAAGCTAAGCACCTATTTTGTGTTTGGTAAATAGCAAAAAAAGTGGTTATTTAAGAAACAAAATCTATATTTGGGGGAAAAGCAGAAGCTACTCCCCCCCGCTTTCAAAATAAGCCAATTTTGCTTATAAGCACAGCTCTGCCAAACACACCCATTGTACAATGGTTCAAAAAATTCAGTTCCAAATGCCACACTGCGGATAATGAACTTGCAGGTAAATTTTGAATAGACAGACAAGTTGATAACTGAGGCTCTCCAGTTGTTTAGAGATTTGCTTCCCGAGGGTAATTTAATGCCCGATAGGTTATATGCTACAAAAAATACTATGCTCGATAGGATTGGAACTCCAAAAAATGCATGCATGCCCAAATGATTGTATGTTGTATAAAGGGGAAGTAGATGAAGATTGAGAAACTTGTCAGGTATGCGGTGAGTCTCGGTATAAGTTGAGGTGAGATTGGGTTGGTGCAGAAGTTCCATTCACTACCACAGAAACGCCCCTCTAGCACCAGTTTTTTAGCACAGGTTTTGAAAACTGGTGCCAAAAGTGTAATAGCACCGATTTTTTAAATTTTAACACCAGTTTTTAAAAAACCAGTGTTAAAATCTTAATGTTAACACCGATTTTTAAAAAACAGGTAAAAAATTTAAAAATAACATAGTTTTTGGAAAAAAAATATAGTACCAGTTTTTAAAAACCGGTGCTAAAAATTTAAAAATATCACCGGTTTTGGTAAAAATAGCACCGGATTTTAAAAATTGGTGCTAAAAATTTTCAAAATTCATTTTTCCCAGCAAAAAATTTAAAATTGCACTGGCTTTTGAAAAATTAGCCCCAATTTTTAAAAACTGGTGCTAAATATTTTAAAAAGTCTATCTTCCCGGCAAAAATTTAAAAATAGCACCAATTTTGGAATAAATAGCACTGATTTTGAAAAAAAATAGCACCAATTTATAAAAACCGGTGCTAACAAGTTTAAAAGTTCATTTTTCCGGCAAAAGAAATCACCAAAAATTTGTAAAATTCAACTTTCCCACCAAAAATTTCAAAATATTCGTCGAAATTTTTATAAAGTTCAATCATTCGACCAAAGAATTCAAAATATTTGCCAACAAATTTTCCAAAATTTTCAAATAATCTTGCTAGAAATTTCATAGGCTGGGAGTAGCTGCGCATAGTCGCTCTAAGCTAGTAATTTTTAATTTTCAAAATTGTTCACTTCTTCTTTTTTTACTTTAACTAATAACTAAGTTAAGTTAAATTAATGAACGATCAACCTTTACTGACCTAATATATAAAAATAAGAATAAATTTTTTTTACATTAATTAATTAACGTTCAACACTTAATTGATTTAGTATGCATGAATACCACTTTAACAAGTCAACAGTTAATTCTTATTTGACTTTGAATATATAAACACCTAATAACTAGGCTGACTTTGACTAATCAACAGTCAAACTGTACTTGACTTTCAATATATAAATATTAATAACTAAGTTGGCTTTAACTATTAAGCGTTCAACCCTTACTTTACTTTCTATATATAAACACAAATAACTAGATTGACTTTGACTAATCAGTGGTCGAACTTTACTTGACTTTAAATTAAACACTAATAACTAAGATGAATTTCGCTAATTAACAGTCAAATTGTACTTAACTTTCTATATGTAAACACTAGTGACTAAGCTGACTTTAACTAATCAACAATCAAACTTTACCCGACTTTGAATATATAAACACTAATAACTAGGTTGACTTTGTCTAATCAACAGTCAAACCTTACTTCACTTGCTTTATATAAATACTAGTGACTAAGTTAATTTTAACTAATCAACGGTCAAACCTTACTTGACTTTCTATTTATAAATACTAGTGACTAAGTGACTTTAACTAATCAATGGTCAAACTTTATTTGAATTTCTATATGTAAACACTAGTAACTAAGTTGACTTTAACTAATCAACGATGAACCCTTACTTGACTTTCAATATGTAAACACTAATAACAAAGTTGACTTTAACTAATTAACGGTCAAAGTTTATTTGAATTAGTATATAATAAATACTAATAAAAATGTTCGACATTGACTAATCAACGGTCAAACCTTACTTGACTTTCTACATATAAATACTAGTGACTAAGTTGACTTTAACTAATGAACGGTCAAACTTTACTTGACTCTCTCTATATAGAAATAATAGTGACTAAGCTGACTTTAAATAATCAACGCTCAAACTTTATCCGACTTTCAATATATAAACATTAATAACTAGGTTGACTTTGTCTAATCAATGGTCAAACTTTACTCGACTTTCAATACATAAACACTAATAATAAAATTGACTTTAACTAATTAACAGTCAAACTTTATTTGAATTAGTATATAATAAATACTAATAAAAATGTTTGACTTTGTCTAATCAATGGTCAAACTTTACTTGACTTACAATATATAAACACTAATAACTAGGTTTACTTTGTCTAATCAACGATCAAACATTACTTAACTTTCAATATATAAACATAGTTGGCTATAAACTAATTAACGGTCAAACTTTATTTGAATTAGTATATAATAAATACTAATAAAAATATTTGACTTTGTCTAATCAACGATGAACCCTTACTTGGCTTTCAATACATAAACATTAATAACTACATTGACTTTAACTAATCAACGGTCAAACTTTACTTGAATTTCTATATGTAAACACTAGTAACTAAGTTGGCTTTAACTAATCAACGATGAACCCTTACTTGGCTTTCAATATATAAACACTAATAACAATGTTGATTTTAACTAATTAACAGTCAAAGTTTATTTGAAATAGTATATAATAAATACTAATAAAAATGTTAGACTTTGACTAATTAACGGTCAAATCTTACTTGACTTTCTATATATAAATACTAGTTACTAAGTTGACTTTAACTGGTCAACGGTCAAACTTTACTTGAATTTCTATATATTAACACTAATAACTAAGTTAACTTAAACCAATCAATAGTTAACCGTTACTTGACTTCTTATATATAAACACTAATAGCATAATTATCTTTAACTAATTAATGGTTAATCTTTACTTGTCTTTCTACATATAAATACTAATAACAAAGTTGACTTTAACTAATCAATGGTAAACTATTATTTGTCTTTCTATATATAAATGCTTGTACTTCCTTCGTTTGAGCGGATTTGAACACTTTTCTTTTTGGTCTGTCGCAGGCAATTCTGCACACTATCCATTTAAAGAAAATTTTAACATATTGAAAGACACATTTACCCATTAAAGATTATGATTTACACACTTAAACCCATACTTGTTTCCCAGATTCATCACTAATAGATTTGTCCACCCTCACCAGCAAACCCTCCATTATTAGCTCCGCCCCAAAATCCTTACCACTAACCCTTTTCATACCCCCACTATCTTCCTCCGATTCCTGACATTAATGAAGACTACGACCACTCCTTCTCATAGACGGCCATCAATGTTTCCACCCTCACCGATAACGACGTCCATCCTCACCGAAAATGGCAACTCCTCCTCCAACGACTGCTACAACGATAGATCCGACAAGTTCTCCACCACCTCGCAGCAGGGCCGGAGCCTCCTCATCTCTTACCCCTTCGACTACTCTAAGGAATTCATCGCCCATATGGTCTCCAACCTCAGCTCTCCGACGATACAGTCGGAGCTCAATGACCTATCTGTCTTTGTAGCGCCAGTCACTTCTCCTCGAGCCCCTCTCTCGCAAAGCCGTCATCTTTTTAGGATTGCTTACAAACTCGCCTCTTATAATTTAGAGTGATTAAATTTATTGTTATGATTTTCCTATTATTCATTTGAAAATATGCTTTTCCAATTAGACTTGTACGGGTTTAGAAGATGAGTGATGGGATATCTCTATTCCTAAATCAAGCATTTGTACGGCTTGAAGCAGATTTAGATTTAGTACAGTTCTGTAATTATTTTTCCTCTTTCAGTTATTGATATAATCTGTATATCTATTGCAACTCACTGTGATACTTGATTTTGGTTGTTGCAGTAACAACTTTTGGTTGCTTTATCTCAGCCGATACTATTGTTAGAGACGATGAAGATGGTGAGATGGATGATGAGGAAAAGAAACACTTTATCCCTGCAGATGACGTTGGCAAGAAGGTTTCTCATTCAGGTTTGCTATGAAATTGCGTGTGAAGAGTAAAAATCTCTGTGTTTATGTGTCTTGGATACTAATGTGTGTTACTTGTTATAGATGAAAGGATGATGCTTCCTTCAGTCTCTACCACCTTGGTACTATCACTTGGAATTGGTATATTTGAGGCTGCGACAATGTTCTTTGGATCAGGATTTTTTCTTAGCATGATGGGTATATCAACGGTATGGTTTTCTTCTCCACTGTCGGACTTTAGTTGTGATTAGAACCTATAATGAAATGAAATTTTTTTCATAGGCTTCTCCAATAAGAGTTCCAGCTGAGCATTTTCTCAAACTTAGAGCATTTTGGAGCACCGGCAGTAGTTCTTTATCTAGCTGTACAAGGTATCCTCCATGGTTTTAAGGATACCAGGACCCATGTAGTATGTTTAGGCAAGGCTTATTAATATGCTATTTTGGCATTCTAAAACTTTCTCTGGTACCATGACTTTTCCACTCCTACTCTTCTGAATAATGATGAAAATGTGCAGGACTAGGGAATTTTGAGGCTGTATTCTTTTTCTTGATAACAATGTGAATGTTTAAATTTGGCATAACTAGTGCCACCGTTTCCATAGTTGCATCTTAGTAATTTCCACAGTAGTGTATCTTTTGCTTCCAAAATTTTATCTTTGGTAAACAAGGTCCTTTTTTGGAAAGGGTCCATGTCTTTGTAAGCAGTTTTCTTCTTGGAAGAACTCTTGCTTGTGTACTGACTGTGACTCTTAGCACTTCAATGGCTGCTCGTTAAGGAACCTTGGCTATGGCTACCCATTAAATATGCTTGCAAGTGTAGTTGTTTGCCTCTCTCCTTATAGACGCTCAAGCTGCCACATGACAGGTAAAGATTTTTATATTTATCAATGATTGTTGAAAATGCATGAATTTATCTTCTGATAAGGCTCTCATTTCTTGTTTGTTCTACATGAAGGCTCTCATTGCAAGTGCTTTTGTAAAATAACACTACAAAAGAGTTAAAGAAATTACTTGCTTCTCTGAAGGTGAGTGAGTTAGTACTGTTCCATTCGATTTTAATCTTACATAAGAAATGCCATTCGAGTATGTTATATTGTTCATTTGCTATCATAGAGAGGACTATTCACCGGTATCTCTATAGCAATTATACTGGGCTTGTCTTTTCCATCACTAGCCAAATTATTCACCAATGACATGCAAGTCTTGGACATTATCAAATCTGGACTTCTGGTAATATTGGTGGTTCTGTATTAGGCTTTATCAAATTATTCTGGACTTCTTGGACTTGAGATGTAATGGTGATAGACTTTATCTTCCTGACAATCCTTTAATTTTCTGACAATTTGATGCATGAGGAATAATGGTACTTTACTTACCCTCCTAGATATCCATCTTAGATTTTTTTGATTATTTTGACACTGTAGGAAGAGTTGTTGATGGAAGGGAAATAATGGTTCAGTTTGCCAAGTATGGTCAAAATGCAGAACGAATGTGAGTGTTGCATTTTTTTACATTGTGAACTTAGTATTCTGGTTGCTGGCAGGAGTTTCAGTTGTGGTGAACTCTTTCTCAGGTGCACTATCTTTCGTGGTGCTCTTATGTGATTATGTCTTTGTTATCTGGAATAAGAGCGAAAATGGAGAGTTAGGATTTTACCTATGTCTGTGTTTTAGTTTCATTTCTTGCGAATTGCATCTAATTGGAGCTTCTTCTATGTTGTTTACGCGTGTAATATGATGAAGAATGTGAGTACTTGATTGATCTTGCAAAGCCTAAAATGGTGAAGCCAACTGTGGTTGATAGTGATACTGGCTAAACTAAGGACAACAGGTTAATATTCTAAATTCTTTTAGTCATTTTGTAAATAGAGTTTTTTTTGTGATTTTCTCATGTATGTAGAGTTTTAATCGCTGACTGTTGGTTGTTATTGTTCCGAGGTGAGGGTGTTTTTCCGGTGGTGGTGAGATTGATTCCTCTCCAAGGTCTCCGCCATAATGTTTAGTCCCATAGATTATTATTTGTATCATAAAATATTTTGGTTTATTTCTATATTATCAATTTTGTGAAATTAATTTATTATTAAATGAATGTACTACTAAATTGTTAATTTTGGGTCTTTTAGAGGAAGGGATTTTTTTTAGTTGTTTTAAATATTTTAGCACCGGTTAAAAAACCGGTGCTAACAAAAAAACCAATGCTGAGAGTAGGGAATTAGCACCAGTTTTTTTCCAACGGGTGAAACCATTTTATTGGTTACTTAGGAAGTGGTTTTTTTAAACAAAAAAACCAGTGCTTGAACTAAGAAACACTGGTGCTAGAGGGGGACATCGACAAAGTTTTATGTTATCTCCAAATCGTTCCCCATTTGAAGAATTTGAATGCTTTTAGGAAAGATACTAAGTTGTTGCGTTGGCACTCCGGTAGAGACCGACCGACAGATGATGTCATAAGACATACTTCAGACGGGGAGCAACAGAAATAAGTCTATGCTATGTACCCACCCTGAGTTTGGCAAAGATTCTCAGCATTTGAGGTTAGGATTGTGCATAAACGGTATGAATATTTTTGGTAACATGAGTGGCACACATAACTCTTGGCCTTTTATGTTTGTGATATACAACCTCCCATCTTGGTTGACCATGAAACGTAAGTAAGTGTTGCTATCTTTGATGATATTAGGTCCGAAGCAACTTGGTAATGATATTGATGTATATCTTGCTCCTTTAGTGGAGGATTTGTTGACTTTATTTAATGATGGTGCTAAAGTGTTTGATGGGTTAGTTAATGATTTATTCACTCTTAAAGTGTTGTTATTTTGCAAAAAGTAATGATTTTCCAGCATATGGGAATTTGTCTGGGTATTCTGTGAAAGGCCACTTAGCTTGTTCAATCTGTTAGAAGGACACTGATTTTTGTCAATTAAAACATGGTTTTAAGACTATTTACCTGTGGCACTAGTGGTTTCTTCCCAGAGGGCACCCATGACGATTGGCCAAAAAATGGTTTAATGGGAAAGTGGAGACACGAGTTGCACCACTGCCACGATCAGGTTTACAGATTTATGAGAGTGTTAAAAATTTGGCCAATGACTTTGGGAAGAAGAAAAGAAAGGTTTCCATTGATAGAAGTTTGAAAAAATGCTCCATTTTTTATGCTAACTTATAGGGAGAATTTGGAAGTTAGACATTATCTTGATATTAAGCACATTGAGAAGAATATTTGTGACTCTTTGGTTGGGACATTGTTAAATACCCCTATGAAGACAAACAACAGATTGAAGGCTCGGCTAGATTTTGTTGATTTAGGTATTTGGAAGAATCTTTCCCCAGTGAGTACAAGTGATGATTGTTATTTACCTGATGCTTGCTATTCAATGTCGTAGTCGCAGAAGAAATGTTTTTGTAAGACCTTTAGTAGTTTGAAAGTGCCCAGTGCATACTCGTCCAACATCACCGCTTGTATGTTAGTGGAGGAATTGAGGTTCAGTGGGTTGAAGTCACGTGATTGTCGCAACCTAATGCATGAATTGAATGGCATTTCCATTTGATCTACATTGCCTTCTCATGTAAGATTGTGCATTACAAAGCTCTGTATATTTTTTAAATCCATTTGTCACAAAATTATTAGCGTATCAAAGTTGGATAGGTTGCAAGTAATGATTGTTGAAGTTCTGTGCCGTATGGAAATGTATTTCACTCCCTCACTTTTTAACATTATAATCCACTTCATTGTCCATTTGGTGCGGGAGATAAAGCTATGTGGTTTAGTTTTTCTGAGATGGATGTATCCGTTAGAGAGGTATATGAAAATCTTCAAGCACTTTGTGAAAAACTGGTATAGGCCAGATGCTAGTATTGTGTAGCGATATGTGATGGAATAGGCCATTGAGTTTTGCACAGATTATATGAAGCAAGTTAAATATGTTGGGGTTCCAATCGGTAGACACGAAGGGAGGTGGTTTAGGGGCCAGACAGGGCAAACTATATAGCCCTAGTACGGAAGATTTATGTGCCGCACATCTTTATGTTCTGCATAACCACGAGGATGTAGTTCTGTACATAGAGGTTCATATGGATGCCATACAGCTGTTGCACCCTAATTTCAATGAAGCTCCAGTTATTCAATAGCGCACCTCTACATTTGCATCATGGTTGTGGGATCATGTAGATGTCGGTGATCATCTAACGATAGTTAAGTGGTTAGTTCGTAGACCATTGGGAACTGTTATTTCCTACGGAGGCTATGCCATCAATGGTTTTACATTTACCACAAAATCAATGGATGTTTATAGTGTCACTAAAAACAATGAAGTGTCTCCTGTCTTCGAAGCATTGCACGTTGGAAAGGGTGGCGATGAAAATCCTATGTAAACCGTAAAATGCTACTTTGTCACAATATCTTAAATTTGGGAGCTTGATTATGTGAGTATGTGTGTCCATGTGTTTAAATTTCAGTGGGTGAATATTAACAATGAGCAGTGCGTCGATGATTTGGGATTCACCCTTGTCGATAGAAGTCGGGTTGGATGGAAGAATGATCCTTTCATATTGGCTTCTCAAGTGCAATAGGTTTTCTATGTTAAGGATCTTGTTGATCCTAGATAAGAGAATTTTGTTGAAGGGAAATGTGCTTTCATTGAAAAAATAAGTTGGAGGAAGTTATTGGATTTGGATTCCATACATCGAGTTGTGGATCAAAAGAAGTCATTTTGCTCGAGGAGGATGGTTGGAGTCTTCACCATTTCCTAGTTCATAATGATCATGACGAAGGGATGTGGATCAATGGTAATGGGAAGATCAGTTGTAGAAAGCGGAAGTCGAAGAAGGCCGTGATCAAGAAAAGGAAGCATAAGTAGTAAGTGTTCCGATATCAAGTGTACCTTGGACTTAAAATGATTTAAATTTAAATTATTTAAATTCCAAAATAATTCTAACTTAGAAAACCACAGATATAGTCTTACATCTTAAAAATCCTACAAGTCTTGCAAATTCATTCAAATTCATGATCACAATCAAGTCTTGCAAATTCATTCATTGACATCTTCAATGGCGCCAGTCAAAGCCGATCGGTCGAGGCATTGTTGAGAGCTTGTTGCGAGATGTCTGTCATAAGCTCACTGAGACTTTTCCATAAATCTAATCTTCTCCTTCATAGCTTCAAATTCCTTGGGCATCCATTTGTAGCCATCCTTGAAGCCCTTTAAGTACGATTTCTCGATACCTATATACAATGACCAAGATTTTGATTATATAAATAATGAAAAAAATATATAAGAAATACATGAACTGTATCATCACCAACACATCTGTGACTAACCTTCCTCAACAAGTGGCCTCTTACTCAGGTCTGCATCCCCATCCGGCTTATGATACCACTTCCTATCAAGCAAAACCAAACCTTTGTTCTCAAAGTACGTCCTGTCATAATACTTTGGGACTTTTTCCTCCCCCTCGATAGTCAACCCCTCAACACTATTCAAAATACAAGTTATTAAACTCTAATACGGTAGGCGAGTCAATACTTTCTTCGAAGTTTCATAATGCAACATATTCCTAAAAATATCCGCCCCGGGGTTAATCATTCTACCCTCTATGATTAAATAGAATAGCATAAGGGTTGGGTAATTAGGCTCAGTCAAGTGCTCGCCCGAGGGGACCAAACTCCTATTTATCATCTCAAATGTAATACGTTGATGTACATGGAGAATATTTAAATTGAAGGTCTCAGGTTTTCCTAAATTCATTCTATTGTGGTTGAAGTAGCGTACACTACACTCAACATGGTCAATGTAGTAAGGATCAACTTCAAGAGGCCATTTCTCCCGATGGTAGCAATCATCCAATGGACAATCGGTGTCCTCCGGGTAAATGAATTCTGGGACCAAGTACGGGTAATCTAATATCTTATTAATTATCCATTAGCTAAGCAGGATATTAATACCCCCAACCCTCATAGCATAATCCCCAATACCCACTTCTCGCAAATTAGCATAAAATTGGCATGTCAACTAAAAATACGCTTTCTCATTACACGAATGCAAATTCTCAATGTGTTGTTCACAAAATGGTTTTAGGGAATCGGACAACCCTAAAGCTAAATACCAATCGAAGTCCACAAGAAATGTATCTAATGATTTTACCCTCTCACGAAATGCATCATATTGAGTTTATGCAAATTTAGAGACAAATCTTGTAGCACCGAAGGCCAAATTGTGGCTGGTTGAACGAGAACGAGACATTCCGCGACTTGAACCACCCCTAGCCATGCCAAATACTTGAATGAGTTTGCAAAAATGGAAGAATTTGAGGACATTTTTGAGTTCAGAATGTGGGCTAGGGTTTGGAAATTGGGGATCAATTTTTTGAATCTAATTCATCCCCTATTTTTTTATATAGTCAATACTTTCGAAGTTTGGAAAGTATGTTTCATCTCTTTAATAAACCAACACGAGAAATTTATGGCCTCGAAAATGAATATAATCCCAAAAAAATGCATGCTTTGAAATTTACAGATTCGGCCAGAATCTGTCACACGAGCTTGGAAACTCACCTTCCGAGCTAGAAAGTGACTCGTGTCTACTGTTCTTCAACTCACCACATGTAGCGTTTGTGATCTATAATTACAAGCTTGAAAAGTTTATCGTGCCAACATGACCAAACTGTCTCCTACATTTTTTAGTCTGGAAATGGTTTCGGTCTACAATTACAAAGCGCAGAAGAGTTTTCGAGTTCGGAAAGTAATCCTGTCCTTTTGTCATTTTCAGATTTCACAAACTTTGATCCTAAGAACATCACCTGTCCGATCACTAATTTCTTCTACCAAAAAGTAAACAAAATTCCATAACAACAATATTATCCAAATTTCGTGCAATAAAATTTTGAATTAAATCATCCACATGACTTTAAATATAAACCATCATCCAAACCTTACATAATAAAGTTTTAAAACCAAATAACTTCTCTAACCTAATCCAATGTTTTCCACAACATAATAAAAACTAAGTCTCAAATTGATTCCCTTCCCACCCCAACTCATCAATCCATTTCATCATCAAAACTTCCATTTGAAGTGTGGTTGATTTGAGGTTTGAGTTCATCTCTTCTATTCCAAATTCCCTCTTAAAATTTTTTATTTTTAACATGGGTGTTTTTTTTAATGTAGGCACAAGCTATGAAGGAGTTTTTAATACCCTTTGATTGATCAATAAGGTAAATCTAAGCTCCATTTTGATGCTAGGGTTTATTATTTTCAAACATTAACTTGTTAGTGATGATAGCTAGGGTTTGGATTTTGTGATTCCTATGAGTTGTATTTAAGGTGGGGTTTGTTATTAAATTGTGAGTTTTTTTTTGCTTCGTGATTATAAATGGTAAAATCATCCTACAAATCCTATGTTCATTGCCTAGGGTTCAGTTAAAATTTTCATCTTACATATTTTGATTATAATATAAATATTAGTAACTTATGTTTGGCCAAGGTTAAGCTATTTTTGGCATCATTGTAAATGTAGCATTCAAAATGGAAACTAGGAAACTGGCTCATGATGATGTGTCACCATTCGGTAATGTAAATCCCCCAACAACAGAGATGGCATGGGATGAGGACGATGGTACGGGGGATGTAGGAAAACACCGAACGCATTGCAGAGCATTAGAACGTAGAATGTCTAGGAAAACATTAGCGTCATTAACTTTTGACAAATTGGGAAATTATGTGTTGGAGCAACATACCAAATGGTCTATTTGGATGGTAAAGGTTGGTAGAAAAAGAGTAAATATCCACTATGATACTGGGCATGATGTCCTAAATGATTGGAAGGACACGTTGTAGATGGAATGCAAGGTAGCTTTAGTGAATCATTTTCCCTAATTTTTTTTCTTCTAAAATTTGTCATCACATGTACTCTCCCTCCTCACATCCTTGTGTTTCGTCCTCTGGTTGATGACAGGTACAGAAGATCACACTTGGAATAATAGCCCTGGAGCAATAATAGAAGGAAAAGATGTTGATACACTGAGGAATTCAAACCTGACAAAGCTGCTGCTGATTAGAGCTAGTTCTTCACCAACTTCAGACTAACTGGTAGTAGATTCTTGCACCAGAGCCCGAGTTCAGTTCTCATCAACTTGGTGCTAAAGTATTGTCAAACATATGATACTTCTATTGATTGAAGCACTTCATGGGAAGTGTTTTACAAGGAGCCACTATGAACGACTATCCCTTTATGTCAACACGGGGTGTGTAGGCATAAAAGTAGATCATAGTGGACTTTGAAATGGGTTTCATAGGCCAAATCTTTGTTTACATAGGGGTGTGAACAAGAGATTCGGAAAAAATCTTAGTGTAAATAGATTTCCACATGTTATCGCCTCTGTATAACTTATTGAGCTCATGTTTATTCAAGGTTTAGGGAGCCTAATATATACCCCCTCACTACGGTGAGTTTATGCTTAAAACAAATCCTTGTGTTTCGTAATCCCCATAGAGACCTTGTCAAATTGAAGCACAAGATGTGGGCCAATTGCGAAAGAAGGAAATGTTCCTGATGTCAAAGAGCTGGCATGAACATAAATATTCATTGTCCAAAGACTACATATTTATTGATAAGAAAGGTGATCGCCCATGGAAAACTTACACGCACATTCTACCTGAGAGCTGGGAGATTCACAAGCAAAGGACATGGGAGAATAGTGAAAACGTTAGTAAAAACTAGTGCAAGTTATTAGTGTGATTAATTACGTACATTAAAATGTATGTAATGTTAACATGACCCTAACATCCATCTTAGGGTATGAGGGATGTGAAACAATGCACTGCCGAGGATAATAAAATGCCACACCGATTGAGTCATGGGGGATATCATTTAGCGGCAATGTCGCTAGTCAAGGAACGTATAGAACAACATGTACAAATGGTGATAGCTAGCGGGATGACAGAAAATGAGGCAAGGGCTTCGGTGCAACCAATTATTGTGGATGACATGAAGAGGTGCAATCTATTTCTCAAAGGATGAAAAAACAAAAAGGGTGAATTTGTCAAGGAAGAAGAGAAATGAATTGCCAAAAGAGTGGTACCTAATTTTTTAGGTCAATAAATTATTAATTTGAACTATATTTAATTGATATGGAAATAACATATTTATATCTATTTATGATTTTATCTAGGAAAAATTGAAGAATGATCAATTGCGAGGGGAATTCATTCCAAGTGATAAACACGACATCCTTTGTCATCAAGGAACCCGATGTCATCAAGGATCCCAAGAGCTTACTTGTATTGTAGGGCTATACCCTTCTTTGATTGAGAAATTTGGAGGCCAATAATATACTTGAGAGGTCCCATGTCCTTGAGTTTGAACTTGGTTGCAAGGAAAAGTTTGATATCTTCGTCCCGGTAATAATAACATCATTAACATAGACAAGGAGGGTTGTGAATGTACCTTTTTGGCATTGAATAAACAAGGAATAATTATCCCAAGAGTGTTGAAATCCAACTTCTGGAAGAGCACTGGTAGGATAAACAAACCATTCGTGAGATGCTTGTTTAAGTTCGTACAAGGACTTGTGGAGTTTACAAACCCGAGTCTCACCTTTACTATTAAAACCTGGGGGCAGCTGCATGTAGACATCCTCCATTAGGTCTCTATTAAGGAAGGTGTTGACGTCGAGTTAGTGCAAGGGCCAACCATGAAAGGAAGCAATATTATGGAGAACACGGACAATTGTCAAGTTGGCTAAGGGAGCAAAAGTCTCGCGATAGTCAATGCCCTCAATATTTTTGTATCCTTTAGCAACAAGGCGTTCTTTATATCAATCAATAGTTTGGTTAGTCCTACACATAATTTTGTCACACTTATTTACAACCAATGGGACGTTTCTCGGGTGGCAATTAGGCAATGGAACAAAACTCCATGTCTTATTATCCTTGAGGGCTTTGAGTTCATAGGTCATGGCCTCCCTCCATACAATGGAACAATTAGCCTAAGAAAAGTTTCTCAGTTCCATCTCAAGCATTATGTTAGAAATGAATGTCTATATGAAGGGGGAAGCTTATCATAAGATAATACATGAGCGAGAGGTGAGGGCTTACTAGAGACAATGTGATGAGAGGAAGACAATGTGGAATTAGAAGGTAGATTTTCCTTGACATGAAAGTTATAGAGAATTTTGGATGGTTTAGTTGGGCGAGAGATACATCGTTGAATGGCGGTGATAAGTGGTTTTTGTTGGGGTGGTAAAGTTGATGGAGGGGGTGAGTGTGACGAGGGTTAGTGGACATATTCGGAGGAGGTTGAGAGGGTAATGTTACAAGCAGAGTGGTGAGTGTGGGTGTGGTAGAGTGAGTTTCATCATATATGACCAAAGTGGGTTGAGAAGTCGGTAAAGGGATATAGGTACTTTGCATAGTGTCAAAAGGTTGAGTGGAAATTGGAAATTCCATTTCATGAAAAAGGTCACGAGAGATTAAAGTTTTCTTACTTTCTAGGTTGAAAACTTTGTAACCCTTAGTGTCGTGGGGTAGCTAAGGAAAACACACTCAATAGACTGAGCATCCAATTTTCTTGGGCGTAGTCGGTGTGTAGATGCTTGACAACTAAAAACACCTAAATGGGTATAAATGGGTGTTTATGAAAAAGTATTTTTGAAAGGTGTTTTGTTTTGTAAATGACGACTTAGTAAACTGTTTATCAAATAGGTAGCAGCAAGAATAACATCACCCCCAAAGGGCTTTAGGTAAACATGATTGAAAAAGAAGTTCAT
Organism: Rubia yunnanensis; assembly: GCA_037428765.1. NCBI lineage: Eukaryota > Viridiplantae > Streptophyta > Magnoliopsida > Gentianales > Rubiaceae > Rubia > Rubia yunnanensis. Next base: position 10,410,129 of record CM075068.1, read on the forward strand.
GATCAACATTTAATGAATGGCTATGTTTGTGCTCAGAAACACCAATTTGGTGAGGTTTGTTGGTGCAGCTAGTTTCATGCAAAATTCCTTCAGAAGAATAAAAATCATAACACTTAAATTTTGGACCATTATCACTACGAACAACTTTGATGCATTTAGTGAGAGAATGTAAAACCTACAAATCACTGTGACTGTGTGTATTGATATATATAGTGAGTACAAAGAGTGTACAAGACCCAAACAAATATGGAATAGAATATACATAAAACCAATCTGGAAAGGGTATTCATTTCTTATCCTGATTCTAATTGATATACATCTTTATTATCCCCCCCCCTCAAGCGAAGCATAGAACTGGTCGTAATGCAAAGCTTGGAACATAGAAACTCAAACTGAGGATGGGGTAGACCCTTCGTAAAGATGTCAGCAAGCTGCAAGTCCATAGAAACATGAGCAACCTTGAGCTTGACAGAGACACCATCTCACGCACAAATTGATAGTCAATATCAATGTGCTTAGCTCTCTTATGAGAAACAGGATTCCGAGCAAGGAAGAGGGTACTATTATTATCATATAGAAAATGGGCGGGGTGCGTGATGTCACATGTAAGTCCCGAAGAAGATTCATCAACCAAGCTAACTCCGTAGCAGTATTTGTCATAGCACGGTACTCTGATTCTAAACTAGAATGAGAAACTGTAGGCTGTTTCTTAGCACTCCAGGAAACTAGGTTGCCACAACGAAAAATGGCATAACCATACGTAGTCCTACGAGTCTATATACAATGAGCCCAATCAGCATCAGAGTAACCCAAAGCTGGTAAAGTAGAGGAGTTTGCACAATAATGAAGACCATAGTTAAGTGTACCACGAACATAACGCAAAATCAGAGTGACAGCTTGGTAATGGTCATTAGTAGGAGCTTATATATACTGACAAGTCAAGACATGTGATCGATAAATACTATAGCTTGGTATTCACAGCATAGGACAAGTCAGGACATGTCACCAACCAAAGAACAATAAAGTGTGGGGTATCTGGCATACCGAAAGAGCTGGATAGTTGAGATAATGTAGCGCACTAAACGTCTTACCAGAAGAGCTGGATAGTTGAGATAATGTAGCGCACTAAACGGCTTACCGGAAGAGCTGGATAGTTGAGAAAAAGCCACAAATGGAATAGCAACAGGCGCAGAGTCTTGCATGCCAGCTCATAGTAAAATTTCCCTGGCATATCTGGCTTGACCAAGGAATAAGCCTTCCAAAGTATGAACAACCTCCAATCCCAAAAAATACTGCAAAGTACCAAGATCGGTAATCTTAAACTCCTGATTAACCCGAGCAATAAAATTCCAAATAAGACGAGCATCATTCCCAGTAAGAATAATGTCATCAACATAAACCAATAAATAGAGTAAAGAAGCCCCATGTGAGAAAACAAACAAGCAGGTATCTGAAGAACTGTATACAAAACAAAGGCAAATAAAAAGGAACTGAAACGCTGAAACCAAGCGCGTGGAGCTTTCTTTAAGCCATAGATGGCCATGTATAGACGATAAACATAATTAGGACACATAGGGTCTTTGTATCCAGCAGGCTACTCCATGTAAATTGGAGACTCCAAAATGTCATTTAAAAAAGCATTCTTCACATCAAGATGTCGCAATGGCCAATTGTGATGAATAGCAATGGATAAAATAGTACGAACAGTACAGGGCTTCACCACTGGACTAAAAGTATGATCATAATCAAATCCAGGTAATTGCGAAAAACCCTGAGCAACTAACCTCGCTTTGTATTGGTCAAGGGAGCCATCAGATTTATACTTTAATGGGCAAACCCATTTTTAACCAATAACATTTGCATGGGAATGATGAGGAACTAGCTCCCATGTCTGTTGAGTACACAAGGCATCCATCTCTGAGTCCATAGCAGCAACCCATTAAGGATCTTTAACAGGTGAGCGATAACTCCATGGCTCAGTCTTAAAAATAAAGTACTCAGTAAACCAGAAATATCATAGTCAGAAAAATCCTTGTACCGTAGAGTGCACATGTAAGTAGTCATCGGCTGTAGAGAGGCAGAACCCATAACTGGTGAAGGCACGAATCCCGCGGATGGTGCGGAAGCCGAGGTAGATGGCACAAAACCTGAGGTAGTCGACGGTGGTCCAGCAAGCAGTGGTAATAATGGAACCGGAGAAGCAGGGGTGGCTGGTGAATTTGAAGAAAATGCCGATGGCTGTAGAGGTATCCCTTGGTGTACATGCCCGTCCAAGGTGGCTAGCGCGTGAGTCAATGGTGGTGGCGGCATCGACTATGCTGGAGACACTGACTGGTGTCAGACACGTTGCTGGTCACCCTGTGGCAGACAAACACACTTTTCTGAAGAACCCTTAGCTTCCGGTACAGTTGGAAAATTTGAATTTTCCATAATATTTGGTGGTTGTGCTGTAGAAGATGGCTAAAACACTTCTTATGGAACCAACGAAGGCCCTAAAAAAGTAGAAACATCCAGTGATCGAGAATTTATAACAATGCCAGTATCGGTAGCTGGAAAAAACAACTCATTAAACTAAGCATGATGAATGATGTACTCCTTCTTTGTAAGAGGATCAAGACATCGATAACCCTTGTATTGAGAATTGTATCCCAAAAATATACAAGAAAAACTCTGAGGAGCCAGTTTGTACGCAGCATAGGGCCTCAAATAAGGGAAAACTCGACTACCAAATGGATGAAAATTGGAGTAGTCAGGTGTAGTGTCAAAAATAACAAAGAGTGGAGACTAACCAGATAAAACTAGAGTAAGCAGTCCGTTGATGATGTAGACCACCGTAGTGAAAGTATTATACCAAAATGAATTATGAAGGCCAGAATGAAATAGCATCGACAAACCTGTCTCGGTAATATGACGATGCTTCATCTCTGCACGATCATTTTGCTCAGGAGTGTAAGTATAGGAAAGCTGATGATGAATGCCCTTACACATAAAATGAGTCTGCATGCGATGATTTACAAACACGGTTCCACCATCACTTTGAAATGCCTTGACAGTGGTTGAGAACTTATTCTCTATAAGAGTTTCAAATTGCATGTATGCCTCCACAAAATCAGACTTCTATCATAGATGGAATAACCAAGTAAACCAAGAGAAATCATCAATAAAAAATGACATAATAGATGTACTCGGTGCGAGAGACAATGGGTGAGGGTCCCCAGAGGTCACAATGAACTAAATGAAGTATGCATGGTGTGCATTTTAAATTATCATTAAAAGAAAGATGCTTTCCTTTAGCCATCTCACAACAAGAACACAAATGAGGCTTAGGAACCAAACTGGTAACTGGCAACCATTACCACCAGTAACACGCTTGTTACCAGAATGAGGAGTCACACGATCAAGAGCGGACTGAGAAGAGATCATGTGGTATGTTGCGCCAGAATCAGCTATCCATCAAATATGCGGAGAAGCATGTGGTAGAGAAGCAATGGATGAGGTCCAAGAGACCAAATGAGAACACACAGAGGTAGTGTGACCAAATTTCTTACAACACTAACAATGCAACTGGTACCATTCATCGTGCAATTTAGAACAAGAAGAAGCAACATGACTCAGAACATAACACCATTGGCATCGTGGTTGATCAGAAGAAGCAATGATACAAAAGAAATAAATCTATTTTTTCAATAAATCGGTGCTGACGGGGTGCTGAAAAGGTTTTGGCATCGCGAGAAATTTAGCACCTCGTGAGATAGTGCCTCAACTCGCGAGATAGTGCTTCAACTTGCGAGAAGCTCCCGTGAAATGATTCGTGTGTGACTCATTTGTTGGGAGGATTTGGCGCAGAGTTGTACGCGTGGTGGCTGAATGGCACGTGCGGGTTACACGCTCGCCGTGCTGAAGGAGAAAAAGCCGTGAATATGCACGTGTAGAAGACTTAATGGCGAGTGTAGCTCATGCGCAGGAAGAAAATGCCCAGGTCTAATGCTGGTGGGGAGAAGGGACCCTCTGGATCTGGGAAACCACAATGACGTAAGGGAAAATGGGTCGAGCCACCGAGGAAATGGGTCGGACCTGAGAAAGGATGACGCTGAAAATCAAAGCTTGAGCTGGAGAAGAACAGATCGGCAGTGAAGCAAACTGGAGAATAAGACTCCACGACGAGGAAGAGAAGGACAAGCAGAACCAATGGAATGAATTGATGATCAGCAGCGGTTGGATGACGGCGGAAGCTGGTGCCAGTGACGGTGATTGGGGTAAAGAGTTGGGAAAGTTTTTTGAAATTTTGGGGAGAGAAAGATAAAAGACAGGGATTTTTAGAGAAACCTGAATGATACCATGATAGAATATAAAATCCAAAAATCATTGTGGTTTTGTGAATTGATATATATATATATATATATATATATATATATATATATATATATATATATATATATATATATATATATATAGTGAGTAGAAAGAGTATACATGGCCTAAACAATTATGGAACATAATATAGACAAAACCGTTCAGAAAGGATATTCCTTTCATATCCTGATTCTAATTGATTTACATCTCTATTACTTAGAAAACTGATTTTCGATGAGTTGAACAAACTGAATAGTAATAGAGCGTGCCTCGCCTTTGTTTTTCTTGAGAAAAATCCAAGTAAATTTAGAGTAATCATCAAAAATAGTAAGGAAGTAACGAGGACCTCCCAAAATATCTCTGTCAATAAGATCAAAACAAGATGAACTTGTAGTAGTATGAGCTGGAAAAAAGATTACGAGTTCGTTTTGCCAAATGAAAAATCAAACAAGTATTTTTATCAACATTTTTATGTTCAAAAACTTGAAGTAAAGAGGAAATTTGAGGAGATGGATGACCCACTCGTTGGTCCTACAAAGTGTGTGATGTGGATATGCTGCAACGGACGGATTGCAGTCTAGTGTGTTTGAAAAACAAGCCATCATTTTCATACCCTGTCCCAATCATCTTCCCCATGCATAGGCCCTGAATGATACATGAATTTTTCAAGAAAATTGTAGCACAAAAGGATTCATGGGTCAGTTTACTAATGGATATTAAATTCATAGTAAATTCAGGAAAACATAACACATGTGTAAGGGTGAGAAGAGGCGTAAAGGATACTGAGCCTATGTGAGAAACTCTATAAGATTTACCATCGGGAAGGTGCAAAATATGTTGTGCGGAATGGAGAAAGAACAGAAAATATGAACGAAAATAACAAGACACAAGATTTACGTGGTTCACCAATTTGGCTACATCCACGGGAGACGGATTCACTATAATAGGTAGCAGGTTACAGATGCCAAGAAATTGGCCAGATTTCTACCTATCTAAGTGCAGAACAGAATTAATGTTTACAGAGAGAAGAGAGACACTTTATATATTGTCTCCACTAAACCCTAACAAACTGGGCCAAAACACAATTCGGCCCAAATTCAAGGCATACCAACAAATCTCCACCTTGACTTGAATCCTCAAAGCAGAAACTCCAGACGCACCATTACAGTGCCAGATGAGCAGACTTATCCCTCCACTCCCGGGACTGCCCATAGAGCACCTAATCAGCTCTGATGTTCAGCAAGTCCAAACAATGTTGAAACTTGCTATGTGAACAGGTTTGGTGAACATATCAGCGGGGTTGTCAGCAATTCCCACTTTCTTCACCCTGATTCTCCTCTCACTCCTCAGGAAATCATATCTGACATCAATATGCTTGGTCCTCTCATGATGGACCTGATCATTGGCTAGGCAGATTGCACTCAAACTGTCACAATATACAGTAGCCTGATCATGATGTAGACCAAGATCACTAACCAGCCCTTTCAGCCATATTCCCTCCTTTGCAGCCTCTGTCAGAGCCATGTACTCTGCTTCCGTAGTAGACAACGTCACTGTAGGTTGCAAAGTCGCCTTCCAACTAACCACAGAACCTCCCAAAGTGAATACATAACCAGTCATCGATCTCCTCGTGTCAACATCACCAGCATAATCAGAATCAGAGTAGCTTGTAACTAAGCACTCGGTATCACCTCCATAAATGAGACCCACATCAGACGTACCTCTAAGATACCTGAAAATCCTCTTCACAGCTTGCCAATGTTCCTTTCCCGGTTGCCCCATGAACCTGCTCACAACACTGACTGCCTGTGCTAAATCTGGCCTCGTGCAAACCATAGCATACATCAAACTCCCTACCGCGCTGGCATAAGGAACCCGAGACATATACTCCTTCTCCTCGTCTGACTGAGGAGCAAACATAGTGGTGAGATGAATATTTGTAGCACTAGGAGTGTCTATAGGTTTGGCTGTAGACATGCCAAACCTAGCCAACACTTTCTGAATGTAGCCTTTCTGTGACAAGAAAAGCTTCCGCTGACTTCGATCCCTAAGAATCTCCATTCCTAGTATCTTCCGAGCTGCACCCAGATCCTTCATCTCAAACTCAGCACTAAGAAGTCCTTTCAACTTCTGAACCTCGTGCTTACTCTTTGCGGCTACCAGCATGTCATCTACATAAAGCACCAGATAGATGAATGACCCATCTCTCAACCTCCTGTAGTAGACACAACAGTCATAAGCACACCTCGTATATCCCAGCTGAAGCATGTAACTGTCAAACTTCTTGTACCACTGCCTCGGAGACTGCTTAAGTCTATACAAAGACTTCTTCAACTTGCAAACATACTTTTCCTTGCCGGGAACCTGGAAACCATCTGGCTGAGTCATGTACAACTCTTCCTCCAACTCTCCATGTAGAAAAGCGATCTTCACATCAAGTTGCTCGAGCTCCAAATCCTGATGTGTTACTAAGGCTAGCAACACTCTGATGGAAGTGTGTCTGACCACTGGTGAGAAAATCTCCTTATAGTCTACCCCCTCCCTTTGACTGAAACCTCTTGCAACAACTCTTGCCTTGTACTTGACTCCCTCTGCAGGTGATATTCCTTCCTTCTTCTTGAAAACCCATTTGCAACTGATTACCTTTCTCCCTTGAGGCTGTTTGACCAATTCCCATGTCTGATTTTTCTGAAGAGACTCCATCTCATCTCCCATTGCAGCAAGCCATTTATCAGCATCAGTACATGAAGTAGCCTCTCTGAAGGTTGATAGCTCTTGAGTATCCACTTCCTCGGCAACTGACAGTGCATAACCCACCATATCCTCAAACCCATATCTCTTTGGAGCCCCAACTCCAACCCTCCTGGGTCGGTCCTGAGCTAAACTGCGGACTGTAGCTCCTGATGGTTGAGGATCTGGTGGTGGAGATTCCGGTATCTCGGATTCTGTCTGTGGCTCTTGATCCACCTCAAATTGTTCCAATCTATTTTCACCTTGAGTGACTTCAAGCTCCACCTGTTTATCAACTCCACTAGTTTCTGGCACAACTGTGGGCTTCACCATAGATCTAAGCAAAGAATTTTCATCAAAGACAACGTCCCTGCTCAGAATAACCCTCTTCTCAGATGGAGACCATATCCTGGAGCCTTTAACTCCATCTCCATAACCCACAAAGACACCCTTCTTGGCTCGGGGCTCTAACTTACCATCACTAACATGATAATAAGATGTACAACCAAAAACTTTTAACTTGGAGTAATCAACAACTTTACCTGACCACAACTCCATAGGTATTTTGCACTCTATACCCGTGTGAGGCCCGCGGTTGATCAGGTAACAAGCTGTACTCACCGCCTCTTCCCAGAATCTCGTTTCCAAACCAGCATTAGAGAGCATGCACCTCGCTCTCGCCAGCAATGTCTGATTCATCCGCTCAGCTACGCCATTCTGCTGTGGCGTATTCCTGACTGTATGATGACGAGCAATCCGTTCATCCCTACAAAACTGATCAAACTCAGACGAGCAGAATTCCAGCCCATTATCAGTTCGAAGCCTCTTGATCTTCTTCCCGGTCTGATTCTCCACCAAAGCTTTCCACTCCTTGAACTTCGAGAAAGCTTCACTCTTATGTTTCATCATGATAACCCAAGTCATCCTTGAGTAATCATCAATCAGAGAAACAAAGTACCTGTGACCTCCCAGTGACTCAACTCGGGAAGGTCCCCAACAATCAGAATGGATGTAATCCAATGTGCCCTTTGTTCTATGAATCACCTTAGGAAACTTGCTGCGGTGATGCTTCCCAAAAACGCAATGCTCACAGAAGTCCAAGCTCTTGATCTTGTGGCCACCAAGAAGATCATACTTCGACAGAATCTGCATCCCTCTTTCACCCATGTGACCAAGCCTCATATGCCATAACTTAGTCATATCATCCTGGTGAACCTCCGAAGATGCAACATTAACAGAATCCATAACCGTGGAACCTTGTAGAAAATACAAGGTACCATGCAGAACACCTTTCAGAACCAGCCTAGAACCTTTGCAGACACACAGAACTCCATCACTCCCTGAGTAGACGAAACCCTTTCTATCCAACGTAGGAAGAGAAATCAGATTCTTTGTCATCGATGGAACATGCCTGACATCGTTCAAAGTACAGAAACTACCATCATGCGTCCTGATCTTGATTGAACCAATCCCAACTACCTTGCACGCAACACCATTTGCTGTAGTAATGATGCCCTCAGCTTGCTCATAAGTTGAGAAATAATCTCTCCTTGGGCATACATGGTAAGATGCCCCAGAATCAAGAAACCACGCATTAGAATGATTATTTTTCCCAGTAACAGCTAGAGCAAAATCATCTTCAGAACTGAAATCCTCTTCAGCCACAGCAGCAGTACCAGATGTACTCCCAGATTTACTAGCCTTCTTCGGACACTCCTTTTTCCAATGCCCCTTCTCCTTACAGTAGTTACAAACATCATTGGCCTTAGGATCCTTTGAAGATGACTTCTTGCCCTTCTTCTTATTGCCGGTTTCCTTGCCTTTTGTGTTTCCGTCACTAGCAAACAAGCCAGTGGCCTGACTTTCTGTACCTGTACTGTTTGCCTTATGTCGCAACTCTCTACTATGGAGAGAGGATCTTACTTCCTCCAGAGACACAGAATCTTTACCAACAATAAATGACTGAACAAAATTCTCATACGAAAGTGGTAAAGAAACTAGCAAAATCAAAGCAGCATCTTCATCTTCAATTTTCACATCTATATTTTGCAATTCTAATAACAAAGTATTCAATTGCTCTAGATGGTCTCTGAGTTGCGTACCTTCCTGCATTCGGAGACCGAAGAGGCGTTGTTTCAGAAGCAACTTGTTGGTTAGAGATTTCGTCATATACAAACTCTCCAACTTCAGCCACAGTTGTGCAGCAGTCTCCTGATCTGAGACCTCGGTGATGATTTCGTCCGCGAGACACAACATAATCGTCGAGTGTGCCTTTTCTTCCAGACTCACAACATCGCCAGAACTGCTCGCGAAATCCTTCGTCAGCGGAGTCCACAAACCTTGCTGTTTCAGCAAAGCTCGCATCTTGATCTGCCATAAACTGAAACTGTTTCTCCCGGTAAACTTGTCGATCTTCACGTTCAACCCAGACACCTTTCTCCCCGATCAGCCCCGATCTGATGAGCCCAGAATCTGATATACCCACTACGGATATCGCTGGAAAAAGAAATCGCTCTGATACCAGTTTGTTGTGCAGAATGGAGAAAGAACAGAAAATATGAACGAAAATAACAAGACACAAGATTTACGTGGTTCACCAATTTGGCTACATCCACGGGAGACGGATTCACTATAATAGGTAGCAGGTTACAGATGCCAAGAAATTGGCCAGATTTCTACCTATCTAAGTGCAGAACAGAATTAATGTTTACAGAGAGAAGAGAGACACTTTATATATTGTCTCCACTAAACCCTAACAAACTGGGCCAAAACACAATTCGGCCCAAATTCAAGGCATACCAACAAAATATTATTAGGCGCAACCTCATAAGAATCATGAAATTTTGTAGTATAAGTAATGTGGTCACTAGCACTGATATCAAGTATGTTGTGTTGAAATGGAGAAAGAACCGAAAATATGAACGAAAATAACAAGACACAAGATTTACGTGGTTCACCAATTTTGGCTACATCCACGGGAGACGGATTCACTATAATAGGTAGCAAGTTAAAGATGCCAAGAAATTGGCCAGATTTCTACCTATCTGAGTGCAGAACAGAACAGTGTTTACAGAGAGGAGAGAGACACCTTATATGCTGTCTCCACCAAATCCCCTGGACCACCCGACTCACTGACCGGGCAGCGAGACCCCCGTTCAGCCGGGGGTGTCTGCCGCCCCCCAGACCCCCAGGCCAGGGTCACAGAAACGGCTATTACAGTATTCAAGGCATACCAACAAAGTATATTCCATGAAGTATGAACTAAAGAGTTTGAGTGTGTATGGAGGTTACTTGGTTCGCAGTGGAGTTGTGCAGTTGCTGTTGTCCAGAAGAAGGTTGCAGTCGGCTGAGGAGTGACATCACCTAGTGGTACTCGACATACAAGAGGGAGACACTACCACGATTGTTGGGTAAGGCGTGCCCGGTGGTAAGTGTCCCTGTATTAGCCAAATTAACACTGCTTCCCGAGTTCCCGGAAAACCAGCCAATGCATCTTTTTCATCCCAAAACAATTTTAATTTGGTGAAGTATGCAATTACATAATCATTTCCTGGAGTAAAATCATGAATTTCCTTCTTGACATTAAAGAGAGATATGATATTAGATTGAGAAAAACGTTCAAAGAGGTTGAGCCAAATACCTCAAGCATCCTTGTAATGAATGACACGTTTAGATATTTTCATTGACAGAGAACTGAGTAGCCAAGTTTTGAAGAGGAAATTGCATTGTTCCCATTGAAGTTCCTCGTTCGGGTTGTTCTTAGGGCGAGTAAGAGAGCCAATGACGAAGATGACTTTGTTCTTGTTGGTATGCCTTGAATATGTATTAGCCGCTTCGACAGGTTGGTACGAGGGTCTCGCTGCCCGGTCAGCGAGTCGGGGGGTCCAGGGGGGCGGAGCGCACCCTGGCCTGGGGGTCCGTGGGGGCGGAGTCGCCCCCGGTCCGACGGTATAGCTTGTCTCTTTATTGGACTGCTGTTGATTTTGGTCGAATTGTATTTTGGCCTAGTTTTTTAGGGTTTAGTGAAGACAGCATATAAAGTGTCTCTCTTTTCTCTGTAAACATTAATTCTAATATAGTGAATCCGTCTCCCGTGGATGTAGCCAAATTTGGTGAACCACGTAAATCTTGTGTCTTGTTATTTTCGTTCATATTTCCTGTTCTTTCTCCATTCCGCAAAACAAACTGGTATCAGAGCGGTTTCTTTTTCCGGTGAGATCCGTAGTGGGTGTATCGGATTCTGGGTTCATCAGATCGGGGATGATCGGGGAGAAAGATTTCTGGGTTGAACGTGAAGATCGACAAGTTTACTGGGAGAAACAGTTTCAGTTTATGGTAGATCAAGATGCGAGCTTTGCTGAAACAGCAAGGTTTGTGGACTCCGCTGACGAAGGATTTCATGAGCCGTTCTGGCGATATGGTGGGTCTTGAAGAAAAGGCACACTCGACGATTATGCTGTGTCTCGCGGACGAAATCATCACTGAGGTCTCAGATCAGGAGACTGCTGCACAACTGTGGTTGAAGTTGGAGAGTTTGTATATGACGAAATCTCTAACCAACAAGTTGCTTCTGAAACAACGCCTCTTTGGTCTCCGAATGCAGGAAGGTACGCAACTCAGAGACCATCTAGAGCAATTGAATACTTTGTTATTAGAATTGCGAAATATAGATGTGAAAATTGAAGATGAAGATGCTGCTTTGATTTTGCTAGTGTCTTTACCGCTTTCGTATGAGAATTTTGTTCAGTCATTTATTGTTGGTAAAGATTCCGTGTCTCTGGAGGAAGTTAGATCCTCTCTCCATAGTAGAGAGTTGCGACATAAGGCAAACAGTACAGGTACAGAAAGTCAGGCCTCTGGCTTGTTTGCTAGTGATGGAAACACAAAGGGCAAGGGAACCGGCAGTAAGAAGAAGGGCAAGAAGTCATCTTCAAAGGGTCCCAAGGCCAATGATGTTTGTAACTACTATAAGGAGAAGGGGCATTGGAAAAAGGAGTGTCCGAAGAAGGCTAGTAAATCTGGGAGTACATCTGGTACTGCTGTTGTAGCTGAAGGGGATTTCAGTTCTGAATATGATTTTGCTCTAGCTGCTACTGGGCAAAATAATCATCCTAATGCGTGGTTTCTTGATTCTGGGGCATCTTACCATATATGCCCAAGGAGAGATTATTTCTCAACTTATGAGCAAGCTGAGGGCATCATTACTACGGCAAATGGTGTTGCGTGCAAGGTAGTTGGGATTGGTTCAATCAAGATCAGGATGCATGATGGTAGTTTCTGTACTTTGAACGATGTCATGCATGTTCCATCGATGACAAAGAATCTGATTTCTCTTCCTACGTTGGATAGAAAGGGTTTCGTCTACTCAGGGAGTGATGGAGTTCTGTGTGTCTGTAAAGGTTCTAGGATGGCTCTGAAAGGTGTTCTGCATGGTACTTTGTATTTTCTACAAGGTTCCACGGTTATGGATTCTGTTAATGTTGCATCTTCGGAGGTTCACCAGGATGATATGACTAAGTTATGGCATATGAGGCTTGGTCACATGGGTGAAAGAGGGATGCAGATTCTGTCGAAGTATGATCTTCTTGGTGGCCACAAGGTTAAGAGCTTGGACTTCTATGAGCATTTTGTTTTTGGGAAGCATCACCACAGCAAGTTTCCTAAAGAGATTCATAGAACAAAGGGCACATTGGATTACATCCATTCTGATTGTTGGGGACCTTCCCGAGTTGAGTCACTGGGAGGTCACAGGTACTTTGTTTCTCTGATTGATGATTACTCAAGGATGACTTGGGTTATCATGATGAAACATAAGAGTGAAGCTTTCTCGAAGTTCAAGGAGTGGAAAGCTTTGGTGGAGAATCAGACCAGGAAGAAGATCAAGAGGCTTCGAACTGATAATGGGATGGAATTCTGCTTGTCTGATTTTGATCAGTTTTGTAGATATGAAGGAATTACCCATCATCATACAGTCAGGAATACACCACAGCAGAATGGCGTAGCTGAGCGGATGAATCAAACATTGCTGGCGAGAGCAAGGTGCATGCTCTCTAATGCTGGTTTGAAAAGGAGATTCTGGGCAGAGGCGGTGAGTACAACTTGTTACTTGATCAACCGCGGGCCTTACACGGGTATAGAGTGCAAAATACCAATGGAGTTGTGGTCAGGTAAAGTTGTTTATTACTCCAAGTTAAAAGTTTTGGTTGTACATCTTATTATCATGTTAGTCATGGTAAGTTAGAGCCTCGAGCCAAGAAGGGCGTCTTTGTGGGTTATGGAGATGGAGTTAAAGGCTCCAGGATATGGTCTCCATCTGAGAAGAGGGTTATTCTGAGCAGGGACGTTGTCTTTGATGAAAATTCTTTGCTTAGATTTATGGTGAAGCCCACAGTTGTGCCAGAAACTAGTGGAGTTGATAAACATGTGGAGCTTAATGTCACTCAAGGTGAAAATAGATTGGAACAATTTGAGGTGGATCAAGAGCCACAGACAGAATCTGAGATACCGGAATCTCCACCACTAGATCCTCAACCATCAAGAGCTACAGTCCGCAGTTTAGCTCAGGACCGACCCAGGAGGGTTGGAGTTGGGGCGCCCAAGAGATATGGGTTTGAGGATATGGTGGGTTATGCACTACAGGTTGCTGAGGAGGTGGATACTCATGAGCCATCCACCTACAGAGAAGCTGTTTCAGGTACTGATGCTGACAAATGGTTTGTAGCAATGGGAGATGAGATGGAGTCCCTCCAGAAGAATCAGACATAGGATTTGGTTCAACAGCCTCAAGGGAGAAAGGTTATCACTTGCAAATGGGTTTTCAAGAAAAAAGAAGGGATATCACCTACAGAGGGAGTCAAGTACAAGGCTAGAGTTGTTGCTAGAGGTTTCAGTCAGAGAGAGGGAGTAGATTACAATGAGATTTTCTCACCAGTGGTCAGACACACTTCCATCAGGGTGTTGCTAGTTATAGTGACACATCAGGATTTGGAGCTTGAACAACTTGATGTGAAGACCGCTTTTCTACATGGAGAGTTGGAGGAAGAGATATACATGACTCAGCCAGATGGTTTCCAAGTTCCTGGCAAGGAAAAATATGTCTGCATGTTGAAGAAGTCCTCATATGGGCTTAAGCAGTCTCCGAGGCAGTGGTACAAGAGATTTGACAGCTACATGCTTGAGTTGGGCTACACAAGGAGTTCATATGATTGTTGTGTCTACTACAGCAAGTTGAGAGATGAGTCATTCATTTATCTGGTGCTTTATGTAGATGACATGTTGATAGCCTCAAAGAGTAAGCATGAGGTTCAGAAGTTGAAAGGACTTCTTAGTGCTGAGTTTGAGATGAAGGATCTGGGTGCAGCTCGGAAGATACTAGGAATGGAGATTCTTAGGGATCGAAGTCAACGGAAGCTTTTCTTGTCACAGAAAGGCTACATTCAGAAAGTGTTGGCTAGGTTTGACATGTCTATAGCGAAGCCTATAGACACTCCTAGTGCTGCAAATATCCATCTCACCACCATGTTTGCTCCTCAGTCAGACGAGGAGAAGGAGTATATGTCTCGGGTTCCTTATGCCAGCGCGGTGGGGAGTTTGATGTATGCTATGGTTTGCACGAGGCCAGATTTAGCACAGGCAGTCAATGTTGTGAGCAGGTTCATGGGGCAACCGGGAAAGGAACATTGGCAAGCTGTGAAGAGGGTTTTCAGGTATCTTAGAGGTACGTCTGATGTGGGTCTCATTTATGGAGGTGATACCGAGTGCTTAGTTACAGGCTACTCTGATTCTGATTATGCTGGTGATGTTGACACGAGGAGATCGATAACTGGTTATGTATTCACTTTGGGAGGTTCTGTGGTTATGTGGGTCTCATTTATGGAGGTGATACCGAGTGCTTAGTTACAGGCTACTCTGATTCTGATTATGCTGGTGATGTTGACACGAGGAGATCGATAACTGGTTATGTATTCACTTTGGGAGGTTCTGTGGTTAGTTGGAAGGCGACTTTGCAACCTACAGTGACGTTGTCTACTACGGAAGCAGAGTGCATGGCTCTGACAGAGGCTGCAAAGGAGGGAATATGGCTGAAAGGGCTGGTTAGTGATCTTGGTATACATCATGATCAGGCTTCTGTGTATTGTGACAGCTTGAGTGCAATCTGCCTAGCCAAGGATCAGGTCCATCATGAGATGACCAAGCATATTGATGTCAGATATCATTTCCTGAGGAGTGAGAGGAGAATCAGGGTGAAGAAAGTGGGAACTGCTGACAACCCCGCTTATATGTTCACCAAACCTGTTCCACATATCAAGTTTCAACATTGTTTGGACTTGCTGAACATCAGAGCTGATTAGGTGCTCTATGGGCAGTCCCGGGAGTGGAGGGATAAGTCTGCTCATCTGGCACTGTAATGGTGCGTCTGGAGTTTCTGCTTTGAAGATTCAAGTCAAGGTGGAGATTTGTTGGTATGCCTTGAATATGTATTAACCGCTTCGGCAAGTTGGTACGGGGGTCTCACTGCCCGGTCAGCGAGTCGGGGGGTCCAGGGGGGCGGAGCGCACCCTGTCCTGGGGGTCCGTGGGGACGGAGTCGCCCCCTGTCCGACGGTATAGCTTGTCTCTTTATTGGACTGCTGTTGATTTGGGCCGAATTGTGTTTTGGCCCAGTTTGTTAGGGCTTAGTGGAGACAACATATAAAGTGTCTCTCTTCTCTCTGTAAACATTAATTCCGATATAGTGAATCCGTCTCCCGTGGATGTAGCCAAATTTGGTGAACCATGTAAATTTTGTGTTTTGTTATTTTCGTTCATATTTTCTGTTCTTTCTCCATTCCGGACAACAGTTCTAGATGGTTAAGGCGTCATTATAGACTCTTGAATTCGTTCTTGGCTGTTGAGGCCATCATTATAGACTCTTTCCAAGTAGAAAAGTGTTCTTCCACTAATTGTTACGACACCAAGAAAGCGCCCGGTTAATCAAAATGGTGGATAAATAATGGATTATTGGAATCCTTCCATAGCTCGGTTGTTGTTTCCGTCATGGAAAAAGATGTGATGATGGTACTGTTAATGAAGAAAGAAAAATGATACCATGAAAAAACCTTAGAAGGCTGAGTTTTATTTCAGTAAATGATTGATTACAATGAAGGGACGTAAGTGCCTTATATAGAGAAAACTACACAACGGTCAAAAAGAAGATCAATGCTATAATCTCTCTTTCCTTAACAACGGGAGAAAGATAATTCTATCATACAATTAACATAAGGAAATAATAATCAAGATGGTTTTATTTCAATAGTTTCACTCTAGTTGCATATATGTAAAACAACAGTTAAAATACGTGCATTATGCGTGCATATAGTGGTTGCATATTTTGGCTCTTGTATATAAGATATTGTCTATCTGAAGTGGAAAACTCTTTCATTTCATATATTTTAAAATTTTTCAATGGCAATCATGATCAATTATAATGGAGTGCTGTTTGGGCTAATTTTGTGCGTTTTGCTCGAGTTTATTTCCGAGAGGGACTATTTAGGCGCTAAGAAGTATATATGCATTGAAAGATGACTATGTAGCACGGAGACAGGGACGGGTATAGAAAGAGGTAAACGAATGAGGATGGGAAAAATCCAAAACTTAAAATTGTGGGTACGGTAATGGTACTGCTAAAATAGAACAATATTTTAATATTATTAATAAAAATATATTTCATAAAGCATATTATAAAGTGGTGGAAACATTAAAAAAATAAAATTTCAAACTTAAATTATAAAAAATCCCAACAAAACACATTATTGTGCTTTTCTCTCTAAAAAAACGTGCTTATAGGTAAGAATTCATCTTTTCCAAATTTCTCTTAAAGTAAGCTTTCTTCAACTTTTCTTTCTGTCTTTTTCTCTTCTTATGCTTAAGATTAAGCAAGGACCTTTCATTCACCCTCTTATGGATCTTCATCAACCTCAAGTAATTCATATTTATGTGACCTTCGAAAACCTATCCCATTTCGGAAAAAACAAGGAATCTAGGGCATGGAATTTTGGAATTCCTTTGTATGTTGTAAAAGATAGCCCATGACTGCAAATCGAATCATTTAATTAACTCTAAGTTTCTATTGTTCTACCATTCTCTTATAAATGGAGCAAAATTGTCAGCAAGACTAGAGGACGGTTATTGGGTACACAATATTAAATTAATCCATATCCGTCTCCGAAACGTCCCCAAAAGCCCCCCCCCCCCAAGAAATAGTCAGAAGTACCTACAAACCGCAGCCGTCCCCAAGCCGTCCCTATCCCCAAATTGTGGTTTATTCAAAATACCTATGTGAAGTTGTGTACAAGAATCCTTTATAAACATGCATAATGCGTGCATATAAAGTCTAGGTGTATTGCTTTCTGTGAACAAGGTCAACTTAAATTTTAAAAAAATACTACAATTTTCATATGTGTTTCAAACTTTTTGATATGAAAAATTTCAAAAAACACATTATTGTGCTTTTCTCTCAAAAATAATCGTGCTTAGAAGTACCATGTTTTCAAACTTTTCTTTTGAAGTAAGCTTTCTTTTACTTTTCTTTTTATCTTTTTCTCGTCTTATGCTTAAGTTTAAGCAAGGGCCTCTCATTCACTCTCTTATGGATCTTCACCAACCTCAAGTAGTTCTTATTTATGTAACTTTTGAAAATCTATCCTATTGTTGGAAAACAAGGAATCCATGACCTAGAATTTTGGAATTCCTTTCATAAGTTGTAAAACATAGACAAGGATTGCAAATACAATCATTTAATTGACTCCGAGTTTCTATTTTTCAACCAGTCACTTATAAATGGGTATGCGAGATGTCAGCAATACTAGAGGGCGAGTGTTGGGTACACGAGAATAAATCCACATTAGTCTCTGAAAAGTCTTCAAAAGCTCGTCAACCCTCCCCAGAAATGGTCAGAAGTACACCAAAACCTCAGCCGTTTCCAAGCCGCCCCCATCCCTAAATTTATGTTATTTCAAAATACCTATGTGAAGTTGTGTACAAGAATCGTTTATAAACGTGCACGACATGTAAAGTCTAGGTGTATTGCTTTTTGCGCACAAGATCTTGTCAACCTAAAATTTAAAAAATATGATAATTGTCATATGTGTTTAAAAGTTCTTGATATGAAATTTTCCAAAAGTTAACCCTTTAAACAAAACACATTATTGAAATTTTCTCTCTCAAAAAATGTGCTTATAGGTAAGAATCCATCTTTTCCAACTTTTCTCTTGAAGTAAGCATTCTTTTACTTTCCTTTCTATCTTTTTCTCTAATTATGCTTAAGTTTAAGAAAGGACATATTGTTCACTCTATTATGGATCTTCATCAACCTCAAGTAATTCATATTTATGTGACTTTCGAATATCTATCCTATTGTTGGAAAATAAGGAATCTATGACCCAGAATTTTGAAAATCCTTTGATAAGTTGTAACTGATAGCCCATGACTGAAAATCCAATCATTTAATTTACTCTAAGTTTCTATTCTTCGACCATTCTCTTATAAGTGGAGCCAAATTGTCAACAAGACCAGAGGATCGTTGTTGGGTACGTGAGATTAAATTCATATATGTGTCTGAAACGTACCCAAAAGCTTATCAACCTTCACCAGAAATGGTCAACAGAACCCAGAAACCTCAGTTATCCCAAAGCCATCCCCGTACCCAATTTTTTTTCTCTTCAAAATATCTATGTGAAGTTGTGTACAAGAATCATTTATAAACGTACATGACACGTGTATATAAAGTCTAGGTGTATTTCTTTTTGTGCACGAGATCTTGTCAACCTAAATTTTAATTGTCTTATCTGATATGAAAATTTCCAAAATTTACCCCTTTAAACAAAATATATTAATTTGCTTTTCTCTAGAAAAATTAAGCGTGCTTATAGGTCAGAATCCATCTTTTCCAACTTTGCTCTTGAAGTAAGCTTTCTTTTACTTTTCTTTTTGTCTTTATCTCTTCTTAAGCTTAAGTTTAAGCAAGGACCTCTCGTTCACTCTCTCATGGATCTTCATCAACCTCAAGTAATTTATATTTATGTGACTTTAGAAAATCAATCCTATTGTTGGAAAACAAGGAATCCATAACTCAGAATTTATGAATTCCTTTGATATGTTGTAAAAGACATTCCGGGACTGCAAATCCACTCATTTTATATACTCTAAAATTCTATTCTTCGACCATTGTCTTATAGATGGAGCCAAATTGTCAACAAGACCAGAGGAGGGTTGTTGGGTATGCAAGATTAAATTCAAATTCGTGTCTGAAACATCGTGAAAAGCTTGTCAACCCTCGCCAAAAACGGTTAGAAAACTCGAAAACCTCAGTTGCCCCCAAGCCATCCCCGTCCCCAAATTTCCTTTTTAAAATAAAAATAAAAATACCTATGTGAAGTTGTGTACAAGAATTGTTTATAAACATGCATAACACGTGCACATAAAGTCCAGGTGTATTTCTTTTTGTGCACGAGATCTTGCCAACCTTAATTTTACAAACTATGATGATTGTTATATATGTTTCAAGTTTTTAGATATGTAATTTTCCAAAAGTTACCCCTTTAAACAAAATACATTACTGTTCTTTTCTCTGGAAAAAAAACCGTGCTTATAGGTAAGAATCCATCTTTTCTAACTTTTCTCTTGAAGTAAGCCTTCTTTTACTTTTCTTTCGTCTTTTTCTCTTCTTAAACTTAAGTTTAAGCAAGGAACTCTCATTCACTTTCTTATGGATCTTCATCAACCTCAAGTATTTCATATATATATATATATATGTGTGTGTGTGTGACTTTCGAAAATCTATCCTATTGTTGGAAAACTAGGAATCCATGACCTCAAAATTTTGAATTCCCGAGACTGCAAATCCAATCAATGAATTGACTCTAAGTTTCTATTCTTCGACCATTCTCTTATAAATGGAACCAAATTTCCAGTAAGACTAGAGGACGGTTGTTGGGTACACAAGATTAAATCCATATCTGTGTCTGAAACATCCCCAAAAAGCTTGTGAACCCTCACCAGAAATGGTTAGAAAAACCCAGAAACCTCAACTGCCCCCAAGCCATCGTCGTCCCCTAATTTCAGTTTTTTCAAAATACTTATTTGAAGCTGTGTACAAGAATCATATATCAATGTGCATGACGCGTGCACATAAAGTATAGGTGCATTTATTTTTGTTCACAAGAGCTTGTCGAACTAAATTTTTAAAAATATGATAGTTGTCATATGTGTTTAAAAATTTTTGACATTAAATTTTCCAAAATTTATCCCTTTAAATAAATAAATTATTGTGCTTTTCTCTGGAAAAAAAACCGTGCTTTTCTCTGGAAAAAAAATGTGCTTATAGGTAAGAAACCATCTTTTCCAACTTTTCTCTTGAAGTAAGCATTGTTTTACTATTCACCAGTGGAGAGGCTTCTACTGAAGGTTGCAATGGAAGGTGGTTGTAAAAAATCCGCCTAAAACCTCCTTTAATTATGCTCTAAAGCTATTTTTGAGTTTGGAAATAGCTCTTAGGTCACTTTTTTTCATTTTAAAGGTGGTTCCGCCTTTAATTTCGATCAATTAAAGGCATTTCCACCTTTAAAACCAAAATTTTGAGTTTGGAAACTAGGTACTGAAGAATTTCCTAGTTAGGAAATGCTTTCTTAGCTGAACTTTTTTAGAGGTGGTTTTAAAGGTAGAAACGCCTTTAATGGGCTTGACCCATATACGTAGCCATTTTTGGCCTAAACCCTATTATTCTCCTTGGCCCTTTTCCCATCGCAGACTGTATGTGTTCCTCGTCTTCTCTCCTCACCTCACACTCCACCTCTGTCGCCTCACCCTTCCTCCACTGCTGAGCCCTCACCTCACGCAACCCCTTGCTAAGGATCCCCACCCTCTCTTTGTCGCACAGACCCCGCCTCATAATCTCTTCCACTGAGAGCCCCGCCTTTGTGTTGATATTGCTACGCCACTAGAGATTGCTCCACCGCTAGCTAGAGATTGCTCCACTGGCTTGGGATTGCTTAACCGGCGCTAGAGATTGGTTTGCCTCACCCTCCCTCAGCCGTTAGCCCCGCCTTCACCTTAACCTCCAGGCTCGACGCTCGCCACTAGACCCGCTAGAGATTGCTCTGTGGCTCCTTGCTCGATTCTATTTCTATTGTGTCCCCATTGTAGGCCTGCTGAAGATGAAACGCTGATGAAAATCGTGCGTTATTTTTTTTCTTTTTACCTTTGTACACAAATTTTGACGTTCTGAGTTCCTGGTTGGATATTGGAATAATTGGTCCTATTTTCTTGGTTGCAGTTCTGGGTTGCTCATTCGCTTCCAGAAATCGATTGGTTTCCGGTAGTTTTTTTAAAGCTAAGAAATAGTTTCCGAACTCATAAACTATTTAAAGGCGGTTTCACGTCTTTTTAAAGGCAATTTTAACCTCCTTCATTGGTAGTTTTAAAGGCGGTTCTCAGAACTGCCTTCCATTGATTGGGAAATGGAAGACATGGCCAGAGAAGGCACAATGAAAGTGCCTTCAATAGTCCAATATAACCGCCTTCAGTAGATCCATCTTACACTAGCAATTCTTTCTGTCTTTTTTTCTTCTTAAGCATAGGTTGAAGAAGGGACCTCTCGTTCAATCTCTTATGGATATATTAACCTAAAGTTATTCAAATTAATGTGACTTTTAAAAAAACTATCCTATTGCTGGAAAACAAGGAATCCATAACCTAGAATATACTAATTCCTTTGATAAGTTGTAAAAGATATCCCAGGGCTGCAAATCCAATCATTTAATTGACTCTAACTTTCTATTTTCGACATTCTCTAATAAATGGATCCAAATTTTCAACAAGACCATAGGACGGTTGTTGGTACGCGAGATTAAATCCATACCCATGTTTGAAACTTCCCTAAAAGCTTGTCAACCCTCACCGAAAATGGTCAGAAGAACCCAGAAACTTCAGATGCCCTCAAGCTGTCCCCGTCCCCAAATTTCCTTTTTTTCAAAATGCCTATGTGAATTTGTGTACAAAAATCGTTTATAAACATGCATGACGCATGCATATAAAGTCTAGGTGTATTTATTTTTGTGCACGAGATCTTGTGAGCGTAAATTAATATGTGTTTCAAACTTTTTGATATGTAATTTTCCAAAAGTTACCCCTTTAAAAAAAAACATGCTATTGTGTTTTTCTTTGGAAACAAAAACCGTGTTTGTAGGTATGAATCCATCTTTCCCAACTTTTCTCTTGAAGTAAGCTTTCTTTTACTTTTCTTTATGTCTTTTTCTCTTCTTAAGCATAAGATTAAGAAAGTGCCTCTCGTTCACTCTCTAATGGATCTTCTTCAACCTCAAGTAACTCATATTCATATGACTTTCGAATATCTATCATGTTGCTGGAAAACAACGAATCCTTGACCATGGAATTTTTTAATTCCTTAGATAAGTTTTAATAGATATCCCAGGATTGCAAATCATATCATTTAATTGAATCTAAGTTTCTATTCTTTGACCACTCTCTTATAATTGGAGCCAAATTTTCTACAAGACAAGAGGACGGTTTTTGGGTACGTGAGATTAAATCCATATCCATGTCCGAAATGTCCCCAAAAGCTTGTCAACCCTCACCATAAACAGTTAGAATAACCCCAGAAAACTCAGTTGTCCCTAAGCAATCCCCGTCCCTAAATATGTGTTTTTTCACAATACCTATGTGAAGTTGTTTACAAGAATCGTTTATAAACGTGCATGACACATGCAAATAATGTCTAGGTGTATTTCTTTTTGTGCACGAAATCTCGTCAACTTAACTTTTTTTTAAATGATAATTGCCATATGTGGTTCAAGATATGAAAATTTTCAAAAGTTACCCCTTTAAAAAAAACATTATTGTGCTTTTCTCTGGAAAAAAAACCATGCTTATAGGTAAGAATCCTTCTTTTCCAAATTTTCTCTTCTAGTATTCTTTCTTTTACTTTTCTTTTGTCCTTTTCTCTTCTTAAGATTAACTTTAAGCAAGGAACTCTCATTCACTCTCTTATGGATCTTCATCAACCTCAAGTAAATTCATATTTATGTGACTTTCAAAAATCTATCCTATTGTTGGAAAACAAAGAATCACTGGCCCAGAATTTTTGAATTCATTTGATAAGTTGTAAAAGATATCCCATGACTGACGGAGCCAAATTGACTCTAAGTTTCTATTGCTTGACCATTCTCTTATAAACGGAGCCAAATTGTCAACAAGACTAGAGGGCAGTTGTTGGGTACGCGAGATTGAATCCATATTTGTCTCTAAAACTACTCCAAAAGCTTGTCAACCCTCTCTGGAAACGGTCAGAAGTACCTAGAAACCTAGCCATCCCCATCCCCAAATTTTTTTCCCAGAATACCTATGTGAAGTGTACAAGAATTGTTTATAAATGTGCAGGACGCATGCATATAAAGTCTAGATATATTTTTTTTTTGTGCATGAGTTATTGTCAACCTAAATTTAAAATATATGATAATTGTTGGATTTTTTTTTTAAAAAAAAGTAACAAAAAGATATTTTATGCTTTAATTTAACAGTCTTCTTTTCATAATCAGGAACATCCTATCAAAATTTACTTACTGTAGAGCTTTCAACTCACTAACATTATCTTGAGTTCTAAAAACAAACCTTCCAAGAATCATCAAAAGAACCCAAAAAAAACTGTCAACTCTCAACGCAATCGGTTCTACCAGTACTAGGTAAAACTAAAAAAAATAATATGGAAGAGAAGTTGATCAAACCATGTTCGAGCTGCAAGATAAGGTTAAAAAAGGACCTACACAAAGCCCGGCTAACGCGCAAAAAAACATCAATAGAGGATACACGAGCATTTCATTTCACTCGTTTCTTTCTATAGCCAGGTTGCAGCAACCAAAGATACCACCCTCAACTATTCTTTTTTCGTCCCCCGTAACATTCAGCCAACCATGACTTATGCTCAATGACGCCCTTGATTCAGAGCAAGATATTTCCACTTTCTGCTGTGTTTTACAGATGATGGTGGGATCCCATGTCTAAAAGTTGCTAGGCCAGTTTATTTGCGAACGCTGTGGTTGCTGGTATACATTGCTTTCATGTTTGCGAAAATTATAACTTTTATCATTTCTACGTACATGTACAGTGATAATTAAAACACGTACACGATGCGTGCATATGTAGGCTGTTAATTTTGGATTTTGTATATAAGATATCGTCGATTTGGATTGGAACACACTAATCAATGTCATATATGTTCAAAACTTAGCAATCAAAAACATTATCCATTATAATGGAATGCAATTTAGGACTTGTGTTTTTTTCTCTCAGTTTATTGTATATGAAAACATGGTGGATTGTCACTATTAGTTTAATTATTTTATCTGATTGTAACAAACGATTTTTTATGGTAACCGGAGATGATCATTTGTTAATGATCAAACCATTAACTTTGTATTAGTTTTTAATTTTTCTAAAAGTTCTAAAATTTAGGATTCCTACGAGCATAATTTACAAGAATCGTAAGTTAACGTGCATGATATGTACAAGAATCATAAGTTAATGTGCATGATGCATGCATAAGCTGGTTTGTTCTTTGCACAAGAATGATACCTTTTACTGGATGAAGGAAGGAAGTATGTTTTCTTTAGATTAACCAAAAAAATTTTTTTTAGAGAAGATCTCCTGAACAACGGTTTTTTAAAATATAAAAGCAACCATCCTACCTTTTAGTTTAAACACCGTATTTTTTTACTTATAAACCGTACCTTTTAATTTAATATTGTAATTTTCAATTTTAATATTATATTTTTTATACTATATATCTTTTATTTTCACATTTAGACACGTCCTACTACATTCTTAACTAAATATGTACAATATTTATATTAAAAAGTGTATAAATTAAAAAGTACAGGAATTGTTCCACAATCTTAAAAACGACAGACCACCTTTTTGAAGACTTAGCCATTTTTTAGTAACCGGTGGGCGAGAGACATGATTCACATCAACATAAATGTTTCTGTTGCAGGTCGGATCTCAACTCAATACGTCATTTACTGGAAAGTTCTTTGTGCCGGGGTGCTATTCGTAATTCCACCAAGGGTGGTGCATTTCCAGCTGATTGTGGGAAAAGGAAATACACAATTTTAAGCCTCTTTCAACCGCCAGAATCTTGGAATTTCCAAGATTGCCCCGGCTCTCTTCAACACCATGCCTCTTGTCCTAGACGAAGCTTTGTCCATAGCTTTCAATGTTAATGCCATTGTCATTAAATTCATCAAGTCTAAGGTTGCAGAACTGGGAAACTCTCTTGATTAGTGATGATATAACTTTGATCGCGTGAGTATGTTTTATTTTAGATGAATAAATTTGGAAGAATTAGTGTATCTCAAATGATGGATACATTTATTTCATTGAGAGTGTTGTATTTGGATTGTATTTATAATCCTTTCAATAGCATATGATTGGTGTGAGGCTATTTTTCGCTGTCCATTTTATTTATGTTCTTCTATTATTGACACTATTTCATCATTTTTATTGCTTTCCAAGAAATTTAAGGTTGGTTACATATAAATACAAGACATGCAATAGTTGGAGACAATGGTGATTAAAGGCGTATCTATCGAACCACATAAGACACTTTAGAACCCCCTTCTTTGCCTCTACCTTTGATCAATTTTGATCAAAGGCAATTAAAAAATAGCCTTTATGTGGGGTCCAAAATAGGATCCAAATACGGAACCTATTTCTAAGGTTTTAAAAATTTTTGTAGAACACCTGAGATTTCTGGTAGCCTTGAAGTAAAGTTAGATATGGAAATGTAGAGCAACAACAAGCAGAATCTATAAAGTGGTGGTGGGAGAGCAGACAAAGTGACGCCTGTAGAGCAGCGTTGGGAGAGTTCTGACGTGGCGACTGAGCTTAGACGCAACGTTCGATCTCCAGCAGCGGGAGAGCTTCAACGTGGCGGTGGAGGCGTTTGAATGACTGAGCTTCGACGTTAATGGTGAAGCGGCATGATGAGGCAGTGAGGTGGCGCGATGACGTAGAGATAAAGGAGGAGAAAAAAGGATTGCGGAAATATGGGAGAGGAAAATGGTGAAATATAGCAACGGGGGCCAAAAACTAAGAAGAGTGAGAAAAAAAAACTTAAGGAAAAATCCTAATCCAAAGGGCTTTATATTGTGGGCTAAGAGATTTAACAAAGGCACCTAATTAAAGGCGGTTTTACAATAGAATAGAGTGCAGTTTAGGCTAATTTTGTGTATTTTGCTCGATACAATAATAGTTAAAACACGTGCATGATGCGTGCACATAGTGGTCGACTGCATATTTTTGCTCTTGTATAAAATATCTCATTTATATATAGTAGAAAACTCTTATCAATATTATATATTTATAAAATTTTCAATGGTAATCATGATCAAATATAATGGGCTCCAGTTTAGGCTAATTTTGCGTGTTTGGCTCAAGTTTATTGTACATGAAATTATGGTGGATTTCCACTTTTGGTTTAACTTCAATGATCATGAGTGACTGCTCGGTTAGACATCAACTGTAAGTCGGCAGTTTCATCATGTTGTAGCTTTTGTGTCCTTAATGCTATTTGAATATGAGATTTTTTTTATGGAGACAGACATTAAAGAAACACTTACTATTAAAATGTATGTTGGAAATCGATTTTCCGAGAGGGACTATGTAGAAACTAGGAACTATATGTGCATTGAATGATGATTATGTAGCACTAAGACGGAGAAGGGTACATAAATGGGAACGGGAATGGGAATCGAAATGGAAAACAAACAAATTCCAAAATTATAGATACGAGTATGATAGGGGTACTGCTAAAATAAAATAATATTTTAATATTATTTATGAATTATAGAGTGGTGGAAACATTAAAAAAAATTGAATTTCAAACTTAACTTACTCCCTCTGTTTCTTTAATAGTGGCACATCACTTTTGGTGTTAGAATTTAGGAGATGCTTAATGAGTGGATGAAATTGAATAGAAAGAAGAAAAAGTAAAATGAGTGGATGTAATAACATTAAACTTGCCATAAATAGAAGTTGTCAATATAAAATAAACATCCAAAATTAGAAAGTGTGCCACTATTAAAGAAACGGAGGGAGTATATAAATTGAAATAAAACACATTATTGTGCTTTTCTCTTTAAAAAAACAGATAGTACAAATGCTAGTTTAAACTGAAGGACTATGCAGTTTTTTTAAATACCATGAGTTGTGCGTTTGACAGTACTTTCAAAGGGGGTAACTTTTGCAAAATTTTATATTTAAAAGATTGAAACATATAACAGTTATCATATATTTATTTTCAAAATTTAGGTTACACTTAGATTTTATATGCACGTGTCATGCACATTCACTATTGAAAAACAAGTACTTAGGCACCGGTATGTATCCTGGAGGCCTCCAGAACCGGTGCTCACTTCATGTATGGCACCGGTGTGAAAACATAATTTTACAAAACTGGTGTTGATTTTTATTACTACATATTGAATGTTGAAACTGGTGCCCAAAATCGGTGCCATACATTAGAAAAAGCACCAGTTCCGTAGATGGGTGTACACAAAACAGGTGTTAGAACTGGGCAATAGCTAGGCAATTGTTTATTTGGCACCAAACAAGGCAGGAAATTAATAGCACTGGTATTGATCAGTGTGTCAGTGCCTATGTTAACTTATGTCACCGGAACCCATAAAACCGGTGCTTGGAAAATGGGACCTATTTGGGAGGATGAAAATTATTTTGTGGATTCATCATTGGTTTATCTGAAACAACAAACTGGTGCTTAAAATAGTCAAGTTTGCGGGTGCTTTTGGAGGTTAAAAAATAGAGTATGTGCTTTGTTGGATGTAAGGCACCCGTTTATGTTCATACAACACCGGTATAGGGACCAGGGCTCTGTACTTAGACAAATTTCTTGAATTAGCTCTTAGGTTGGGAAAAGGATTTCAATAAATCAATCAAGGAAGCTATAAGCAGTTGCTTTTGCCATTATAGGCACTGGTTTTATGACATGTCAGCACCAGATGTAAAATGGTGCTGGCCCCTTAGAATTTATTTTGCAAGTTTGCTCCTGGATTGGGAGAATTGGTCAAAAAAATCATTCAACACAGCCTCAAGCAGTTAATTTTACCATTTCTGGCACCGGTTTATTGGCTTCATACCGGTGCTAGAGAATTTAAGTTCATAAATCTATACAAATCAATAATGTCTTGTTCCTCCATTTATAATTTTATGAGAGCAAATCTAACTTATATTCCCCAACCATCACACTCCCAAGCTCCGTAAAGGATTGAGGTGAGTTATCTTTCAAAGATTGATCTTCATTCTAAAATATTATTAATCACAAAGCCAACATTTTTGGAAAAATAACATTTTTTTTTCAATGTTGGTTAACTTTGCTCTCCAACTTGTTCCATGTTGCAATCATGTTCATAATGTTAATGTGTAATAACTACATATATGTATTCATTGGATTTGATTTGCTCCCATTACGAGTTTGTTGATGTTCATGAAATCAAGTCTTCTATAGATTTTTTTTATTGCATGGAAGGTGTTTGTTGAAATGCCTCATTTGACATTGTAGGTTATGGCACCAAAAACTTCCTACAAGAGGACACACAATGCATCCTGATGGAGATGCCAAGACGACTACCACCATAAATGAAGACATTCCACGACTTGATCAAACATTTAAAGGATATGTTCGAGATCCTCTAAGAGACATGGCAGGACCTATGACTAGGTCAAGGACTAAGCTTAGGGATGCTGCTTTAAATGCTTTGATTGATCGCCTTTATGATGAAGAATTGAAGAAGGAGTCACCATCGACATCTTGGATTCATTATTCAAGATTGTCGACGAACTGAAGACATCATGAAGAACACTATACTCTTTTTTCCCACTGGGTTTTTAATGAGGTAGTGTGATCACTGTAAATTAATGTCATTTTGGGTTTATTGGACTGATAGCTCGGCCATGTGGGCTTTGAAGAGCTGAATTTCGAAAATACAGTCCATTAAGGTTTAGTATATTCAGTTTTATTCTGATTAGAATTATATTTGGTAAGATTAGATAAGGTAATATTCTTCAAGGTTACTTCTTGAAGAATTCAACCTGATTACCTTAGATTACCATTTATTTTAGGTATTTTAATTAGATACGGTTTTAGCTTCTTAAAGCTGCCATAAGTCGATTCCGTTTCCATTTGTGATTAGGGTTTGAGACAAGATTGTAACCCTATAAAAGGGGAGGCCTTATGGACGAATTTTACAACCTTTCATCAATCAAATATACAACCTTTTGAGTTCATACTCTTTGCTTGCGAGCTATTCCATTGTTGCTTAACCCCGAGGGCTAGTTAAGTATCAATAAACCTTGTAATCTGATCCTGAGGGCTAGTTAGAGAGCAAGTCGAAGTTAGGCGTACCCCGAGGGCTAGACTCCTGAATTTCGTGCGAGATAGTGCGGGTTTGCAGATCCCTTCACTAGATCAAAGTTATCAATTCCGCAAATCGTGAGTCTTCGCAAGGAGATTCATATCACATCCCCTTCCTCTCTAGAGGTGCAATCCAATATTGAAAAATAGGAGAAGAGGTTCATTTCGGAGCAGGAAAAATTAATTGCACAAATGTACAGAACAAGGCGACATTTTCCAGGGTGAGGAATTTAAAACACTCCCCCCTTTGAATAAACTATCAGGGCACTTGGGTGGGAGAAATTGTGTGACACACCTCCAATGTTAAACCTCAGCATAGTGAGTGAATTCTATGCTAATTTACGGTGTGGTGGAAGGTGGACTGAGGCGTCTATCATGGGAAAGTGGTGAAATTGACTAAAGAATCCATAAACAAGTTGTGCGGGTTGCCAAATGTTCCCTTCGAGGAGGATGAATTTCTTGCATTCCACTACTATACCGATGAGGGTTGGGATTTTGCCAATACCATAGGACGGGAGATTGTGAGGATGGTAAATAGGGAGGGAACCGATGTTGAGTCTATTTGAAACCATGTTGGAAAAAGATGCCAACGAAGCTACTCACTCTCGAGATTAATGGATGGTACCACTTTGTACAATTCGAAATTCACCCTGTCACAGTGAACACTAAGGTTCACAGTATAAGGTTGACAGATCTGTACACCATTAAAAAAACTCCGATGGAATGTGGGTAAGCAAATAGTAAACAAGTTGAGACATGGTGAAGAGAGAACAGGGTGTTACATTTTCTGTAGCCTAATCTCGTGTACACACAAGTAGGTGTCCACCACTATCCGCACTACATATATAGGAATCCAATAGGTAAGCTTACAACAGACTCTTTCTTCAAATTTCCTCAGGACATTGTGGGTCCTACTTTGGAATCTAGAGTCGCAGCGTTGGAGGTGGGTGTGCAAAGTCTGCTGACGGTATCACAATATCAAAGGTCCTGGTGCAATCACATGGGTACAATTTTTTAATGCCAGTTCACAAATGTCATGAAAGCAGTTGGACCTTTCCCTACATATCTAGGCACGTGCGTTGGGCAGAGCAACTTTGGGAAGAGTGACGTTGAGCAGAGCCACATTGGGACCAGCTCAGAAGATGCACAGATGTTGGATGGAGAGCCGTTTGCTAGATACTATTCATGAATTTTGATAATCATTGTCCTAATACAATGGTTTTTTGATGAAAATTATTTTGTGGAGTATGGTTTGGAACAATTCTATGTTATTTTGTAGACCAAATATAATTATTATCCACTACTTCGAGGATTATATCATACTTTTACATTAAATTTATGGTATTAATGCAATTTGATTTTCCGTTTCTATTTCCAAACATTTTTTTCACAATTTAGTCTAGGACATGTACTACTGGTTTAAAATTTATACAATAAAAATTTCCATACTTAGAATTCATTTATTTAAGATTTAGAAACAAGAATCAAGTGTTTCAAATCAATGCTTAAGCTAAAACTTTGTTTTGGGCAACACTACAATTTCTAAAAATATTGCACTTGTTTTCTATAATCAGTTGTGAGGATGTTCCATCTACCCAATCAAGTCATAATCTCGTACTTATGACCACACAATACTCAATTTTACTATTCAATCACCAATTTCGTGTTTTGTTAATTCCAAGATTATTGGAGGGACCAAAGTGCAAAAAGCAAAAAGCTCACTCGGAGCTCCAAATTCAATTCCGCTCGGATGCAATCCTTCATTATGGGACCCAAATGTCAATTCCTAAAATGAATATAAAGACCAAAAATATTTTTTTGGTGGAAAAAACTCACAACGAAAACTTCATGTCTGGATTTCCTAATTTTTATGTTATCTAGAGTAAGATACTTTAGGACATATACTAGCACTGTACCAAATTCTATTAAAACATGACATTATATTTTAAAACATATATTAAACCAAGAATGCACAATATGGGGTTATTTGGCTAGAGATAATGAGTAGTAGTTTAATTTTGGGCAACAATGTTATTTTAACAAAATTTTGATCGTACGGTTTTCAGGTATGCATTGGACACAATTTCGAAACACACGCTCTGTTGAATGTTGAATTCAATATTTTTTAGTCCAATTGCTAGTGAATAACAATGGATAAAACTATCACCCAAGAGAAGGACTTAGATTCATTATTGCAAAATAGTGCAAATTAAAACATACACCAGTTTGGTGTATTAAAGAACCGGTGCTTAGGATGCCAGGATTGGAAAAATAAGAAATAATTTTCCTTTTCAAAGCGGGAAATTTAAAACTTCGTCAATTTTATTTTGGCACTGGTTCATGACTTACTTAGGAGCTAGTATAAGAAACTGGTGCTTGAATTACAACCGCGCACCGAGATAAGGTAACTCCACGCAGCTGGTTAATCAATTTAATGGCATCGGTTTCCATTATCTAGGACCGATTTTCCAACCGGTGCTCTGGACTTAGAAAAAATTTAGTAAGTCTACACTCGGGTTGCCCATAAAAATCAAGGAAGCCTTAACCAGCTTCTTTACATGTATTTAGCACTGATTTTGTGGATAAATGAGCACCAACAGAATAATTTAAAAAGTACCCATTTAGGTGATATAGCTGATGTGTGATATATAAAATGTATGACATATTGTTAATTGTGTTATGTTGATGTGTGATATAGTTGATTTGTGATATTATAGTTTTTGTCATAGAATGTGTGAGATATAATGGAGGTGAAATATAATGGAGCATGTTCGATGGTGAAGGTTTTTTTGTAAAATTAATGAGATATAGTTGATTGTGGGATGTTGAAGTGTTTATTTTATAGTTTGAATTACCTTGAAAAACTACAATGTTTTGATTGTATGATGAAGTAGATTAAGGTTTACAGGTTTCTTTTGCTTGTTTTGATGATTTCACGTTGATGTTTAAACTGTGGAGATGTTGCAGTATATGAGCACCAGGGAAACATGGGGTGTTTAACATGGTTTGTTTAACATTAAAACATAGTTAATGTTTAATACATATTCAAAAAAAAGTTATACACGCCATGTTTCCTTGGTCCTTGGTTCTATGAAAAATCGTATTGTGCACAAACTTAATGGAAGAAGCATTAGTATATGGCACTGCATGCAAAACTTTTGATTGTTTTGAAGATTAGAAGTCCATGTTTATGCCTAGTTTGTGATGAATCTTGATTTTTCTCTGGTGTATTGGTTGCTCTCTATTGATGTAGTGCCCTCTAACAAAGATATGTTTCTTCCATTATGAAAAGTCCAATAACAATTGCAGAACTCCACAATTTAAAACCTAGATATTTTGCATTGTATGAGCACCAAGTAGACATGGTGTGTTTATCATGAAGTGTTTAACATGGTGTGTTTAACATTAAAACATAGTTAATCTTAATTACATAGTTAAATAATAGTTATACACACCATGTTTCCTTGGTGCTCAAACACTGCATCATTTCAACATTTTAAATCATTTTCTTCGAAAAATATTACCGTGCACAAACTGATTTTGGAGATAGTTGCCATATTAAAATTTTGACATTTCTTATTCATACTTACTAATTACTTTCACGTAATTAATCATTGAGTCATTTTGTACAAAATAGATATTCCCACCCGAAAGAGGACCGTACAATGGCATGGAGATAACAGATGTCGCAGACAAATGGTGTGAAGCTTGGGTGAATGTCTTTTCCAAAAAATTCAAGACTTCGGCGAACATCGAATAATTTCATAGTGTATTTGATTTCAGACATATTTACTTTTTTTTCTCAAACTATCATAGGGATGGAATCATTTTTTTCACTTGTTTTGATTATTACCTTTCCTAATTTTCTTGCTTAGAATCAATTTAAGTTTTACATTCCGTGTTCTTGGCCTTTCAAAGTTTCTTCCATGATTTTTCCCCGAGTTTTGATTTGGGGTGGGCCGGGATAAATTAAAAGAGGATATAAAAAATTTCAAGAATTCAAGCACAGATTTAAAAATAAAACTACCGGTTCTAAAAATATTAGCACCAGTTCAATGAACAACGATCCTCCAAAGTCAAGGCACCGGAAACTCATTATCATACCGGTGCTGGTAAATGAAATGTAGAAAATAACTTGTGCCAATTAATAACCAGTTATCATTATAAATATAACTAAATAACGCTTCAACAACCAGCACCGACTTCGAAAAATGGATGTTGAAATTATGTATAGAGCACCAGTGTTTCGTGTTACCGGTGTTGAATGCAATATTTTAGCACCGGTTTATTCTATCGATGCCTTTATAACTATGTTCCAGCACTGCCATACTTAGGCACCAGTACTCTGGGGGCCCAAAATACCGGTACCTATGACCCCATGTGTTGGTGCCATAGGGGATTGCCTACAGTAGAGATTTATAAACCATTGTTGTACACAACTTCACATAGTAATTCTGAAAAAAATAGAAGCTTAGGGATGGGGACAACGTGGGGATATCCCTCAGCCATCCCCAAATTTTAGGGTACTTCTGATCATTTCTGAGAAGGGTTGACAAGCTTCTATGGACGTCTCAAAGTCATATATGGATTTAGTCTTGCATACCCAACACCCGTCCTATGGTCTTGCTGATAATTTGGTGCCATTTATAACAGAATGGTCTAAGAATAGAAATTTAGAGTCAATTAAATGATTGGGTTTGCAGTCCTAGGTTATCTTTTACAGCTTATCAAAGGAATTTCAGAGATTTGGGTCTTGGGATTCCTTGTTTTCCAACAATAGGATATATTTTTTAAAGTCACATAAATATGAATTACGTTCCGAAAAACATTTGTAGTACAAGATGCTTGTTTTAATTGAAGGATTGTGCAGTTTTTTTTAATTACGGTGAGTTTTGCTTTTGATTGTACGTACCTTTTAAGAACTAACTTTTGGAAAATTTTATATCAAGAAGTTTGAAATACATATAACAATTATCATATTTTTCAAATTTTAGGTTGACAAGATCTCGTGCACAAAAACTAGTACGCCTAGACTTTATATGCTCATGACTCTATATGCATGTAGTGTACAACCACTCAAAGCAACAGGTGTAAATTTGAGTTGTGCCAGGTCAGGGAGTTTCCAAGTGGTACATTTTCACCCAACTGAACCTTAAATACTCCCCCGTCATCTCACTCATTTTCTTTTCGGGAGCTTGATTTTACTATGCATGATCTCAAAATTTTACTATGCATGATCTCAAAATTTTACTATGCATGATCTCCGAATGCGTCCTCTAGGAATTTTTAATTTTTTTTGAAGGCCATGCAGAGGACGCATTCGTTGAATGGGTCCTCATTTTCTGATTTTTTTTAATTATGAGCCGCACGAAAATCAGCGGTAGATTGGAACGAATGCGTCCTCGTTGATGTGGCAGCACGAACTTCAGTGGCGGATTGGAAGACACATTCAATATTAACATAGAAATTAAAAAAAATAGGACTATCGAGGACGCTTTTGGGGAATGCGTCCTCTTCAATCAGAGACCCAAAAAAAAGAAAATTAAAGACAATGCATTTGGCAAATGCGTTCTCATAAATTCAGTAAAAAATATTTTTTTTTCTAAAACTGGGAGAACGTATTTTCCAAATGCATTCTCCACAATTGCATCTACTATGTGCTACTGTAGCCACAATTCCAGAATTTTCTCTTTTCTTTTCATCACTCTCTCTCCTACTCTCCCTTAAACCCCATTCCATCCAAGTACACTTCTCTAGGGTTTTTTGGCTCCTCCTTTGAGCATCCATAATATGAAGTCGATTTATAATATTACCCAATTATGTTTTTTGGAGCAAATAATATAAATACTTCCGATTGAATTTAAAAGAGATTATCTCCTTACATTCAATATATTATTCTACAATCGAGTTAAAACATATATGGTCATTTTCTATTA
The DNA here is from genome assembly GCA_037428765.1 of Rubia yunnanensis. Classification (NCBI taxonomy): domain Eukaryota; kingdom Viridiplantae; phylum Streptophyta; class Magnoliopsida; order Gentianales; family Rubiaceae; genus Rubia; species Rubia yunnanensis. The sequence goes on from CM075068.1 coordinate 10,445,627, forward strand.
TTTGGTATAAACTAGGAACAATAAATCCCTAATATGATTAAAATCAAGATAGTTTTTGTCACACTATTTGAAAGTTCACATATTACTAGTGTAAAATATACCCTGAATCATTAAAATCAGGAATCATTTTGTCACACTATTATAAAAGCATTTCATTGATGTCTATATCTAAATTAGGTATCCTCAGTACTTGAAAAGAGTCGTTTCACTCTAGGTGCATATAAATACATAATTAGTAAAGTACGTGCATGATACGTGCATATAGTAATTGCATATTTTAGCTCTTGTATATAAGATGTCATTTATCTGAATTGAAAAAATCTAATTAAAGTCATATATTTTAAAATTTTTAAATCATATTAATCATGATCAATTATTGTGGAAAGTAATTTGGGCTAGTTTTGTGCATTTTTCTCGAGTTTATTGTATGGTGAATTGCCATTTTTTGGTTTAACTATTTAATGATCATGAGTGGGTGCTTCGTTGGACTTGGACATCAAGTGTATGTCAGCATTTTCATCATGCTGTAGCTTTTGAATCCTTATTGCTATTTGAATATGAGATTTTTCTTATGGGGAAAAATATAGAAGAAGCACTTACAGTTAAAACATATGCTGAGAGATACTATACAAGCGTTAGGAACTAAACATGTGTTGAAGGTTTAAATGTTGTGCCCATAATATTAAGGCATAGCTTAAATGACTGAAAATTTTGGAGTGTACACTAGTTTAGGGGCAAATATTGATTGGGAATTTGATTTCTACACGATTCTTGGATTAAATCTAAAGAAAGGCGAGCCAACGAAATAGTATTGGAAGCTGGGTTTTGCTCCACCGTGACAAATTAAACTGTGGTGCTTATGGGTTATACAAAAATGGCACCAAGAAGTTGTTCTTGAAGACAACATGAGCAGTGTAAAAAAATGGAGCTGTGTGAAAAACATTGAATCTTTTGTGAAGACAACATGAGGCCTATCTCGACACTTTTTATATACTAAGGGCTACAATAATTGTCCATTATTAGTGGTTGTACTCAAGATCTGTTCCGAATGTGGAAAAATAAGATAGATGTCACGTGATCCAAAATTTTTGACGTAAAAGTTTTCCAAAATTACTTCATTAAAAGGTACAATAAAAAGCATATTTTAATCTGGGACATAAAGAATTCTATTCTGGAATTGGTACTTGAGCATCTATAATATGTAGTCGATTTGTAATACTACTCAATTATGCTTTTTGGAGGATATATATATATATAATTAAAATACTTTGATCAAATTAAAAAAGATATTAGGCATCTGTGTCCTTGGAAAGGGCCGTTTCACTCCAGTTGCACATATGTAGAGCAATTATTGAAACATGTGCATGATGCGTGCATATAGTGGCTACATATTATCTATATAAAGTGGAAAACTCTTATCAATGTCATATATTTATAAAATTTTCAATGGTCATTGTGATCAAATATAATAGAGTGCAGTTTGGGCTAATTTTGTGTGTTATGCCTGGGCAATTATGGTGGATTTCCATTTTTAGTTTAAATATTCAATGATCATGAGTGGCTGCTGGGTCGGACATCAAGTGTAAGTCAGCAATTTCATTATGTTGTAGTTTTTGTGTCCTTAATGTTGTTTGAAAAATGAGATTTTTCTTATTGAGACGAACATTAAAGAAGCACTTACTATTAAAATGTATGCCAGAAATCGATTAGCCAAGAGGGACTATGCAGACACTAGGAACTATATATATACACTAAAGGTAGACTATGAAGCACTGAGGACAAATACATAAACGGATACAGGAATGGGGACGGGAAATGGAAAAACTCAATAATTATGAATACGGGTATGATAAGGGTACTGCTAAAATATAATATTTCAATATTATTAAACTGAAGGATTGTGCAATGTGATTGATACATATATGTATTGTGATACTTTGTGCATGATGCGTGCACATGTAGAATGCTTATTTTGGGTTTTGAATATAGGATCTCATCAATCTGAATTGTCAAATTATGATCAATTTTATATATGTTTAAAATTTTCCAATCAAAAACATATGATCCGTGCAATTTAGGACAAATTTTGTGGCCTTTTCTCGAGTTTATTGTATATGAAATAATGGTGGATTGTTGTTGTTTGTTTAATTATTCAATATTTATCATGAGTGGCTACCCGGTTGGACTTCAAGTGTATGTTGGCAGTATCATCATGTTGTAGCTTTTGTGTTCCTCAACGTATACGAATCTATGGTATTTCTTTCGAAGACAAACATAGAATAATCACTCATCGTTAAGATGCAAATATTGATTGGGAATTTGATTTCTACACGATTCTTGGATTAAATCTAAAGAAAGGCGAGCCAAAGAAATAGTATTGGAAGCTGGGTTTTGCTCCACCTTGACAAATTAAACTGTGGTGCAGATGGGTTATACAAAAATGGCACCAAGAAGTTGTTCTTGAAGACAACATGAGCGGTGTAAAGAAATGGAGCTGTGTGAAAAACTTTGAATCTTTAGTGAAGACAACATGAGGCCTATCTCGACACTTTTTATATACTAAGGGCTACAATAATCGTCCATTATTAGTGGTTGTACTCAAGATCTGTTCCGAATGTGGAAAAATAAGATAGATGCCACGTGTTCCAAAATTTTTGACGTAAAAGTTTTCTAAAATTACGTCATTAAAAGATACAATAAAAAGCACATTTTAATCTGGGACTTAAAGAATTCTATTCTTGAATTGGTACTTGAGCATCTATAATATGTAGTGGATTTGTAATACTACTCAATTATGCTTTTTGGAGAATATATATATATATATATATAATTAAAATACTTTGATCAAATTAAAAAGATATTAGGCATATGTGTGTTTGGAAAGGGCCGTTTCACTCTAGTTGCACATATGTAGAGCAATTATTAAAACACGTGCATGATGCGTGCATATAGTGGCTACATATTTTGACTCTTGTATACAAGATCAAATCTATATGAAGTGGAAAACTCTTATCAATGTCATATATTTATAAAATTTTCAATGGTCATCGTGATCAAATATAATAGAGTGCAGTTTGGGCTAATTTTGTGTGTTATGCTTGGGCAATTATGGTGGATTTCCATTTTTGGTTTAAATATTCAATGATGATGAGTGGCTGCTCGGTCGGACATCAAGTGTAAGTCAGCAATTTCATTATGTTGTAGTTTTTGTGTCCTTAATGTTGTTTGAAAAATGAGATTTTTCCTATTGAGACGAACATTAAAGAAGCACTTACTATTAAAATGTATGCCGGAAATCGATCAGCTAAGAGGGACTATGCTGACACTAGGAACTATATATATACACTGAAGGTAGACTATGTAGCAATGAGACGGGGAGAGATACATAAACGGATACAGGATTGGGGACGGGAAATGGAAAAAACTCAATAATTATGAATACGGGTACGATAAGGGTACTACTAAAATATAATATTTTAATATTATTAAACTGAAGGATTGTGCAATGTGATTGATACATATATTTATTGTGATACTTTGTGCATGATACGTGCACATGTAGGATGCTTATTTTGGGTTTTGAATATAGGATCTCATCAATCTGAATTGTCAAACTATGATCAATTTTATATATGTTTAAAATTTTCCAATCAAAAACATATGATCCGTGTAATTTAGTACTAATTTTGTGGCTTTTTCTCGAGTTTATTGTACATGAAATAATGGTGGATTGTTGTTGTTTGTTTAACTATTCAATATTTATCATGAGTGGCTACCCGATTGGATTTCAAGTGTATGTTGGCAGTATCATCATGCTGTAGCTTTTGTGTTCCTCAACCTATGCGAATCTATGATATTTCTTATGAAGACAAACATAGAATAAGCACTCATCGTTAAGATGCGTGTTGAGAATTGATTTGTTAATAAAACCATTAGCTTTGTTGTAGTTTTTAATTTTTATAAATATTTTAGAGTTTAGGGTTCCTACGTGCAGATATGTACAATAATTGTATGTTAATGTGCATGGTATGTGCAAGAATCATAAGTTACCGTGCATGATGCATGCATATAAATTCTAGGTTTACCTATTCAAATGATGGTCACAAAAATTTATCTATTTACAAATCAATAAGCTTATATCCATCTATGATTTTCAGAGAAATTCAAATTATATCTCCAAATTAGTCGGCCTTCTTGATATGAATGTCCTAGCAAAGACTATGGACTGCCGAATTAAAATCTTGGACTAAATGAAGGGATCTGCAAACCCTCACCAAGTTGCATGACATTAAAGAACCTAGCCCTCGGGATGCTCTCAATCTCGACTTGCTCTCCAATTAGCCCGTAGGATTAGATCACAAGGTTTACTGAAACTTAATTAACCCCCGGGATTAAGCAACAATGAAAATAGCTCGCAAGCAATGAGTATAGCTAAAAAATTGATATATTTGATTAATAAAAGTGTATATAATTTCGTCCAAAGGCCTCCCTATTTATAAGGTTACAATCTCTGGCAAAACCCCAATCACAAAAAGAATCTAATTTAAAAAGCTAATACCATATCTAACTAAAATACCTAAAATAAGAATAGCGATAGCCGAATGCATAATTGTCACACCTTGGATGAATATTGACTTATTTATTATTAACAAATCTAATTCTAATCAAAACAAAATGAAATATACTAAACCCTAATGGACTATATTTCAAAATTCAGCTCTTCAAGAGCTCTTTGGTCAAAAACCCAAAATGAAATAATTTTATAGTAGTTTATAGCAATCACACTACCTCATTAAAACCCCGGTTAAAAAAAGAGTATAGTGCTCTTCGTGATGTCTTCAGTTTATCAACATTCTTGAACAATAAATCCAAGATGTCGACGATGACTCCTTTTTCAATTCTTCATCATAAAGGTGATCAATCAAAGTATTTAAAGCAGCATCTCTAAGCTTAGTCTTTGACTTAGTCATAGGTGCTGCCATGTCACTTAGAGGATCCCGAACATAACCTTTATATGTTTGATCAAGTCGTGGAATGTCTTCATTTATGGTGGTAGTAGTCTTGGCATTTCCATCATTTCCTCTGTGCTCAAAAGTTTTCACCCTTGAAACTAAATCATCTTCAAAGGTAAATGGAGATAAATCAACAAAATTGAAGTTCAAACTAACACCATAATCAGCTCGTAACTCAATCTTGTAAGCCTTGTCGTTCACACGTGCCAACACTTTAAAAGGACCATCTTCATGTGGACTCAACTTATATTTCTGAGCATTTGGAAACCTCTCTTTTCGTAGATGCACCGAGACACAATCTCCCTCTCAAAACCTCATCAATTTTTTGCCCAGGTTAGCTCTTTCGGCATTCTGTGCAGTTGCCCATTCTATTTTCATGAGCAACTTTTCATGTATTTGCTTCACAAAATCATCTTTCTCTTCTCCATCATGGTTTCTAACCTGTTTAAAATTCTGTGGAAGTGGATCAAGAGGTGTAATAGGTAGAAAACCATAAAAATTCCAAATAGAGATAAAGAAGTAGTAGAATTAATAGTGCGATTACAAGCAAACTCTGCTATCGGGATGCATGTTTCCCAATTCTTTAAGTTTTTTTGAACTGGGGCCCATAGGAGAGCCCTGGGATTTGATTTGTAACCTCTATCTGTCCTTCAGTTTGAGGGTGACTAGCAGTAAAAAATAGCAACTTTGTCCCTACCTTGCTCCACAAGGTATCCCAAAAGTAGGACAAAAATTTGACAACTCCATTAGAGACTATGGATGCAGGAATGCCATGTAGCCGGATTACCTTTTTGAAAAATATATCCGCAACATGCTTTGCATCATATGTCTTCCTACAAGGAATAAAATGTACTATTTTCAAAAATCTATCCACAACCACAAAGATAGAACCATTACCTGACTAAGATCATGGTAAATCAAAGACAAAATCCATGGAAATATCAACCCAAGGATGTGTAGAAATGGGTAATGGAGTATAAAGACCATGGAGCTTAGTTTTTTACTTAGCCTTTAAGAAATCAAGACAATACCTACAAACCCCATCAATAGCTAGTGCCATTTTTGGCAGATAAAAGTGTTCTCACGACAAATTATAAGTTTTAAATGCACCAAAATGCCCCATTAAACCACTAGAATGAGCTTCTCTAACAAGTAACTCACACATAGAACAGCGAGGAATACATAACCTATTATTCATAAACAAGAACCCATCATGCCAAAAAAATTCTCATAAGCACCATTTTTGCATGCAGCATAAACAGATGAAATATCAGGATTAGTCGCATGTAAATCTTAAACAAATGAAAACCCTAACATAATGCATTCCAATCGTGAAATTAAAACATATCTATGACTCAAAGCATCAGCAACAACATTTTCTTTACCCTTTTTGTAACACAGCACATAAGGAAAAGATTCAACGAAACTAGACCATTTAGCACGACGCTTATTCAACTTCATCTGACTCTTCAAATATTTCAACGACTCAGGATAATTTTGAATGACAATTCTTTATGCAATAAATAATGGAATGCAATTTAGGACTTGTGTTTTTTTCTCTGTGTTTATTGTATATGAAATTATGGTGGATTGTCACTGTTAGTTTAATTATTATATCTGATTGTAACAAAAGAGTTTTTATGGTAACTGGAGATGATCATTTGTTAATGATCAAACCATTAACTTTGTATTAGTTTTTCATTTTTTTGAAAGTTTTAAAATCTAGGATTCCTACGTGCATAATTTACAAGAATCGCAAGTTAACGTGCATGATATGTACAAGAATCATAAGTTGATGTGCATGATGCATGCATAAGCTGGTTTGTTCTTTGCACGAGAATGATACCTTTTACTTGACGAAGGATGGAAGTATATTTTCTTTAGATTAACCTAAAATATATATTTTTTAGAGAAAATCTCTTGAACAACGGTATTTTTAAAATATAGAGCAACAATCCTACCTTTTAATTTAAACACATTTTAATTTAAACACCGCATTTTTTAACTTATGAACCGTACCTTTTAATTTAATACTGTATTTTTCAATTTTAATGTTATATTTTTTATACAATATTTTTTGTATTTTCACATTCAGACCAGTCCTGTTACATTCTTAGCTAAATATGTAGAATATTTATATTAAAAAGTGTATAAGTTAAAAAGTACGGGAATTGTTCCATAATCTTAGAAAAGACCTACCACCTTTCTGAATACTTAGCCATTTTTTAGTAACCGGTGGGCGAATGACATGATTCACATCAACGTAAATGTTTCTGTAACAGGTTGGATCTCAACTCAATATATCCTTTACTGGAAAGTTCTTTGTGCCGTGGAGCTATTCGTAATTCCACCATGGGTGGCGTATTTCCAGCTGAATGTGGGAAAAGGAAATACACAATCCTGGAATTTTCGTGATTGTCCCGACTCTCTTCGACACCATGCCTCTTGTCCTAGATGAAGCTTTGTACAAAGCTTTCATTGTCAATGTCATTGTCATTAAATTCATCAAGTCTAAGGTTGCTGAACTGGGAAACCCTCTTGATTAGTGATGATATAACTTTGATTGAGTGAGTATGTTTTATTTCAGATGAATAAATTAGGAAGAATTAGTGTATCTCAAATTATGGATACATTTCTTTCATTGAGAGTGTTGTATTTGGATTGTATTTACAACCCTTTCAATTACATATGATTGGTGTGAGGCTATTTTTCGCTGTCCATTTTATTTATATGCTTCTATATATCGACACAATTTCATCATTTTTATTTTTTTTGAAGAAATTTAAGGTTGGATACATATAAATACAAAACATGGACTAGTTGGAGACACGGGTGATTAAAGGCGGTTCTATCGAACCACATAGTACACTTTAGAACCCCCATCTTTGGCTCTTCCTTTGATCAATTTCGATCAAAGGCGATTAAAAAATAGCCTTTATGTGGGGTCCGAAATAGGTTCCAAATACAGAACCTATTTCTAAGGTTTTAAAAAAAGTTGTCGGACACCTGATGTTTCCGGTAGCCTTGAAGTAAAGCTAGATTTGGAAATGCAGAGCAACAAGCAGAATCTATGACGCGGTGGTGGGAGAGCAGACAAAGTGATGCCTATACAACAGCGATGGGAGAGCTTCGAGTCCTTCGACGTGGCGCTGAGCTTAGATGCAACGTTCGATCTCCAGCTGCAGGAGAGCTTCAACGCGGCGGCGGAGGCATTTGACCGACTGAGCTTCGATGTTGACGGTGAGGCGGTATGATGAGGCAGTGAGGCGGCATGATGAGGTAGAGCTAAAGAAGGAGGAAAAAGGATAGTAATGGAGAAATATGGCAGAGGAAAAAGGTTAAATATACCGATGGGGGCCAAAAACTAAGGAGAGTGAGAGAAAAAACACTCAGGAAAAATCCTAATTCAATGGGCTTTATATTGTGGGCTAAAAGATTCAACAAAGGCACCTAATTAAAGACGGTTTTACAATAAAACCTCCTTTAATCGACTTTAGAATCGCCTTTAATCAATTTCTATTAAAGGCAGAACCGCCTTTAATTGATTTGAGAACCACCTTTAATCAATTTGAGAACCGCCTTTAGAATAAAAGGGTAACTTGGGAGGGTGGTTCCGAACTTGAAACCTCTTTTGGATCCTCATTTAAGGTGGTTTCGCAGGAACCGTCTTTGATTACTTCCTTTAATCAAAGGCTCTCCAATAGTGATACTAGCACAAGAGTAATCGACAAGAAATAAAGAACAAGCTGAGATGAAGAGTTTTATGCGGGTTGGACAAATTTTCTGAAGAATGGTTTACTAATGATCAATCCGATATTACAAAGATCATAAACACTCAACGCCTCCTCCTTTCCTCAAAGATTTTCTCTCAGAGTGTTTGTTCCTAAATTCTAAAAACCCCATTGTTTTGGTCTCAGCCCCCTATTTTTTAAAAGCTACTACACCCGTAGCCCTTTTTATATATCCCACGGCAAAGGAATTATTCCTTCAAGTCCCCAACTCGTACATTTAAGCACAAAACCAAAGAAAAAGAAATATGACTTTAAATAAAAGTTGGGCTCCCCCATTGAAATTAAAGCCACCAAACCCACAATTATAATAAATGCTTAAGAACACATCATTTAAAAGAATTTTCTCAAATTTTAAAAGCAAATCATTCTTGACAAGGAACCAACAATCCCTAAAATGATCTAATATATTATTCTACAAACGAGTTAAGACATATATGATCCTTGTGTATTATTTGGTATGAACTAGGAACCGACAATTTCTAAAAATGTTTATAATTAACAACCTTTTTGTCACATTGTTTGAGTTCAAACGATTATTAGTGTAAATTATACCCTGAATGGATGAAATGAGGAACTTTTTTGTCACACTATTAAAAAAGCACATCATATCCATATTTTAATTAGGCATCGATCTGTAGTACTTGGAAAGGTTTGTATCACACTAAGTGCATATATGTACGGCAATAGTTAAAACATGTGCATGATGCATGTATATAGTGGCTGACTGCAAATTTTGACTCTTTTATATAAGATCTCATCTATATGAAGGGGGTACTCTAAACAATGTCAGATATTTATAAATTGACTATGGTAATCATGATCAAATATAATAGAGTGTAGTTTAGGCTAATTTTGTCCATTTTTCTCGATACAACTATAGTTAAAACACTACATGATGCGTGCATATAGTGGTCGGCTTCATATTTTTGCTCTTGTATAAAATATCTCATCTATCTAAAGTGGAAAACACTGATCAATATTATATATTTATAAAATTTTCAATGGTAATCATGATCAAATATAATGGACTCCAGTTCAGGCTAATTTTGTGTGTTTGGCTCAAGTTTATTGTACATGAAATTATGGTGGATTTCCATTTTTGGTTTAACAATTCGAAGATCATGAGTGATTGCTCAGTTGGACATCAAGTGTAAGTTGGCAGTTTCATCATGTCGTAGCTTTTGTGTCCTTAATGCTATTTCAATATGAAAATTTTCTTATGGAGATAGATATTAAAGAAGCACTGTTAAGGAAATAGAAACACTTTCCTTGTAGGAAAGGTTATAGATGGTAGTTACCTTATAGAATTAGTTATAGATGGTAGTTACCTTATAGAGTTAGTTATAGATGATAGTTTCCTTATAGACTTAGAATTATATTCCTGTTGGACTTTGGTTTGTTGTTAGCCTATATATTGTAATCCTCATCATTGATGAGATGTGTCATTGATTAATATCAGTGCACCATAATAAAGTCCTCTATATTTTATCATGGTGTAAGGAAATAGAAACACTTTCCTTGTAGGAAAGGTTATAGATGGTAGTTACCTTATAGAATTAGTTATAGATGGTAGTTACCTTATAGAATTAGTTATAGATGATAGTTTCCTTATAGAATTAGAATTATATTCCTGTTCAACTTTGGTTTGTTGTTAGCCTATATATTGTAATCCTCATCATTGATGAGATGTGTCATTGATTAATATCAGTGCACCATATTAAAGTCCTCTATATTTTATCATGGTATCAGAGCCTAAAATTCTGAAACTTTGTTAAGGAAATAGAAACACTTTCCTTGTAGGAAAGGTTATAGATGGTAGTTACCTTATAGAATTAGTTACAGATGGTAGTTACCTTATAGAATTAGTTATAGATGATAGTTTCCTTATAGACTTAGAATTATATTCCTGTTGGACTTTGGTTTGTTGTTAGCCTATATATTGTAATCCTCATCATTGATGAGATGTGTCATTGATTAATATCAGTGCACCATAATAAAGTCCTCTATATTTTATCATGGTGTAAGGAAATAGAAACACTTTCCTTGTAGGAAAGGTTATAGATGGTAGTTACCTTATAGAATTAGTTATAGATGGTAGTTACCTTATAGAATTAGTTATAGATGATAGTTTCCTTATAGAATTAGAATTATATTCCTGTTCAACTTTGGTTTGTTGTTAGCCTATATATTGTAATCCTCATCATTGATGAGATGTGTCATTGATTAATATCAGTGCACCATAATAAAGTCCTCTATATTTTATCATGGTATCAGAGCCTAAAATTCTGAAACTTTGTTAAGGAAATAGAAACACTTTCCTTGTAGGAAAGGTTATGGATGGTAGTTACCTTATAGAATTAGTTATAGATGGTAGTTACCTTATAGAATTGGTTATAGATGATAATTTCCTTATAGACTTAAAATTATATTCCTGTTAGACTTTGGTTTGTTGTTAGCCTATATATTGTAATCCTCATCATTGATGAAATGTGTCATTGATTAATATCAGTGCACCATAATAAAGTCCTCTATATTTTATCATGGTATCAGAGCCTAAAATTCTGAAACTTGAATAGAAAATTTTCCGCTGCATTAAAACCTGCCGTCCGACGTCCACGCGCCGTCGATCTTGATGCCACGCGCCAACCACCGTTCGCCGCCATCCAACGTCCGACGACCACTGCTCGCCCTCACGCGCCGCCGCTTACTCTCCGTCGGTGTGTCCTATGCTCCTGCTTTTTACAATATGTCTGGCTCTGAAGATCAGCCTCGTTCTGCTGCTCCGAAGATTCAGGATATGAGTGGTTATGATGTGATTACAGCTTTACTTCAGCAGATGCAATTGCAATCTGGCCCTCGTACTACTTTACCGATTGGTCGTGTGTCGACTGATCTTTACTTCATTGGCTCTTTTGATGGATCTGGTTTGGTTATTACACTCACCATCCCGAAGGGTCAAGAGAATTACCTTGAATGGTCTCCTACAAATATTGCTCTACCAGCTGCTACTGTTACGTTTGTTCCTGCTACTTCTACACCTACTGAAAAAAAAAATTTGAAAAAAAATTGTTTTATTGATTAGCAATTTCATAATCTTCTTCGCAAGTTGGACATTCTTGTCATCATGCTCCAACTTGAGGGAGGGTGTTAAGGAAATAGAAACACTTTCCTTGTAGGAAAGGTTATAGATGGTAGTTACCTTATAGAATTAGTTATAGATGGCAGTTACCTTATAGAATTAGTTATAGATGATAGTTTCCTTATAGACTTAGAATTATATTTCTGTTAGACTTTGGTTTGTTGTTAGCCTATATATTGTAATCCTCATCATTGATGAGATGTGTCATTGATTAATATCAGTGCACCATAATAAAGTCCTCTATATTTTATCAAGCACTTACTATTAAAATGTATGCTGGAAATATGTTTTCCAAGAGGGAGTATGTAGAAACTAGGAACTATGTGTGCATTGAAGGATGATTATGTAGCACTGAGACGGAGAAAGGTACATAAATGAAAACGGGAATGGGAATCGGAATGGAAAACAAAAAATTCAAAAAATTATAGATACGGGTATGATAAGGGTACTGCTAAAATAAAAAAAATTTAATATTATTAATGAATTATAGAGTGATGGAAACATTAAAAAAAAATCAAATTTCAAACTTAACTTATATAAATCAAAACAAAACACATTATTGTGCTTTTCTCTTTAAAAACAACAGATAGTACAAATGCTAGTTTAAACTGAAGGACCATGCCGTTTTTTTAATTACGATGAGTTGTGCTTTTACCAGTACATTCAAAGGGGGGTAACTTTTGCGAAATTTTATATTGAAAAGTTTGAAACATATAATAGTTATCATTTTTTTTTTCAAAATTTAGGTTACACTTAAATTTTATATGCACACGTCATGCACATTCACTATTGGAGAATAGGTACTTAGGTACCAGTATGTATCCTAGAGGCCTCCAGAACTGGGGCTCACTTCATGTATGGCACCAGTGTGAAAACATAATTTTACAAAGCTGGTGCTGATTTTTATTACTAGCAATTGAATGATGAAACTGGTGCCCAAAATCGGTGCCATACATTAGAAAGAGCACCGGTTTCATAGATGGGTGTACATAAAACTGGTGCTGAAACTGGGCAACGGCTAGGCAATTATTTATTTGGCACCAAAAAAAGGAGGGAAATTAATAGTACTGGTATTGATCAGTGTGGCAGTGCCTATGTTAACTTATGTCACCGGAACCCATAAAACTGGTGCTTAGAAAATGGGACCTATTTGGGAGGATGAAAATTATTTTGTGGATTCAGCACCGGTTTATCTGAAACAACAAACCGGTGCTTAAAATAGTCAAGTTCGCAGGTGCTTTTGGAGGTTAAAAAATAGAGTATGTGCTTTGTTGGATGTAAGGCACTGTTTTATGTTCATACAACAACGGTATAGGGACCAGTGCACTGTACTTAGACAAATTTCTTGAATTAGCTCTCAGGTTGGGAAAAGGATTTTAATAAATCAAGGTATAATCAGTTTCTTTTGCCATTGTAGGATCTGGTTTTATTACATGTCAGCACCTGATGTAATACAGTGCTAGCCCCTTAGAATTTATTTTACAAGTTTGCTCCTGGGTTGGGAGAATTGGCAAAAAAAATAATTCAACGCAGCCTCAAGCAGTTGCTTTTACTATTTCTAGCACCGGTTTATTGGCTTCATACCGGTGCTAGTGAATTTAAGTTCATAAATCTATACAGATCGACTATGTCTTGTACCTCCATTTCTAATTTTATGAGAGCAAATCTGACTAATATTCCCCATCAGTTCATACTCCCAGGCTCTGTAAAGGATTGAGGTGAGTTATCTTTCAAAGGTTGCTCTTCATTCTAAAATATTATTAATCACGAAGCCAAAGTTTTTGGAAAAATAACAACTTTTTTCAATGTTGGTTTACTTTGCTCTCCAACTTATTCCATGTTGCAATCATGTTCATAGCGTTAATGTATAATAACTACATATATGTATGCATTGGATTTGATTTACTCCCATTGAGAGTTTGTTAATGTTCATGAAAGCAAATATTCTATAGGTTTTTTTGGTTGCATGGAAGGTGTTTGTTGAAATGCCTCATTTGACATTATAGGACATGGCACCAAAAACTTCCTACAAGAGGACACGCAATGCATCCCCTTCCTCTCCGAATGTGCAATCTAATATTGAAAATTGGGATAAGAGGTTCATTTCAGAGCAGGAGAAGTTAATTGAACAAACGTATAGAACAAGGCAACATTTTTCGAGGAAAGGAATCAAATACACTCCCCCCTTTGAATAAACTATCTAGGAACTTGGGTGGGAGAAATTGTGTGACACATCTCCATTGTTCAACCTCAGCATAGTGAGTGAGTTCTATGCTAATTTACGGTGTGGTGGAAGGTGGACTGATGCACCTATCACGGGAAAATGATGAAATTGACCGAAGAATCCACAAACGAGTTGTGTTGCCAAGTGTTCCCTCCGAGGAGGATGAATTTCTTGCATTCCACTATATATCGATGAGGGTTGGGATTTTGCCAATACCATAGGATGGGAGATCATGAGGACGGTAAATTGGGAGGGAACCGAGGTTTAGTCTATTGTGAAACCAGGTTGGAAAAAGATGCCAACGAAGCTACTCACTCCCAAGATTAATGATGGTACCACTTCATAGAATTCAAAATTAACCCATCACAGTAAACACTAAGGTTCACAGTATAAGGTTGAAAGATCTGTATGCCATTAATAAAACTCCGATAGAATGTGGGTAAGAAAATAGTAAATGAGTTGAGACATGGTGCAGAGAGAACAAGGTGTTACGATTTCTGGAGCCTAATCTCCTATGCACAAAAGCAAGTGTCCCTCACTATCGGCACGACATATACGGGCATCCAATGGGCAAGCTTACAATAGATTCTTTCATCAAATTTCCTCAGGACATTGTCGATCCTACTTTGGAATCTAGAGTTGCAGCGTTGGAGGTGAGTGTGAAAAGTCTGCTAATGGTATCACGATATCAAAGGTCCTGGTGCGATCACATGGGTAAGGTTTTTTAAACTAGTTCTCATTCGCCATGAATGCAATTGGACTTTTCCCTACATATCTAGGCTCGTACGTTGGGCAGAGCAATGTTGGGAAGAGTGATGTTGGGAAGATCCACATTGAGACCAGCTTAGAAGATGCACAAATGTTGGAT
The DNA here is from genome assembly GCA_037428765.1 of Rubia yunnanensis. Taxonomy (NCBI): domain Eukaryota; kingdom Viridiplantae; phylum Streptophyta; class Magnoliopsida; order Gentianales; family Rubiaceae; genus Rubia; species Rubia yunnanensis. The sequence goes on from CM075068.1 coordinate 10,460,661, forward strand.
GAAGAGCCATTTGCTAGATACTATTCATGAATTTTGATCATCATTGTCCTAATACAATGGTTTTTTGATGAAACTTATTTTGTGGAGTATGGTTTTGAACAATTCTATGTTATTTTGTAGATTAAATATAATTATTATCCACTACTTCGAGGATTATATCATGCTTTTACATTAAATATATGGTATTAATGAAATTTGATTTTCCGTTTCTATTTCCAAACATTTTTTTCACAATTTAGTCTAGGACATGTACTACTGGTTTAAAATTCATACAATAAAAAAATTCCATTGTTAGAATTAATTTATTTAGGATTTAAAAACAAGAATCAAGTGTTTCAAATCAATGCTTAAGCTAAAACTTTGTTTTGGGCAACACTGCAATTTCTGAAAATATTGCACTTGTTTTCTACGATCAGTTTTGAGGATGTTCTATCTACCCAATCAAGTTATAATCACGTATGATCATACTATACTCAATTGCACTATTCAATCACCAATTTCGTGTTTTGTCAATTCCAAGATTATTGGAGGGACCGAAGTGCAAAAAGCAAAAATTTCACTCAGAGCTCCAAATTCAATTCCGCTCGGATGCAATCCTTCATTATGGGACCGAAATGTCAATTCCTAAAATGAATAAAAAAATAATTTTTTGGTGGAAAAAAATCACAAAGAAAACTTCTCGTCCGGATTTCCTAATTTTTGTGTTATCCAGAGTAAGATACTCTGGGACATATACTAGCACTATACCAAATTCTATTAAAACATGACATTATATTTTGAAACATATATTAAACCAAGAATGCACGATATGGGATTATTTGGCTAGAGATAATGAGTAGTTGTTTAATTTTTGGCAACAATGTTATTTTAACAAAGTTCTAATAATGCTCGTCCATTATTAGTGGTTGTACTCAAGATCTGTTCCGAATGTGGAAAAATAAGATAGATGTAACGTGTTCCAAAATTTTTTACGTCAAAGTTTTCTAAAATTACTTCATTCAAAGGTACAACAAAAGGCATATTTTAATCTGGGACTTAAAGAATTCTATTCTGGAATTGGTACTTGAGCATCTATAATATGTAGTCGATTTGTAATACTACTCAATTATATATATATATATAATTAAAATACTTTGATCAAATTAAAAAGATATTAGGCATTTGTGTCCTTGGAAAGGGCCGTTTCACTCTAGTTGCACATATGTAGAGCAATAATTAAAACACGTGCATGATGTGTGCATATAGTGGCTACATATTTCGGCTCTTGTATACAAGATCAAATCTATATGAAGTGGAAAACTCTTATCAATGTCATATATTTATAAAAGTTTCAATGGTCATCATGATCAAATATTATAGAGTGCAGTTTGGGCTAATTTTGTGTGTTATGCTTGGGGAATTATGGTGGATTTCCCTTTTTGGTTTAAATATTCAATGATCATGAGTGGCTGCTCGATCGGACATCAAGTGTAAGTCAGCAATTTCATTATGTTGTAGTTGTTGTGTCCTTAATGTTGTTTGAAAAATGAGATTTTTCCAATTGAGACGAACATTAAAGAAGCACTTACTATTAAAATGTATGCCGGAAATCGATTAGCCAAGAGGGACTATGCAGAGACTAGGAACTATATAAATACACTGAGGTTAGACTATGTAGCAATGAGACGGGGACAGATACATAAACGGATACAGGAATAGGGATGGGAAATGGAAAAACTCAATAATTATGAATACGGGTATGATAAGGGTACTGCTAAAATATAATATTTTAATATTATTAAACTGAAGGATTGTGCAATGTGATTGACACATATATGTATTGTGATACTTTGTGCATGATGCGTGCACATGTAGGATGCTTATTTTTTGTTTTGAATATAGGATCTCATCAATATGAATTGTCAAACGATGATCAATTTTATATATGTTTAAAATTTTCTAATCAAAAACATATGTGATGTGTCCATTTTAGATGCTTTATTTAGTAGTATTTAGGATCACTTTTGTGCTCTTTTATTATCGAGAGCTTGTGTTTTACCTTGAAATTCACTTAGGAGAGGCAAAAGCAACTTTGTACTCTTTTACCTCTTTTAAGTGGATTTTGTGTGACAAGGGAAGAACACGGAAGCAACGAAGACCGGAAGACATTGAAGACTATACTTTCGAAGACTTTTGGATACTCACTTCGAAGACATGAAGACCGGAGGCCGTTGAAGACCATTTTGGAGCTGTTGAAGACTTGAAGAGTGAGAGGGATGGCTATGAAGAAGACAAAGAAACAATGCAAAACTGTGGCTGCCGTCGCGACCCCGTCGCGACACCATCGCGATCCTGTCGCGACACCGTCGCGAGTCGCGACGAACCCCGTCGCGAGTCGCGACGAACCCCGTCGCGAGTCGCGACCAACGGGCGGCCAGAAATCATTCTTATTTTCTTTGCACTATAAATACCCTTTCTTTCCTCTTCTTCTCCAGCTTTTCCCAGCCCGTTTTTTCTCTGGGTTTTAGGGCTTCAAAGCCATAGATTTTCTTCTTCTTTCTTTGTAGTTTTTAGTTCTTTGTTATGGGTTTTGTTTATCTAGGTTAGTCTTGTTCTTAGGAGCAAAGGATTGAAGCTTCCATTATCTATGTAGCAAGAACTCATTTCTATCTATCTATTTGATGTTTTTGCTATTGTGCTTTTATTGTGCTTTGAATGTTAATTGTTGATTGCATTGATGTTGTTGAGAGCTTGATGATATGAATGCTTGTATGAATTGCTAGCTAGGGTTTGGGGGATTTGGGTTAATTTCCCCCCTGTTCTTGTTAGGAATGTATGAGTGTGAATTAGAGCTTTTGATTGTGTTAGTGTGTTGACAATGTGCTAGACGAATGTGATTGATGTCGAACTCTTCGTCATGTTCGTTTGTGTAGCAAACGAGAGAGTCATATGCTCGTGGATGAATGTGCGTTGCACGTTCATCCAATCTCGTGTAATTGCATGAATTGGTTTAATGCTTAGTCACGGTGTAGTGGTCATAGGCATTGCCAAGCTTGTTGGTCCTTCGTGCTAAATGCCACCAATGACACCTTGAGTCGTGGTCGCGACTCGGGAGTCATTGGTGAGGTTTGACGAGAGATGTCGAACTCACTCTCGCAAACTACGAACTAAGAAGGATAGGAGTTTAGTCTCCACGACAAGTAGTTGAAGTATTGAATAGATGATTTAAATTCATTCTTGAAGCATTTGTTATTTGGCGTTTATGTATTCTTGACGGTGTGTTTCACTGCATGTATGCCATGAGTGGTTTGAGCATAGGTAGTGCTTGTGTGGTTGAATTGCTTAGGTGTAGGAACGTGACGAATTCCGTAGCGCCTTTGCATGAAGATCTATGAGCATGAACTTAGAACTCCTTGTGATGTGTGTGTTGTGGTACTTGCTAGATGGGGTGTGTGAGCGTTGGGTCATGAATGCTATATGATGGAATGTGTGAATGATTCGATGAACTACATTAGATGTGGAAGTGGATATCCGTTGCCCCCAAGGCATTTTACCTTTGTAGTTTAAAACCCCTTTTCTTTAGTTTTGTTTGATGATTAGCATAGTCACTTGACGTTGCTAGTTATCTTGTCTTTTTACTTTCGTAACTTAGGAACCAACCAACCAAACAAACCCCCCCTTTACTTGCTTTTAAGTGTGTGTAAATATAGTTACTCCTAGCCTAGTATCAACCATTTGTGTGCTTAGACGCTTAGGAAGATCCCTCTTCTCATTGGACGACCCCGATTTGCCACTATCTACCTAGTTGTAGAAAGTAAGCATTTAGGGCTTATAAATTATCTTTTGGCGCGCGGGCGCGACGACCGCCCGCGCCTGTCAAAATGGCGCCGTTGCCGGGGAAGAGGCATTTATTCTTAAGTATTTAGGTGTATTTGGTTGTGTATTAGCTAGTTGTTTTATTTTCCACTACTTGGTGGTTGTTTTTGTTCGGAGTAGGTATTGCGTGAGTTCTTGGTAATTTATTTTATCGAGAATCCTTGCACTATGATTCCGAACTTTTGAAAAAAAAAAAATTCTTAATGGAGCGTCTCACCTTGAGGGAACTCATGATGAGAAGAGAGGCTCAACAAGCAAGGTTTTGTAGGATGTGTCATTCCGATCATCCTACCGAATCTTGCCCTTTGTTGTGGGAACAGCACGATGACCGAGAAAGAACCCTTGGTTTCCAAAACCATGGGTACTATGAAGAGTGCTATCAAGAGGTAGGAGATATTGGTTTTCAAGGGCAAGAAGCTCATGAATGCTATCCATACCACAACTCTTACAATCCGGAATGGAGTGGTAGTCCGGATTTGTGGTATGAGAATGAGCCAGAGAACCAATATTACGAGCAACCTAGTTGGCCATCACCACCCTATACCATACCCCAAAACCAAGCCCAACAAGGAAGTTCAAGTTTGACACGTGAGGATGTCTTAAATACCATAGCAAACTTGAACTCCTTTACTAGTGAGGAGCCGGATACCCAGCTCTCCTCTAGTGTTGAGGCCATTGAGGGGCATGTGAGGAACATATTAGAGGTATTGGCCCGCATGGAAGCTCGTGATTCCGAAAACACACCATCCCAACTTGAACTCGATGATTCGGTGAGTGAAGTCACCAATAAAAATGATTTTGAGTTTGAAAGGGATGAGGAGTTGGTTGTAGAGGATAGAAAAATGGAGGAAGAGGTGATAGTGCTACATCATCCATTAGCATTGTCACCCCTTCTCCCACCTAGTGAACCAACTCTAATATTTTCGGAAGTTTTGAGGGAAACAAGAGAGGAGCCAAAAGACTATCCTAAGCTCCCTAACCACTTAATTCCCTTTGAACCATCTCCACCTCCACAAGAATTTCCTCTTGGAAGTTTTGTGCCCCCACCTCTCTTATTTTGGATGCTCATGGTGAAGAGCTTCAAGCCTTCACCATACGGATAACGTTAGGGTCGTGCCGATGACCTTAAAAATACGGAGCTTCGTCGTGCCGACGACGTTAAATAAATTCGGCATTTCTTTTAGTTTTTGTTTCTTAGTTTGTGTTTCTTAGTTTTTTTTTGTTGTTGTTTTTTTTTGTTCTTTTTATGGCTTGTTTTTCTGTGATTTTGTAGCAACGTGAAGTGCATTGCAATGAAGGAGATGAAGGAACGAGATCAACGAATGAGGGAAGAAAGCTTGGACAGTTGGTAAGAAGAAGAAAAAATTTTAAGTCTGGGATACCCTGCCGTCGCGAGTCGCGATGGGCTTCGTCGCGAGTCGCGACGAACAGGGGAAAAAATCACTCCCAGCGCCAACTTTCCGCGAGTCGCGATGACTTCGCGAGGCTCGTCGCGAGTCGCGACCTACTTCGTCGCGAGTCGCGCCGAGCTCAGAAAATTTTGAGCTCCAGGACTCCACTTTCCGCGAGTCGCGATGACTTCGCGAGGCTCGTCGCGAGTCGCGACACCCTTCGTCGCGAGTCGCGACGAGCTCAGAACATTTTGAGCTTACGGACTCCACTTTCCGCGAGTCGCGATGACTTCGCGAGTCGCGACACCCTTCGTCGCGAGTCGCGACGAGCTCAGAACATTTTGAGCTTACGGACTCCACTTTCCGCGAGTCGCGATGACTTCGCGAGGCTCATCGCGAGTCGCGACACCCTTCGTCGTGAGTCGCGACGAGCTCAGAACATTTTAAGCTCCCGGACTCTACTTTCCGTGAGTCGCGATGACGTCGCGAGGCTCGTCGCGAGTCGCGACGTGCTCAGTAACTTTTGAAAATTTTTTGAGCCCAGATTTCAAGTTTCCAAGCTTCCAAGTTTCCAAATGATTTTAAACATTGCATAATCCTTCCTTCGTCTCCACCCAACACTCCCAAGAACATCACATACCTCTCATTTCTTCCACCATCCTACATATATTGGCATATGAACATTCTTGCATCTTTATAGTACATTTGTTGATTGTAGTATGCCGACTACATCATTGTGACCATAAGTTCTTATCTTATAATGATGCTTGTATACATGTCAATATATGTTGGATATTTTTCATGCATAATCTTATAGTGGTGATTGAGGGTTGATTGGTTGTTCTTTGACAATACTATGGTTATTAACTCTTGATGCTAAACCTAGTATTACATATCCTTATGTACTTGTGAGTTTAATGTGTTCTTCGTGGTGTAGTCTGGATCAAACGGCGCCATGGAGACAATGCTTTTCTCGAGGGGTGAGTTCTTCTACGGCATCTTTGCTCATCCTTCCGGTTCCGAAACCTATCTCGAGACCATCCAAGTACTTGGATATCGCCATATCACCGGCGAATTGCGGAGACACGGGTGTCACTCTAACTCCCTTACCTTGATTTTTATTGTTCTTGCCTTACGTGTTTACATTTCGGGCAATGTAATGTTTTAAGTGTGGGGAGGGGTTAGAGGATTCACATGCATGCTACATTGTTTTGGAATGCTTTTTGCTACTTTTCATTGGAAAAACATGAGAAAAAGAAAAAAAATATAGAAAAACAAAAAGAAAAAAAATGGAAAAAGAAAAAAAAACAAAAAAAAAAGAAAAGAAAAAAAAAACCCGCTAAGTTGAAAACCCGAGAGGGCAACTTAGGCAACATTGGGGGCCCGGATAGGTCGAAAACCCTTAAAGGGCGGCCTAGGCAAAAATGAGAGGCTAAAATGTGCAGAAAAAGGTGAGATGTGAGCTAAAGAAACATGATGTGTGGCTAGGATGAAAACTCGAAAGAGCTCCTAGGCAAAATGAGAGAAATTGAGAGAAATTGAAAAATGTTATGATTTCACTCATTTGCCGGCGTTGGAGTCATAAGGTTGCGGTTGTCACACGGATGGATCGGGTAGCTCAATATCTTTAGACCTCTTGGGATTGGGTAGCTTAGTGGGTTAGGAAACGAAGTGTGGTTATGAATTTCCTTATCTCTTTCTACTTTGTTTTTGGTTGATATATTGGCATTAGGTGAAGCATGTGTTTAAAACTTCCTCTATGGTTTTAGCTTCATTTTGTGTCATTGGATTCTGGGAATATCAATTCGGGGCTTTGAAATGTTTTATGGGTAGTGAATTGATAAGTGGTAGGTTTGGTTAGATTTAGGATTGGGGATGTGTGTGTGAAAAAATTCTCATGTGAGCTTTTATTTTGGGATTTTTGATATTGAGAGTTTTTGTGAGGCTTTGATTGGGGGATTAGTTTAGGTTTTGGATATATCATTTACTCCGTATGCTTGAATCTTTTCTTACTCGAGGGCGAGTAAGGTTTAAGTGTGGGGAGGTTTGATATGTCCATTTTGTGTGGTTATTTTAGGGGTTTTAGGATGTGGATATGCCATTTCCTCCGTATGCTTAAATCTTTTCTTACTCGAGGACGAGTAAGGTTTAAGTGTGGGGAGGTTTGATGTGTCCATTTTAGATGCTTTATTTAGTAGTATTTAGGATCACTTTTGTGCTCTTTTATTATCGAGAGCTTGTGTTTTACCTTGAAATTCACTTAGGAGAGGCAAAAGCAACTTTGTACTCTTTTACCTCTTTTAAGTGGATTTTGTGTGACAAGGGAAGAACACGGAAGCAACGAAGACCGGAAGACATTGAAGACTATACTTTCGAAGACTTTTGGATACTCACTTCGAAGACATGAAGACCGGAGGCCGTTGAAGACCATTTTGGAGCTGTTGAAGACTTGAAGAGTGAGAGGGATGGCTATGAAGAAGACAAAGAAACAATGCAAAACTGTGGCTGCCGTCGCGACCCCGTCGCGACACCATCGCGATCCCGTCGCGACACCGTCGCGAGTCGCGACGAACCCCATCGCGAGTCGCGGCCAACGGGCGGCCAGAAATCATTCTTATTTTCTTTGCACTATAAATACCCTCTCTTTCCTCTTCTTCTCCAGCTTTTCCCAGCCCATTTTTTCTCTGGGTTTTAGGGCTTCAAAGCCATAGATTTTCTTCTTCTTTCTTTGTAGTTTTTAGTTCTTTGTTATGGGTTTTGTTTATCTAGGTTAGTCTTGTTCTTGGGAGCAAAGGATTGAAGCTTCCATTATCTATGTAGCCAGAACTCATTTCTATCTATCTATTTGATGTTTTTGCTATTATGCTTTTATTGTGCTTTGAATGTTAATTGTTGATTGCATTGATGTTGTTGAGAGCTTGATGATATGAATGCTTGTATGAATTGCTAGCTAGGGTTTGGGGGATTTGGGTTAATTTCCCCCCTGTTCTTGTTAGGAATGTATGAGTGTGAATTAGAGCTTTTGATTGTGTTAGTGTGTTGACAATGTGCTAGACGAATGTGATTGATGTCGAACTCTTCGTCATGTTCGTTTGTGTAGCAAACGAGAGAGTCATATGCTCGTGGATGAATGTGCATTGCACGTTCATCCAATCTCGTGTAATTGCATGAATTGGTTTAATGCTTAGTCACGGTGTAGTGGTCATAGGCATTGCCAAGCTTGTTGGTCCTTCGTGCTAAATGCCACCAATGACACCTTGAGTCGTGGTCGCGACTCGGGAGTCATTGGTGAGGCTTGACGAGAGATGTCGAACTCACTCTCGCAAACTACGAACTAAGAAGGATAGGAGTTTAGTCTCCACGACAAGTAGTTGAAGTATTGAATAGATGATTTAAATTCATTCTTGAAGCATTTGTTATTTGGCGTTTATGTATTCTTGACGGTGTGTTTCACTGCATGTATGCCATGAGTGGTTTGAGCATAGGTAGTGCTTGTGTGGTTGAATTGCTTAGGTGTAGGAACGTGACGAATTCCGTAGCGCCTTTGCATGAAGATCTATGAGCATGAACTTAGAACTCCTTGTGATGTGTGTGTTGTGGTACTTGCTAGATGGGGTGTGTGAGCGTTGGGTCATGAATGCTATATGATGGAATGTGTGAATGATTCGATGAACTACATTAGATGTGGAAGTGGATATCCGTTGCCCCCAAGGCATTTTACCTTTGTAGTTTAAAACCCCTTTTCTTTAGTTTTGTTTGATGATTAGCATAGTCACTTGACGTTGCTAGTTATCTTGTCTTTTTACTTTCGTAACTTAGGAACCAACCAACCAAACAAACCCCCCCCTTTACTTGCTTTTAAGTGTGTGTAAATATAGTTACTCCTAGCCTAGTATCAACCATTTGTGTGCTTAGACGCTTAGGAAGATCCCTCTTCTCATTGGACGACCCCGATTTGCCACTATCTACCTAGTTGTAGAAAGTAAGCATTTAGGGCTTATAAATTATCTTTTGGCGCGCGGGCGCGACGACCGCCCGCGCCTGTACAAAATTGCACAAAACCTAATCCTAAAAAGCCTAAAATAACCATCTAAAATGGACACATCAAACCTCCCCACACTTAAACCTTACTCGTCCTCGAGTAAGAAAAGATTTAAGCATACGGAGGAAATGGCATATCCACATCCTAAAACCCCTAAAATAACCACACAAAATGGACATATCAATATGATCCGTGCAATTTAGGACTAATTTTGTGGCTTTTTCTCGAGTTTATTGTACATAAAATAATGGTGGATTGTTGTTTGTTTAATTATTCAATATTTATCATGAGTGGCTACCGGTTGGACGTCAAATGTATGTTGGCAGTATCATCATGCTGTAGCTTTTGTGTTCTTCAACCTATACGAATCTATGATATTTGTTATGAAGACAAACATAGAATGAGCACTCATCGTTAAGATGCGGGTTGAGAATTGATTTCTTAATAAAACCATTAGCTTTGTAGTAGTTTTTAATTTTTATGAATATTTTAGAGTTTAGGATTCCTACGTGCAGATATGTACAATAACTGTAAGTTAATGTGCATGGTATGTACAAGAATCATAAGTTACCATGCATGATGCATGCATATAAATTCAAGGTTTACCAATTCAAATGATGGTCACAGAAATTTATCTATTTAAAAATCAATAATCTTATATCTATCTATGATTTTCAGAGAAATTTAAATTATATCTCCAAATTAGTCGGCCTTCTTGATATGAATGTCCTAGCAAAGACTATGGATTGCCGAATTAAAATCTTTGACAAAATGAAGAGATCTGCAAACCCTCATTAACTTGCATGAAATTAAAGAACCTAGCCCTCGGGATGCTCTCAATCTCGACTTGCTCTCCAACTAGCCCGTGGGATTAGATCACAAGGTTTAATGAAACTTAATTAACCCTCGGGGTTAAGCAATAATGAAAATAGCTCGCAAGCAATGAGTATAGCTCAAAAATTGATATATTTGATTAATAAAAGTGTATATAATTTTGTCCAAAGGCCTCCCTATTTATAAGGTTACAATCTCGGGCAAAACCCCAATCACAAATAGAGTCTGATTTAAAAAGCTAATACCATATCTAACTAAAATACCTAAAATACGAATAGAGATAGCCGAATGCATCATTGTCACACCTTGGATGAATATTGATTTATTTATTATTAACAAATCTAATTCTAATCAGAACAAAATGAAATATACTAAACCCTAATGGACTATATTTCAAAATTCAGCTCTTCAAGAGCTCTTTGGTCAAAAATCCAAAATGAAATAATTTTATAGTAGTTTATAGCAATCACACTACCTCATTAAAACCCCAGTGGAAAAAAAAGAGTATAGTGCTCTTCGTGATGTCTTCAGTTTATCGACATTCTTGAACAATAAATCCAAGATGTCAACGATGACTCGTTTTTCAATTCTTCACTATAAAGGTGATCAATCAAAGCATTTAAAGCAGCATCTCTAAGCTTAGTCTTTGACTTAGTCATAGGTGCTTCCATGTCACTTAGAGGATCCCGAACATAACCTTTATATGTTTGATCAAGTCGTGGAATGTCTTCATTTATGGTGGTAGTAGTCTTCGCATCTCCATCATTTCCTCTATGCTTGAAAGTTTTTGCCCTTGAAACTAAATCATCTTCAAAGGTAAATGGAGATAAATCACCAAAATTGAAGTTCAAACTAACACCATAATCATCTCGTAACTCAATCTTGTAAGCATTGTCGTTCACACGCGCCAACACTTTAGAGGGACCATCTTCATGTGGACTCAACTTATATTTCCGAGCATTTGGAAACCTCTCTTTTCGTAGATGCACCCATACATAATCTCCCTCTCCAAACCTCATCAATATTTTTCCCTGGTTAGCTCTATCAACATTTTGTGCATTTCCCCATTCTATTTTCATGCGCAACTTTTCATGTATTTTCTTCACAAAATAAGCTTTCTCTTCTCCATCATGGTTTCTAACCTGTTTAAAATTCTATGGAAGTAGATCAAGAGGTGTAAAAGGTAAAAACCATAAACAATTCCAAATAGAGATAAAGAAGTAGTAGAATTAACAGTGCGATTACAAGCAAACTCTGCTATCGGGATGCATGTTTCCCAATTCTTTAAGGTTTTTTGAACTAGGCCCGTAGGAGAGCCCTAGGATTTGATTTCTAACCTCTATATGTCCTCCAGTTTGAGGGTGACTAGCAGTAGAAAATAGCAACTTTGTCCTTACCTTGCTCCACAAGGTATCCCAAAAGTAGGACAAAAATTTGACATCTCCATTAGAGACTATGGACGCGGGAATACCATGTAGCCGGACTACCTTTTAAAAAAATATATCCGCAACATGCTTTGCATCATATGTCTTCCTACAAGGAATAAAATGTGCTATTTTCAAAAATCTATCCACAGCCACAAAGATATAACCATTACCTGACTAAGATTATGGTAAATCGAAGACAAAATCCATGGAAATATCACCCCAAGGATGTGTAGAAATGGGTAATGGAGTATAAATACCATGGAGCTTAGTTTTTTACTTGGCCTTTAAGAAATCAAGACAATACCTACAAACCCCATCAATAGCTAGTGCCATTTTGGTAGACAAAAGTGTTCTCACGACAAATTATAAGTTTTAAATGCACCGAAATGCCCCATTAAACCACTAGAATGAGCTTCTCTAACAAGTAACTCACACATAGAACACCAAGGAATACATAACCTATTATTCATAAACAAAAAACCATCATGCCAAAAACACTTCTCATAAGCACCATTTTTGCATGCAGCATAAACAGATGAAATATCAGGATCAGTCGCATGTAAATCTTACACGAATGAAAACCCTAACATAATGCATTCCAATCGTGTAATTAAAACATATCTATGACTTTCGTTCACTCTCTAATGGATCTTCTTCAACCTCAAGTAACTCATATTCATATGACTTTCGAATATCTATCATGTTGCTGGAAAACAACGAATCCTTGACCATGGAATTTTTTAATTCCTTAGATAAGTTTTAAAAGATATCCCAGGATTGCAAATCATATCATTTAATTGAATCTAAGTTTCTATTCTTTGACCACTCTCTTATAATTGGAGCCAAATTTTCTACAAGACAAGAGGACGGTTTTTGGGTACGTGAGATTAAATCCATATCCATGTTCGAAATGTCCCCAAAAGCTTGTCAACCCTCACCATAAACAGTTAGAATAACCCCAGAAAACTCAGTTGTCCCTAAGCAATCCCCGTCCCTAAATATGTGTTTTTTCACAATACCTATGTGAAGTTGTTTACAAGAATCGTTTATAAACGTGCATGACACATGCAAATAATGTCTAGGCGTATTTCTTTTTTGTGCATGAAATCTCGTCAACTTAACTTTTTTTTAAATGATAATTGCCATATGTGGTTCAAGATATGAAAATTTTCAAAAGTTACCCCTTTAAAAAAAACATTATTGTGCTTTTCTCTGGAAAAAAAACCATGCTTATAGGTAAGAATCCTTCTTTTCCAAATTTTCTCTTCTAGTATTCTTTCTTTTACTTTTCTTTTGTCCTTTTCTCTTCTTAAGATTAACTTTAAGCAAGGAACTCTCAGTCACTCTCTTATGGATCTTCATCAACCTCAAGTAAATTCATATTTATGTGACTTTCAAAAATCTATCCTATTGTTGGAAAACAAAGAATCACTGACCCAGAATTTTTGAATTCCTTTGATAAGTTGTAAAAGATATCCCATGACTGACGGAGCCAAATTGACTCTAAGTTTCTATTGCTTGACCATTCTCTTATAAACGGAGCCAAATTGTCAACAAGACTAGAGGGCAGTTGTTGGGTACGCGAGATTGAATCCATATTTTTCTCTGAAACTACTCCAAAAGCTTGTCAACCCTCCCTGGAAACGGTCAGAAGTACCTAGAAACCTAGCCATCCCCATCCCCAAATTTTTTTTCCCAGAATACCTATGTGAAGTGTACAAGAATTGTTTATAAATGTGCAGGACGCATGCATATAAAGTCTAGATATTTTTTTTTGTGCATGAGTTATTGTCAACCTAAATTTAAAATATATGATAATTGTTGGATTTTTTTTAAAAAAAAAGTAACAAAAAGATATTTTATGCTTTAATTTAACAGTCTTCTTTTCATAATCAGGAACATCCTATCAAAATTTACTTACTGTAGAGCTTTCAACTCACTAACATTATCTTGAGTTCTAAAACCAAACCTTCCAAGAATCATCAAAAGAACCCAAAAAAAACTGTCAACTCTCAATGCAATCGGTTCTACCAGTACTAGGTAAAACTAAAAAAAATAATATGGAAGAGAAGTTGATCAAACCATGTTCGAGCTGCAAGATAAGGTTAAAAAAGGACCTACACAAAGCCCGGCTAACGCGCAAAAAAACATCAATAGAGGATACACGAGCATTTCATTTCACTCGTTTCTTTCTATAGCCAGGTTGCAGCAACCAAAGATACCACCCTCAACTATTCTTTTTTCGTCCCCCGTAACATTCAGCCAACCATGACTTATGCTCAATGACGCCCTTGATTCAGAGCAAGATATTTCCACTTTCTGCTGTGTTTTACAGATGATGGTGGGATCCCGTGTCTAAAAGTTGCTAGGCCAGTTTATTTGCGAACGCTGTGGTTGCTGGTATACATTGCTTTCATGTTTGCGAAAATTATAACTTTTATCATTTCTACGTACATGTACAGTGATAATTAAAACACGTACACGATGCGTGCAAATGTAGGCTGTTAATTTTGGATTTTGTATATAAGATATCGTCGATTTGGATTGGAACACACTAATCAATGTCATATATGTTCAAAACTTTGCAATCAAAAACATTATCCATTATAATGGAATGCAATTTAGGACTTGTGTGTTTTTCTCTCAGTTTATTGTATATGAAATCATGGTGGATTGTCACTGTTAGTTTAATTATTTTATCTGATTGTAACAAACGATTTTTTATGGTAACCGGAGATGATCATTTGTTAATGATCAAACCATTAACTTTGTATTAGTTTTTAATTTTTCTAAAAGTTCTAAAATTTAGGATTCCTACGAGCATAATTTACAAGAATCGTAAGTTAACGTGCATGATATGTACAAGAATCATAAATTAATGTGCATGATGCTTGCATAAGCTGGTTTGTTCTTTGCACAAGAATGATACCTTTTACTGGATGAAGGAAGGAAGTATGTTTTCTTTAGATTAACCAAAAATATTTTTTTTAGAGAAGATCTCCTGAACAACGGTTTTTTAAAATATAAAAGCAACCATCCTACCTTTTAGTTTAAACACCGTATTTTTTTACTTATAAACTGTACCTTTTAATTTAATATTGTAATTTTCAATTTTAATATTATATTTTTTATACTATATATCTTTTATTTTCACATTTAGACACGTCCTACTACATTCTTAACTAAATATGTACAATATTTATATTAAAAAGTGTATAAATTAAAAAGTACAGGAATTGTTCCACAATCTTAAAAACGACAGACCACCTTTTTGAAGACTTAGCCATTTTTTAGTAACCGGTGGGCGAGAGACATGATTCACATCAACATAAATGTTTCTGTTGCAGGTCGGATCTCAACTCAATACGTCATTTACTGGAAAGTTCTTTGTGCCGGGGTGCTATTCGTAATTCCACCAAGGGTGGTGCATTTCCAGCTGATTGTGGGAAAAGGAAATACACAATTTTAAGCCTCTTTCAACCGCCAGAATCTTGGAATTTCCAAGATTGCCCCGGCTCTCTTCAACACCATGCCTCTTGTCCTAGACGAAGCTTTGTCCATAGCTTTCAATGTTAATGCCATTGTCATTAAATTCATCAAGTCTAAGGTTGCAGAACTGGGAAACTCTCTTGATTAGTGATGATATAACTTTGATCGCGTGAGTATGTTTTATTTTAGATGAATAAATTTGGAAGAATTAGTGTATCTCAAATGATGGATACATTTATTTCATTGAGAGTGTTGTATTTGGATTGTATTTATAATCCTTTCAATAGCATATGATTGGTGTGAGGCTATTTTTCGCTGTCCATTTTATTTATGTTCTTCTATTATTGACACTATTTCATCATTTTTATTGCTTTCGAAGAAATTTAAGGTTGGTTACATATAAATACAAGACATGCAATAGTTGGAGACAAGGGTGATTAAAGGCGTATCTATCGAACCACATAAGACACTTTAGAACCCCCTTCTTTGCCTCTACCTTTGATCAATTTTGATCAAAGGCAATTAAAAAATAGCCTTTATGTGGGGTCCAAAATAGGATCCAAATACGGAACCTATTTCTAAGGTTTTAAAAAATTTTGTAGAACACCTGAGATTTCTGGTAGCCTTGAAGTAAAGTTAGATATGGAAATGTAGAGCAACAACAAGCAGAATCTATAAAGTGGTGGTGGGAGAGCAGACAAAGTGACGCCTGTAGAGCAGCGTTGGGAGAGTTCTGACGTGGCGACTGAGCTTAGACGCAACGTTCGATCTCCAGCAGCGGGAGAGCTTCAACGTGGCGGTGGAGGCGTTTGAATGACTGAGCTTCGACGTTAATGGTGAAGCGGCATGATGAGGCAGTGAGGTGGCGCGATGACGTAGAGATAAAGGAGGAGAAAAAAGGATTGCGGAAATATGGGAGAGGAAAATGGTGAAATATAGCAACGGGGGCCAAAAACTAAGAAGAGTGAGAAAAAAAAACTTAAGGAAAAATCCTAATCCAAAGGGCTTTATATTGTGGGCTAAGAGATTTAACAAAGGCACCTAATTAAAGGCGGTTTTACAATAGAATAGAGTGCAGTTTAGGCTAATTTTGTGTATTTTGCTCGATACAATAATAGTTAAAACACGTGCATGATGCGTGCACATAGTGGTCGACTGCATATTTTTGCTCTTGTATAAAATATCTCATTTATATATAGTAGAAAACTCTTATCAATATTATATATTTATAAAATTTTCAATGGTAATCATGATCAAATATAATGGGCTCCAGTTTAGGCTAATTTTGCGTGTTTGGCTCAAGTTTATTGTACATGAAATTATGGTGGATTTCCACTTTTGGTTTAACTTCAATGATCATGAGTGACTGCTCGGTTAGACATCAACTGTAAGTCGGCAGTTTCATCATGTTGTAGCTTTTGTGTCCTTAATGCTATTTGAATATGAGATTTTTTTTATGGAGACAGACATTAAAGAAACACTTACTATTAAAATGTATGTTGGAAATCGATTTTCCGAGAGGGACTATGTAGAAACTAGGAACTATATGTGCATTGAATGATGATTATGTAGCACTAAGACGGAGAAGGGTACATAAATGGGAACGGGAATGGGAATCGAAATGGAAAACAAACAAATTCCAAAATTATAGATACGAGTATGATAGGGGTACTGCTAAAATAAAATAATATTTTAATATTATTAATGAATTATAGAGTGGTGGAAACATTAAAAAAAATTGAATTTCAAACTTAACTTACTCCCTCTGTTTCTTTAATAGTGGCACATCACTTTTGGTGTTAGAATTTAGGAGATGCTTAATGAGTGGATGAAATTGAATAGAAAGAAGAAAAAGTAAAATGAGTGGATGTAATAACATTAAACTTGCCATAAATAGAAGTTGTCAATATAAAATAAACATCCAAAATTAGAAAGTGTGCCACTATTAAAGAAACGGAGGGAGTATATAAATTGAAATAAAACACATTATTGTGCTTTTCTCTTTAAAAAAACAGATAGTACAAATGCTAGTTTAAACTGAAGGACTATGCAGTTTTTTTAAATACCATGAGTTGTGCGTTTGACAGTACTTTCAAAGGGGGTAACTTTTGCAAAATTTTATATTTAAAAGATTGAAACATATAACAGTTATCATATATTTATTTTCAAAATTTAGGTTACACTTAGATTTTATATGCACGTGTCATGCACATTCACTATTGAAAAACAAGTACTTAGGCACCGGTATGTATCCTGGAGGCCTCCAGAACCGGTGCTCACTTCATGTATGGCACCGGTGTGAAAACATAATTTTACAAAACTGGTGTTGATTTTTATTACTACATATTGAATGTTGAAACTGGTGCCCAAAATCGGTGCCATACATTAGAAAAAGCACCGGTTCCGTAGATGGGTGTACACAAAACAGGTGTTAGAACTGGGCAATAGCTAGGCAATTGTTTATTTGGCACCAAACAAGGCAGGAAATTAATAGCACTGGTATTGATCAGTGTGTCAGTGCCTATGTTAACTTATGTCACCGGAACCCATAAAACCGGTGCTTGGAAAATGGGACCTATTTGGGAGGATGAAAATTATTTTGTGGATTCATCATTGGTTTATCTGAAACAACAAACTGGTGCTTAAAATAGTCAAGTTCGCGGGTGCTTTTGGAGGTTAAAAAATAGAGTATGTGCTTTGTTGGATGTAAGGCACCCGTTTATGTTCATACAACACCGGTATAGGGACCAGGGCTCTGTACTTAGACAAATTTCTTGAATTAGCTCTTAGGTTGGGAAAAGGATTTCAATAAATCAATCAAGGAAGCTATAAGCAGTTGCTTTTGCCATTATAGGCACTGGTTTTATGACATGCCAGCACCAGATGTAAAATGGTGCTGGCCCCTTAGAATTTATTTTGCAAGTTTGCTCCTGGATTGGGAGAATTGGTCAAAAAAATCATTCAACACAGCCTCAAGCAGTTAATTTTACCATTTCTGGCACCGGTTTATTGGCTTCATACCGGTGCTAGAGAATTTAAGTTCATAAATCTATACAAATCAATAATGTCTTGTTCCTCCATTTATAATTTTATGAGAGCAAATCTAACTTATATTCCCCAACCATCACACTCCCAAGCTCCGTAAAGGATTGAGGTGAGTTATCTTTCAAAGATTGATCTTCATTCTAAAATATTATTAATCACAAAGCCAACATTTTTGGAAAAATAACATTTTTTTTTCAATGTTGGTTAACTTTGCTCTCCAACTTGTTCCATGTTGCAATCATGTTCATAATGTTAATGTGTAATAACTACATATATGTATTCATTGGATTTGATTTGCTCCCATTACGAGTTTGTTGATGTTCATGAAATCAAGTCTTCTATAGATTTTTTTTATTGCATGGAAGGTGTTTGTTGAAATGCCTCATTTGACATTGTAGGTTATGGCACCAAAAACTTCCTACAAGAGGACACACAATGCATCCTGATGGAGATGCCAAGACGACTACCACCATAAATGAAGACATTCCACGACTTGATCAAACATTTAAAGGATATGTTCGAGATCCTCTAAGAGACATGGCAGGACCTATGACTAGGTCAAGGACTAAGCTTAGGGATGCTGCTTTAAATGCTTTGATTGATCGCCTTTATGATGAAGAATTGAAGAAGGAGTCACCATCGACATCTTGGATTCATTATTCAAGATTGTCGACGAACTGAAGACATCATGAAGAACACTATACTCTTTTTTCCCACTGGGTTTTTAATGAGGTAGTGTGATCACTGTAAATTAATGTCATTTTGGGTTTATTGGACTGATAGCTCGGCCATGTGGGCTTTGAAGAGCTGAATTTCGAAAATACAGTCCATTAAGGTTTAGTATATTCAGTTTTATTCTGATTAGAATTATATTTGGTAAGATTAGATAAGGTAATATTCTTCAAGGTTACTTCTTGAAGAATTCAACCTGATTACCTTAGATTACCATTTATTTTAGGTATTTTAATTAGATACGGTTTTAGCTTCTTAAAGCTGCCATAAGTCGATTCCGTTTCCATTTGTGATTAGGGTTTGAGACAAGATTGTAACCCTATAAAAGGGGAGGCCTTATGGACGAATTTTACAACCTTTCATCAATCAAATATACAACCTTTTGAGTTCATACTCTTTGCTTGCGAGCTATTCCATTGTTGCTTAACCCCGAGGGCTAGTTAAGTATCAATAAACCTTGTAATCTGATCCTGAGGGCTAGTTAGAGAGCAAGTAGAAGTTAGGCGTACCCCGAGGGCTAGACTCCTGAATTTCGTGCGAGATAGTGCGGGTTTGCAGATCCCTTCACTAGATCAAAGTTATCAATTCCGCAAATCGTGAGTCTTCGCAAGGAGATTCATATCACATCCCCTTCCTCTCTAGAGGTGCAATCCAATATTGAAAAATAGGAGAAGAGGTTCATTTCGGAGCAGGAAAAATTAATTGCACAAATGTACAGAACAAGGCGACATTTTCCAGGGAGAGGAATTGAAAACACTCCCCCCTTTGAATAAACTATCAGGGCACTTGGGTGGGAGAAATTGTGTGACACACCTCCAATGTTAAACCTCAGCATAGTGAGTGAATTCTATGCTAATTTACGGTGTGGTGGAAGGTGGACTGAGGCGTCTATCATGGGAAAGTGGTGAAATTGACTAAAGAATCCATAAACAAGTTGTGCGGGTTGCCAAATGTTCCCTTCGAGGAGGATGAATTTCTTGCATTCCACTACTATACCGATGAGGGTTGGGATTTTGCCAATACCATAGGACGGGAGATTGTGAGGATGGTAAATAGGGAGGGAACCGATGTTGAGTCTATTTGAAACCATGTTGGAAAAAGATGCCAACGAAGCTACTCACTCTCGAGATTAATGGATGGTACCACTTTGTACAATTCGAAATTCACCCTGTCACAGTGAACACTAAGGTTCACAGTATAAGGTTGACAGATCTGTACACCATTAAAAAAACTCCGATGGAATGTGGGTAAGCAAATAGTAAACAAGTTGAGACATGGTGAAGAGAGAACAGGGTGTTACATTTTCTGTAGCCTAATCTCGTGTGCAAAAAAGTAGGTGTCCACCACTATCCGCACTACATATATGGGAATCCAATTGGTAAGCTTACAACAGACTCTTTCTTCAAATTTCCTCAGGACATTGTGGGTCCTACTTTGGAATCTAGAGTCGCAGCGTTGGAGGTGGGTGTGCAAAGTCTGCTGACGGTATCACAATATCAAAGGTCCTGGTGCAATCACATGGGTACAATTTTTTAATGCCAGTTCACAAATGTCATGAAAGCAATTGGACCTTTCCCTACATATCTAGGCACGTGCGTTGGGCAGAGCAACTTTGGGAAGAGTGACGTTGAGCAGAGCCACATTGGGACCAGCTCAGAATATGCACAGATATTGGATGAAGAGCCGTTTGCTAGATACTATTCATGAATTTTGATAATCATTGTCCTAATACAATGGTTTTTTGATGAAAATTATTTTGTGGAGTATGGTTTGGAACAATTCTATGTTATTTTGTAGACCAAATATAATTATTATCCACTACTTCGAGGATTATATCATACTTTTACATTAAATTTATAATGCAATTTGATTTTCCGTTTCTATTTCCAAACATTTTTTTCACAATTTAGTCTAGGACATGTACTACTGGTTTAAAATTTATACAATAAAAATTTCCATACTTAGAATTCATTTATTTAAGATTTAGAAACAAGAATCAAGTGTTTCAAATCAATGCTTAAGCTAAAACTTTGTTTTGGGCAACACTACAATTTCTAAAAATATTGCACTTGTTTTCTATAATCAGTTGTGAGGATGTTCCATCTACCCAATCAAGTCATAATCTCGTACTTATGACCACACAATACTCAATTTTACTATTCAATCACCAATTTCGTGTTTTGTCAATTCCAAGATTATTGGAGGGACCAAAGTGTAAAAAGCAAAAAGCTCACTCGGAGCTCCAAATTCAATTCCGCTCGGATGCAATCCTTCATTATGGGACCCAAATGTCAATTCCTAAAATGAATATAAAGACCAAAAATATTTTTTTGGTGGAAAAAACTCACAACGAAAACTTCATGTCTGGATTTCCTAATTTTTATGTTATCTAGAGTAAGATACTTTAGGACATATACTAGCACTGTACCAAATTCTATTAAAACATGACATTATATTTTAAAACATATATTAAACCAAGAATGCACAATATGGGGTTATTTGGCTAGAGATAATGAGTAGTAGTTTAATTTTAGACAACAATGTTATTTTAACAAAATTCTGATCGTACGGTTTTCAGGTATGCATTGGACACAATTTCGAAACACACGCTCTGTTGAATGTTGAATTCAATATTTTTTAGTCCAATTGCTAGTGAATAACAATGGATAAAACTATCGCCCAAGAGAAGGACTTAAATTCATTATTGCAAAATAGTGCAAATTAAAACATACACCAGTTTGGTGTATTAAAGAACCGGTGCTTAGGATGCCAGGATTGGAAAAATAAGAAATAATTTTCCTTTTCAAAGCGGGAAATTTAAAACTTCGTCAATTTTATTTTGGCACCGGTTCATGACTTACTTAGGAGCTAGTATAAGAAACTGGTGCTTGAATTACAACCGCGCACCGAGATAAGGTAGCTCCACGCAGCTGGTTAATCAATTTAATGGCATCGGTTTCCATTATCTATGACCAATTTTCCAACCGGTGCTCTGGACTTAGAAAAAATTTAATAAGTCTGCACTCGGGTTGCCCATAAAAATCAAGGAAGCCTTAACCAGCTTCTTTACATGTATTTAGCACTGATTTTGTGGATAAATGAGCACCAACAGAATAATTTAAAAAGTACCCATTTAGGTGATATAGCTGATGTGTGATATATAAAATGTATGACATATTGTTGATTGTGTTATGTTGATGTGTGATATAGTTGATTTGTGATATTATAGTTTTTGTCATAGAATGTGTGAGATATAATGGAGGTGAAATATAATGGAGCATGTTCGATGGTGAAGGTTTTTTTGTAAAATTAATGAGATATAGTTGATTGTGGGATGTTGAAGTGTTTATTTTATAGTTTGAATTACCTTGAAAAACTACAATGTTTTGATTGTATGATGAAGTAGATTAAGGTTTACAGGTCTCTTTTGCTTGTTTTGATGATTTCACGTTGATGTTTAAACTGTGGAGATGTTGCAGTATATGAGCACCAGGGAAACATGGGGTGTTTAACATGGTTTGTTTAACATTAAAACATAGTTAATGTTTAATACATATTCAAAAAAAAGTTATACACGCCATGTTTCCTTGGTCCTTGGTTCTATGAAAAATCGTATTGTGCACAAACTTAATGGAAGAAGCATTAGTATATGGCACTGCATGCAAAACTTTTGATTGTTTTGAAGATTAGAAGTCCATGTTTATGCCTAGTTTGTGATGAATCTTGATTTTTCTCTGGTGTATTGGTTGCTCTCTATTGATGTAGTGCCCTCTAACAAAGATATGTTTCTTCCATTATGAAAAGTCCAGTAACAATTGCAGAACTCCACAATTTAAAACCTAGATATTTTGCATTGTATGAGCACCAAGTAGACATGGTGTGTTTATCATGAAGTGTTTAACATGGTGTGTTTAACATTAAAACATAGTTAATCTTAATTACATAGTTAAATAATAGTTATACACACCATGTTTCCTTGGTGCTCAAACACTGCATCATTTCAACATTTTAAATCATTTTCTTCGAAAAATATTACCGCGCACAAACTGATTTTGGAGGTTAGTTGCCATATTAAAATTTTGACATTTCTTATTCATACTTACTAATTACTTTCACGTAATTAATCATTGAGTCATTTTGTACAAAATAGATATTCCCACCCGAAAGAGGAGCGTACAATGGCATGGAGATAACAGATGTCGCAGACAAATGGTGTGAAGCTTGGGTGAATGTCTTTTCCAAAAAATTCAAGACTTCGGCGAACATCGAATAATTTCATAGTGTATTTGATTTCAGACATATTTACTTTTTTTTCTCAAACTATCATAGGGATGGAATCATTTTTTTCACTTGTTTTGATTATTACCTTTCCTAATTTTCTTGCTTAGCATCAATTTAAGTTTTACATTCCGTGTTCTTGGCCTTTCAAAGTTTCTTCCATGATTTTTCCCCGAGTTTTGATTTGGGGTGGGTCGGGATAAATTAAAAGAGGATATAAAAAATTTCAAGAATTCAAGCACAGATTTAAAAATAAAACTACCGGTTCTAAAAATATTAGCACCAGTTCAATGAACAACGATCCTCCAAAGTCAAGGCACCGGAAACTCATTATCATACCGGTGCTGGTAAATGAAATGTAGAAAATAACTTGTGCCAATTAATAACCAGTTATCATTATAAATATAACTAAATAACGCTTCAACAACCAGCACCGACTTCGAAAAATGGATGTTGAAATTATGTATAGAGCACCAGTGTTTCGTGTTACCGGTGTTGAATGCAATATTTTAGCACCGGTTTATTCTACCGATGCCTTTATAACTATGTTCCAGCACTGCCATACTTAGGCACCAGTACTCGGGGGGCCCAAAATACTGGTACCTATGACCCCATGTGTTGGTGCCATAGGGGATTGCCTACAGTAGAGATTTATAAACCATTGTTGTACACAACTTCACATAGTAATTCTGAAAAAAATAGAAGCTTAGGGATGGGGACAACGTGGGGATATCCCTCAGCCATCCCCAAATTTTAGGGTACTTCAGATCATTTCTGAGAAGGGTTGACAAGCTTCTATGGACGTCTCAAAGTCATATATGGATTTAGTCTTGCATACCCAACACCCGTCCTATGGTCTTGCTGATAATTTGGTGCCATTTATAACAGAATGGTCTAAGAATAGAAATTTAGAGTCAATTAAATGATTGGGTTTGCAGTCCTAGGTTATCTTTTACAGCTTATCAAAGGAATTTCAGAGATTTGGGTCTTGGGATTCCTTGTTTTCCAACAATAGGATATATTTTTTAAAGTCACATAAATATGAATTACGTTCCGAAAAACATTTGTAGTACAAGATGCTTGTTTTAATTGAAGGATTGTGCAGTTTTTTTTTAATTACGGTGAGTTTTGCTTTTGATTGTACGTACCTTTTAAGAACTAACTTTTGGAAAATTTTATATCAAGAAGTTTGAAATACATATAACAATTATCATATTTTTCAAATTTTAGGTTGACAAGATCTCGTGCACAAAAACTAGTACGCCTAGACTTTATATGCTCATGACTCTATATGCATGTAGTGTACAACCACTCAAAGCAACAGGTGTAAATTTGAGCTGTGCCAGGTCAGGGAATTTCCAAGTGGTACATTTTCACCCAACTGAACCTTAAATACTCCCCCGTCGTCTCACTCATTTTCTTTTCGGGAGCTTGATTTTACTATGCATGATCTCAAAATTTTACTATGCATGATCTCCGAATGCGTCCTCTAGGAATTTTTAATTTTTTTTGCAGGCCATGCAGAGGACGCATTCGTTGAATGTGTCCTCATTTTCTGATATTTTTTAATTATGAGCCGCACGAAAATCAGCGGTGGATTGGAACGAATGCATCCTCGTTGATGTGGCAGCACGAACTTCAGTGGCGGATTGGAAGACGCATTCAATATTAACATAGAAATTGAAAAAAAATAGGACTATCGAGGGCGCTTTTAGGGAATGCGTCCTCTTCAATCAGAGACCCAAAAAAAAGAAAACTAAAGACAATGCATTTGGCAAACGCGTTCTCATAAATTCAGTAAAAAATATTTTTTTTTCTAAAACTGGGAGAACGTATTTTCCAAATGCATTCTCCACAATTGCATCTACTATGTGCTACTGTAGCCACAATTCCAGAATTTTCTCTTTTCTTTTCATCACTCTCTCTCCTACTCTCCCTTAAACCCCATTCCATCCAAGTACACTTCTCTAGGGTTTTTTGGCTCCTCCTTTGAGCATCCATAATATGAAGTCGATTTATAATATTACCCAATTATGCTTTTTGGAGCAAATAATATAAATACTTCCGATTGAATTTAAAAGAGATTATCTCCTTACATTCAATATATTATTTTACAATCGAGTTAAAACATATATGGTCATTTTCTATTATTTGGTATAAACTAGGAACAATAAATCCCTAATATGATTAAAATCAAGATAGTTTTTGTCACACTATTTGAAAGTTCACATATTACTAGTGTAAAATATACCCTGAATCATTAAAATCATGAATCATTTTGTCAAACTATTATAAAAGCATTTCATTGATGTCTATATCTAAATTAGGTATCCTCAGTACTTGAAAAGAGTCGTTTCACTCTAGGTGCATATAAATACATAATTAGTAAAGTACGTGCATGATACGTGCATAGAGTAATTGCATATTTTAGCTCTTGTATATAAGATGTCATTTATCTGAACTGAAAAAATCTAATTAAAGTCATATATTTTTAAATTTTTAAATCATATTAATCATGATCAATTATTGTGGAAAGTAGTTTGGGCTAGTTTTGTGCATTTTTCTCGAGTTTATTGTATGGTGAATTGCCATTTTTTGGTTTAACTATTTAATGATCATGAGTGGGTGCTTCGTTGGACTTGGACATCAAGTGTATGTCAGCATTTTCATCATGCTGTAGCTTTTGAATCCTTATTGCTATTTGAATATGAGATTTTTCTTATGGGGAAAAATATAGAAGAAGCACTTACAGTTAAAACATATGCTGAGAGATACTATACAAGCGTTAGGAACTAAACATGTGTTGAAGGTTTAAATGTTGTGCCCATAATATTAAGGCATAGCTTAAATGACTGACAATTTTGGAGTGTACACTAGTTTACGGGCAAATATTGATTGGGAATTTGATTTCTACATGATTCTTGGATTAAATCTAAAGAAAGGCGAGCCAAAGAAATAGTATTGGAAGCTGGGTTTTGCTCCACCGTGACAAATTAAACTGTGGTGCTTATGGGTTATACAAAAATGGCACCAAGAAGTTGTTCTTGAAGACAACATGAGCGGTGTAAAGAAATGGAGCTGTGTGAAAAACATTGAATCTTTAGTGAAGACAGCATGAGGCCTATCTCGACACTTTTTATATACTAAGGGCTACAATAATCGTCCATTATTAGTGGTTGTACTCAAGATCTGTTCCAAATGTGGAAAAATAAGATAGATGTCACGTGTTCCAAAATTTTTGACGTAAAAGTTTTCCAAAATTACTTCATTAAAAGGTACAATAAAAAGCATATTTTAATCTGGGACATAAAGAATTCTATTCTGGAATTGGTACTTGAGCATCTATAATATGTAGTCGATTTGTAATACTACTCAATTATGCTTTTTGGAGGATATATATATATATATAATTAAAATACTTTGATCAAATTAAAAAGATATTAGGCATCTGTGTCCTTGGAAAGGGCCGTTTCACTCCAGTTGCACATATGTAGAGCAATTATTGAAACATGTGCATGATGCCTGCATATAGTGGCTACATATTATCTATATAAAGTGGAAAACTCTTATCAATGTCATATATTTATAAAATTTTCAATGGTCATTGTGATCAAATATAATAGAGTGCAGTTTGGGCTAATTTTGTGTGTTATGCCTGGGCAATTATGGTGGATTTCCATTTTTAGTTTAAATATTCAATGATCATGAGTGGCTGCTCGGTCGGACATCAAGTGTAAGTCAGCAATTTCATTATGTTGTAGTTTTTGTGTCCTTAATGTTGTTTGAAATATGAGATTTTTCTTATTGAGACGAACATTAAAGAAGCACTTACTATTAAAATGTATGCCAGAAATCGATTAGCCAAGAGGGACTATGCAGACACTAGGAACTATATATATACACTAAAGGTAGACTATGAAGCACTGAGGACAAATACATAAACGGATACAGGAATGGGGACGGGAAATGGAAAAACTCAATAATTATGAATACGGGTATGATAAGGGTACTGCTAAAATATAATATTTCAATATTATTAAACTGAAGGATTGTGCAATGTGATTGATACATATATGTATTGTGATACTTTGTGCATGATGCGTGCACATGTAGAATGCTTATTTTGGGTTTTGAATATAGGATCTCATCAATCTGAATTGTCAAATTATGATCAATTTTATATATGTTTAAAATTTTCCAATCAAAAACATATGATCCGTGCAATTTAGGACAAATTTTGTGGCTTTTTCTCGAGTTTATTGTATATGAAATAATGGTGGATTGTTGTTGTTTGTTTAATTATTCAATATTTATCATGAGTGGCTACCCGGTTGGACTTCAAGTGTATGTTGGCAGTATCATCATGCTGTAGCTTTTGTGTTCCTCAACCTATACGAATCTATGGTATGTCTTTCGAAGACAAACATAGAATAAGCACTCATCGTTAAGATGCAAATATTGATTGGGAATTTGATTTCTACACGATTCTTGGATTAAATCTAAAGAAAGGCGAGCCAAAGAAATAGTATTGGAAGCTGGGTTTTGCTCCACCTTGACAAATTAAACTGTGGTGCAGATGGGTTATACAAAAATGGCACCAAGAAGTTGTTCTTGAAGACAACATGAGCGGTGTAAAGAAATGGAGCTGTGTGAAAAACTTTGAATCTTTAGTGAAGACAACATGAGGCCTATCTCGACACTTTTTATATACTAAGGGCTACAATAATCGTCCATTATTAGTGGTTGTACTCAAGATCTGTTCTGAATGTGGAAAAATAAGATAGATGTCACGTGTTCCAAAAATTTTGACGTAAAAGTTTTCTAAAATTACTTCATTAAGAGATACAATAAAAAGCATATTTTAATCTGGGACTTAAAGAATTCTATTCTTGAATTGGTACTTGAGCATCTATAATATGTAGTCGATTTGTAATACTACTCAATTATGCTTTTTGGAGAATATATATATATATATAATTAAAATACTTTGATCAAATTAAAAAGATATTAGGCATATGTGTGTTTGGAAAGGGCCGTTTCACTCTAGTTGCACATATGTAGAGCAATTATTAAAACACGTGCATGATGCGTGCATATAGTGGCTACATATTTTGACTCTTGTATACAAGATCAAATCTATATGAAGTGGAAAACTCTTATCAATGTCATATATTTATAAAATTTTCAATGGTCATCATGATCAAATATAATAGAGTGCAGTTTGGGCTAATTTTGTGTGTTATGCTTGGGCAATTATGGTGGATTTCCATTTTTGGTTTAAATATTCAATGATAATGAGCGGCTGCTCGGTCGGACATCAAGTGTAAGTCAGCAATTTCATTATGTTGTAGTTTTTGTGTCCTTAATGTTGTTTGAAAAATGAGATTTTTCCTATTGAGACGAACATTAAAGAAGCACTTACTATTAAAATGTATGCCGGAAATCGATCAGCCAAGAGGGACTATGCTGACACTAGGAACTATATATATACACTGAAGGTAGACTATGTAGCAATGAGACGGGGAGAGATACATAAACGGAT
This sequence comes from Rubia yunnanensis, assembly GCA_037428765.1. NCBI lineage: Eukaryota > Viridiplantae > Streptophyta > Magnoliopsida > Gentianales > Rubiaceae > Rubia > Rubia yunnanensis. Next base: position 10,489,296 of record CM075068.1, read on the forward strand.
ACAGGATTGGGGACGGGAAATGGAAAAACTCAATAATTATGAATACGGGTACGATAAAGGTACTGCTAAAATATAATATTTTAATATTATTAAACTGAAGGATTGTGCAATGTGATTGATACATATATTTATTTTGATACTTTGTGCATGATACGTGCACATGTAGGATGCTTATTTTGGGTTTTGAATATAGGATCTCATCAATCTGAATTGTCAAACTATGATCAATATTATATATGTTTAAAATTTTCCAATCAAAAACATATGATCCGTGTAATTTAGGACTAATTTTGTGGCTTTTTCTCGATTTTATTGTACATGAAATAATGGTGGATTGTTGTTGTTTGTTTAACTATTCAGTATTTATCATGAGTGGCTACCCGATTGGATTTCAAGTGTATGTTGGCAGTATCATCATGCTGTAGCTTTTGTGTTCCTCAACCTATGCGAATCTATGATATTTCTTATGAAGACAAACATAGAATAAGCACTCATCGTTAAGATGCGTGTTGAGAATTGATTTGTTAATAAAACCATTAGCTTTGTTGTAGTTTTTAATTTTTATAAATATTTTAGAGTTTAGGGTTCCTACGTGCAGATATGTACAATAATTGTATGTTAATGTGCATGGTATGTGCAAGAATCATAAGTTACCATGCATGATGCATGCATATAAATTCTAGGTTTACCTATTCAAATGATGGTCACAAAAATTAATCTATTTACAAATCAATAAGCTTATATCCATCTATGATTTTCAGAGAAATTCAAATTATATCTCCAAATTAGTCGGCCTTCTTGATATGAATGTCCTAGCAAAGACTATGGATTGCCGAATTAAAATCTTGGACTAAATGAAGGGATCTGCAAACCCTCACCAAGTTGCATGACATTAAAGAACCTAGCCCTCGGGATGCTCTCAATCTCGACTTGCTCTCCAATTAGCCCGCAGGATTAGATCACAAGGTTTACTGAAACTTAATTAACCCCCGGGATTAAGCAACAATGAAAATAGCTCGCAAGCAATGAGTATAGCTAAAAAATTGATATATTTGATTAATAAAAGTGTATATAATTTCGTCCAAAGGCCTCCCTATTTATAAGGTTACAATCTCTGGCAAAACCCCGATCACAAAAAGAATCTAATTTAAAAAGCTAATACCATATCTAACTAAAATACCTAAAATAAGAATAGCGATAGCCGAATGCATCATTGTCACACCTTGGATGAATATTGACTTATTTATTATTAACAAATCTAATTCTAATCAGAACAAAATGAAATATACTAAACCCTAATGGACTATATTTCAAAATTCAGCTCTTCAAGAGCTCTTTGGTCAAAAACCCAAAATGAAATAATTTTATAGTAGTTTATAGCAATCACACTACCTCATTAAAACCCCGGTTAAAAAAGAGTATAGTGCTCTTCGTGATGTCTTCAGTTTATCAACATTCTTGAACAATAAATCCAAGATGTCGACGATGACTCCTTTTTCAATTCTTCATCATAAAGATGATCAATCAAAGTATTTAAAGCAGCATCTCTAAGCTTAGTCTTTGACTTAGTCATAGGTGCTGCCATGTCACTTAGAGGATCCCGAACATAACCTTTATATGTTTGATCAAGTCGTGGAATGTCTTCATTTATGGTGGTAGTAGTCTTGGCATCTCCATCATTTCCTCTGTGCTCAAAAGTTTTCACCCTTGAAACTAAATCATCTTCAAAGGTAAATGGAGATAAATCAACAAAATTGAAGTTCAAACTAACACCATAATCAGCTCGTAACTCAATCTTGTAAGCCTTGTCGTTCACACGTGCCAACACTTTAAAAGGACCATCTTCATGTGGACTCAACTTATATTTCTGAGCATTTGGAAACCTCTCTTTTCGTAGATGCACCGAGACACAATCTCCCTCTCAAAACCTCATCAATTTTTTGCCCAGGTTAGCTCTTTCGGCATTCTGTGCAGTTGCCCATTCTATTTTCATGCGCAACTTTTCATGTATTTGCTTCACAAAATCATCTTTCTCTTCTCCATCATGGTTTCTAACCTGTTTAAAATTCTGTGGAAGTGGATCAAGAGGTGTAATAGGTAGAAAACCATAAAAATTCCAAATAGAGATAAAGAAGTAGTAGAATTAATAGTGCGATTACAAGCAAAATCTGCTATCGGGATGCATGTTTCCCAATTCTTTAAGTTTTTTTGAACTAGGGCCCATAGGAGAGCCCTGGGATTTGATTTGTAACCTCTATCTGTCCTTCAGTTTGAGGGTGACTAGCAGTAAAAAATAGCAACTTTGTCCCTACCTTGCTCCACAAGGTATCCCAAAAGTAGGACAAAAATTTGACAACTCCATTAGAGACTATGGACGCAGGAATGCCATGTAGCCGGATTACCTTTTTGAAAAATATATCCGCAACATGCTTTGCATCATATGTCTTCCTACAAGGAATAAAATGTACTATTTTCAAAAATCTATCCACAACCACAAAGATAGAACCATTACCTGACTAAGATCATGGTAAATCAAAGACAAAATCCATGGAAATATCAACCCAAGGATGTGTAGAAATGGGTAATGGAGTATAAAGACCATGGAGCTTAGTTTTTTACTTAGCCTTCAAGAAATCAAGACAATACCTACAAACCCCATCAATAGCTAGTGCCATTTTTGGCAGATAAAAGTGTTCTCACGACAAATTATAAGTTTTAAATGCACCAAAATGCCCCATTAAACCACTAGAATGAGCTTCTCTAACAAGTAACTCACACATAGAACAGCGAGGAATACATAACCTATTATTCATAAACAAGAACCCATCATGCCAAAAAAATTCTCATAAGCACCATTTTTGCATGCAGCATAAACAGATGAAATATCAGGATTAGTCGCATGTAAATCTTAAACAAATGAAAACCCTAACATAATGCATTCCAATCGTGAAATTAAAACATATCTATGACTCAAAGCATCAGCAACAACATTTTCTTTACCCTTTTTGTAACACAGCACATAAGGAAAAGATTCAACGAAACTAGACCATTTAGCACGACGCTTATTCAACTTCATCTGACTCTTCAAATATTTCAACGACTCAGGATAATTTTGAATGACAATTCTTTATGCAATAAATAATGGAATGCAATTTAGGACTTGTGTTTTTTTCTCTGTGTTTATTGTATATGAAATTATGGTGGATTGTCACTGTTAGTTTAATTATTATATCTGATTGTAACAAAAGAGTTTTTATGGTAACTGGAGATGATCATTTGTTAATGATCAAACCATTAACTTTGTATTAGTTTTTAATTTTTTTGAAAGTTTTAAAATCTAGGATTCCTACGTGCATAATTTACAAGAATCGCAAGTTAACGTGCATGATATGTATAAGAATCATAAGTTGATGTGCATGATGCATGCATAAGCTGGTTTGTTCTTTGCACGAGAATGATACCTTTTACTAGACGAAGGATGGAAGTATATTTTCTTTAGATTAACCTAAAATATATATTTTTTAGAGAAAATCTCTTGAACAACGGTATTTTTAAAATATAGAGCAACAATCCTACCTTTTAATTTAAACGCATTTTAATTTAAACACCGCATTTTTTAACTTATGAACCGTACCTTTTAATTTAATACTGTATTTTTCAATTTTAATGTTATGTGTTTTATACAATATTTTTTGTATTTTCACATTCAGACCAGTCCTGTTACATTCTTAGCTAAATATGTAGAATATTTATATTAAAAAGTGTATAAGTTAAAAAGTACGGGAATTGTTCCATAATCTTAGAAAAGACCTACCACCTTTCTGAATACTTAGCCATTTTTTAGTAACCGGTGGGCGAATGACATGATTCACATCAACGTAAGTGTTTCTGTAACAGGTTGGATCTCAACTCAATATATCCTTTACTGGAAAGTTCTTTGTGCCGTGGAGCTATTCGTAATTCCACCATGGGTGGTGTATTTCCAGCTGAATGTGGGAAAAGGAAATACACAATCCTGGAATTTTCGTGATTGTCCCGACTCTCTTCGACACCATGCCTCTTGTCCTAGATGAGGCTTTGTACAAAGCTTTCATTGTCAATGTCATTGTCATTAAATTCATCAAGTCTAAGGTTGCTGAAGTGGGAAACCCTCTTGATTAGTGATGATATAACTTTGATTGAGTGAGTATGTTTTATTTCAGATGAATAAATTAGGAAGAATTAGTGTATCTCAAATTATGGATACATTTCTTTCATTGAGAGTGTTGTATTTGGATTGTATTTACAACCCTTTCAATAACATATGATTGGTGTGAGGCTATTTTTCGCTGTCCATTTTATTTATATGCTTCTATATATCGACACAATTTCATCATTTTTATTTTTTTTGAAGAAATTTAAGGTTGGATACATATAAATACAAAACATGGACTAGTTGGAGACACGGGTGATTAAAGGCGGTTCTATCGAACCACATAGTACACTTTAGAACCCCCATCTTTGGCTCTTCCTTTGATCAATTTCGATCAAAGGCGATTAAAAAATAGCCTTTATGTGGGGTCCGAAATAGGTTCCAAATACAGAACCTATTTCCAAGGTTTTAAAAAAAGTTGTCGGACACCTGATGTTTCCGGTAGCCTTGAAGTAAAGCTAGATTTGGAAATGCAGAGCAACAAGCAGAATCTATAACGCGGTGGTGGGAGAGCAGACAAAGTGATGCCTATACAACAGCGATGGGAGAGCTTCGAGTCCTTCGACGTGGCGCTGAGCTTAGATGCAACGTTCGATCTCCAGCTGCAGGAGAGCTTCAACGCGGCGGCGGAGGCATTTGACCGACTGAGCTTCGACGTTGACGGTGAGGCGGTATGATGAGGCAGTGAGGCGGCACGATGAGGTAGAGCTAAAGAAGGAGGAAAAAGGATAGTGATGGAGAAATATGGCAGAGGAAAAAGGTTAAATATACCGATGGGGGCCAAAAACTAAGGAGAGTGAGAGAAAAAACACTCAGGAAAAATCCTAATTCAATGGGCTTTATATTGTGGGCTAAAAGATTCAACAAAGGCACCTAATTAAAGACGGTTTTACAATAAAACCTCCTTTAATCGACTTTAGAATCGCCTTTAATCAATTTCTATTAAAGGCGTAACCGCCTTTAATTGATTTGAGAACCACCTTTAATCAATTTGAGAACCGCCTTTAGAATAAAAGGGTAACTTGGGAGGGTGGTTCCGAACTCGAAACCTCTTTTGGATCCTCATTTAAGGTGGTTTCGCAGGAACCGTCTTTGATTACTTCCTTTAATCAAAGGCTCTCCAATAGTGATACTAGCACAAGAGTAATCGACAAGAAATAAAGAACAAGCTGAGATGAAGAGTTTTATGCGGGTTGGACAAATTTTCTGAAGAATGGTTTACTAATGATCAATCCGATATTACAAAGATCATAAATGAAATTCCATTTCACCTAAATTCTAAACCTTTATGCCAAGTTGTTTAACAGTTTGGTGTTGAAACACCAAGTTCAGTTTGATGTTAAAACTCAAAACGAAATACGCAGTGCACACACAACTTGGTTACGCAGTTCGGTGCAAATACACCTACGTCTGCGGGGCCTTGCCCAGATCAGAAACCATCCACTAGAAAGCAGTCTTTAGTACAAGAAGCTTAACTTAAATACTAATCCATTGCTAACCTATAGAGTGAATGTTGTGAGATCCCCTCACTACCGATCCTACGCCGTTGAACCCCCACGATCAACACGTCTCTCTGGATCTCCTCCTCCCGAGGAATTAAGGCTTCCTTGTTTCTGATCTTTACGAACTTGGTTGGTTGTTTTGACGAACCTCCAAAACCGAGACGAACAACTTCAATAACGTATCTCACGTAGAGATAAAACCTTGATTGCTTCGCTCAACTTTTTACGAACTTGGTCGGATGAATTAACACTCCTCCAAACACCACCGGCAGATCGCTCCAAACTTCTCACGTAGAGATCAATTCTTGGACGCTTAATGATTGCGTTGTATCTTCTTCTTTTTATATCCTTCGCAATCCTGCCTTGTATCAAACTCTTTCCTTGTCTAACTCTACCAAGAATAGACTTCTAGACTAAGGAAAGATCTAATCCTAATCTGGTTTGTAAATGGACAATCCTTTATTAATAGGACTTGTACCATAAATAAACTATTTAATCAATTCCTAACTATTACAGGAATATTCGTTTACCAGAATTAGATAGCCACGAAATCACATACTTATCTTCACAATATTCTGATCTGATCGCATAATTATCCTCCATAATTAGCTCCATAATTCGCGGCTAAAACCTGCTGTCCAGAAAACCTGATCGCAGTGGTGTTAAAACACCAGATCACCAGTATTCACAATATGCCATAAAGAAGTCCAACTCCCGAGGACTCTACAATCTCCCCCTTGGCATATTTGTGAATTCAACAATCCACAGACAGCATACACAAAATGAATAAATAATCAAGATATCCATATCAAAATATCCAAAAAACTCCAAATTTCTCCCCCTGAATTCATGAATATGACAAGAAAACCAATTAATCCATATCATCAGATTCTTCCAAGACATCATCATCCTCTTAAACCATCAGTATCTGAACCATCAGCATTCTGAGTTGCTGCAGCCAGCAAAATCCCTCGCTCAGCCTCCAAAGCAGCCAACTCCCCCTGAAGCTTTGCCAAAATAGCCTGATGTCATTCAATCAGTTCCTGGCATACTCCAACTCGAGCCTCAATAGCTTTCAACCTCGACATATCAGCATCCGAGCAAACCTCTTCCGGATGAATCCAAGGTAAGTCCTTGATAATTCAACCACTCAGAGTCCTAAGTGTCGGTTTTTAAGGCTTGTGTAGAGATCCACTCGTCAGAGTCCCTTATAGCTGCTCCCCCTTTTTGCAGCACCGTGGTAATTACACACGGATGTAACAGAGCTTCCTTCCTGGTCTTGCGATCACAATCAAAGATATCATTAAAAATCAATCTGCCCATGTTTACCTTTTGACGCGCTCCCAAAATGTATAGTAATGTAGCCATCTCTTTGGTGATACTCACGTTGTTTACAGAGGGAATCCAATTATGCACGGCGACCACATACAAATAATACCTGGACGTGAGGTTAGACGCAGTTATCTGTTGTCGACCAGTCACGAGCCATGTGCTATCCACTCCACCAGTAAGCTCTACAGCCACCTTATCATAATCTTCTGGCATCTGGTGTTGGAACACCGGTTTGTCATCCCTTGACGAGCTATGCTTCAGACACTTGTTCAACACCTCTGGCGAAAACTCAACAATCTCTCCACGCACATAAACCTTATGAAACCAGGGTGATTCTACATCTTCACATTCAGCTTTCAGATTCGAATAGAACTCCAGCACAAGTTGCTTGTTATCGTCACAGAAACAGGTAGCCGCCTTAAACACCTCGAGATGGTGCAAATAATCCGTGAATCCACATTCCTTATATTTTACAGCATCAGCTGGCCTTTCCGCCAATATCTTCCTGTCACAGACAAACTTCCACTTTTCTTGACTTGCATCATCAAAGAATTCAGGGCTAATGGCTTCACTCGCTTCAGGTACAGGTTGTGCACTAGACTCAATTGTCTCAGCTTGTCTTTGCTGTCTGGCAGCACGGAGCCTCTTCATCTTCTTCCCAATCAGTTCATCGCTGTGCTCACCTGCTTTCATATTCTTATCCCTGCATCGCTTCGAGTTTTGCACACCCTTGAAAGACGAGGCCACACTGTCCCTGGCCTTCTTTGAACTTTGAGTAACAGGAGTTCCCACAGACTCTGGTGGTGTTTCAACACCCACCTTCCTGCACTTTCTCTTTGATCCACGTGTCTTTCTGGTCTTCAGTGGTATTTCAGCACCAACACCAGTACCCTCTAAGTTTCCTTCACCACTGGCTATCTCAGTCAACTCTGCCAAGTTTTCAAGGTCATACCCCTCAGAATTTGATTCCCTATCAGCAAAATCCACATCCTGTGCTTGATTCACAGGTACCTGGTCATCACCATTTAATATCACATCTGGTGTTTGAATACCAGAAACAACCACATTATCACACTCTTATTTTTCAACAGCTCTATCTGCATCTACTCCATTTTCAGCTACTGGCTCAATCAACTCTGACACAGTCTCAACTTCAACGGTTCCTGGTGTAGCAATACCAGTACTATTCACATCATAGCTCTCATTGGCAGCACCTGCTTGCTGGTCCATAACATCATTCTCGACTTCTCCTATCTCAGACACATTCTCCAATATCACAGATGCACTCTCAGGTTCCTTCAACATAGACACTGTTTCAATTTCAACAGCTCCCCCTGCATACACTGTCTCCTCATCACTGTCACTGATTTCCACGATCGGAATGGGCAATTGTCATAGATATTCTTAAAGCACGAACAATGGACCATCAAAGCTCTCCAACTCCATGCCTTTTGCTTTGGCAAAAACAGTGGCCTTAACCACTTTGACCCAGGGATGCAACACAGCCTCATCCCCCCATTCTCCTAATGACTGGCCTATGTTGAGCCCTTCTGATCTACTTCCACATTAAGTCAACTGTCCAGTAACTTTATCCCATAGTGATTAAACACCATCACTTTATCCTGTGGTGTTTAAATACCACCTCACCAAATTTTTGGTATTTTCTGTTTTTCTATTTTTTTCGACTGTATTTAAAGGAAAACAGTAAATAATACAACAGAATAGACAGATCTGGGTACCTCACAATCGACACACTCCCAAGTGCTGTCTGAGTCCTTCAAAAGTCTCGCCATCCAGAGGCTTTGTAAAAATATCAGCAAGTTGTTCTGCAGTTGGGACATAATGGACTGTAACTTCTCCTTTTTCGACCAAATCCCTGATAAGCTGATGTTGGATATCGATGTGTTTTGTCCTCGAATGTTGCATAGGATTCTTGTAGATATCAATGGCGCTTTTATTATCACATAAGACTGTCAAACTCACATCATTGAATCCATAGTCTCGCATCATCTGCTTCATCCATAAGAGCAGATTTGATCCAGCAAAGAAGCATCCACCAGTGGTACTCTTACAATCATCATCATTCCCGGCCCAGTCAAAGTCACTGAAACCTACCAACTGCGAATCCTTATTCCTAGAAAACCATACTCCATACTCCACTGTTCCACTTATATATCGAATAATTCTCTTCACAGCTGCCATATATGATTCCTTTGGATTAGCCTGGTAGTGAGCACAAATACCAACACTCAACCAGATGTCTGGTCTACTTGGAGTTAAATATAACAGGCTGCCAATCATTAAGTCAACAAACTCCTTCACCAATGCTGAAGAGGTGGATCCAAAGACAATATCATCAACGTAAATCTGTGCGATTAGAATATTTGTTCCCTTATGCAGCACAAACAGTGTACGGTCCACTCCCCCTCGACGATATCCCTTCTGACTCAGAAAGGTTGTCAGTCGCTCATACCATGCACGGGGTGCCTGCTTAAGGCCATACAAAGCTTTATTCAACCGATATACATGGTCAGGAAAATATGGGTCTTCAAATCCCTTGGGCTGCTTCACATAAACTTCCTCCTTCACTAGACCATTCATAAAGGCACTCTTGACATCCATTTGATGAAGAGTAAAGTCTAGAATACAGGATGCCGCCAACATCAACCTAATTGACTCCAATCTGGCTACGGGTGCAAAAGTTTCATCAAAATTGACCCCTTCTACTTGTGTGTAACCTTGAGCGACAAGTCGAGATTTATTTGTTGCGACGTTACCATCTGCATCAGATTTGTTCTTAAAGATCCACTTGGTTCCGATCACATTTACATCAGCAGGCCGTGGGGTGAGGCACCAAACATTGTTTCTTTCAAATAGCTGTAACTCTTCTTGCATCGCCGAAATCCAATACTCATCAATCAAAGCTTCTTTGTAATTCTTGGGCTCAGTAAGAGATATAAAACATGATAATCCTGCCAATTCTCTGTAATTTACCCGTGGCTGATCCCGTAACTGCATGTGTCTGGTCGAATTTTGTTCAGATCCATGTGCTACTGTTTCCGGAGTTTCAACACCGGTTGACTGTGCTGGTGTTTCAACACCAGTAGGATTCACTTGATCGAGAATATCACTTTCACCCAAAGTTTCTTCTTTTCTAACTGCATTTATGTGTCCCGCTTTTCTGTGCAACAGAGCACTGACTTCTTTTTCCGAGCTAAAGCAGGTGACATCTTGATCGAGCAAATAACAGTTATCCATTGATCTAGACCCAGTGAATACTTCAGTTCCATGGTTTACGACACATTTCTCCTTGTCGAAAAACACTGTTATTTCATTGTCACATATATGGCTAATGCTCAACAAGTTTGCTTTCAGACCTTCCACCAGTAATACATCTTGGAACACCAGAAGCCCTTTGATGGCTAACTCACCTTTGCCGATTATTTTACTGCATTTCCCATCACCAAATCTAACATATCCACCAAATCCAGGTTTGAATTTTCGAAGAAATTCAGGTATTCCAGTCATATGCCTCGAGCACGCGCTATCGAAATACCAGGAGTTTCCTGTATGTGCCCCAAAACAAACAAAACTTGAAAAACAAACATCTTGAGATTTTCGAACCCATACCTGGTTTACTGATCGATGGATGTGATTAGGATTTTGATTGACACGTGTGTTCAGAAATCCGGTTCTGTATCCTCCAGTGTTGAACCGATGACGTGACTTATATCCTGGCATGGTGTTGAAACACAGATCTGCTGTGTTGACAGACAGTGTCCTAAGCAGCTTAAAACATCTGTTCCTAACATGCCCTTGAGCTCCACAGTATCCGCATCGTCTGATCCTCTTGATGGGACAATTCTTCTCGATTATGCTTGGAGCTGATACACCTTGATCTGCCTCGTTTTTCAACACATTCACTGTCCTTTCATAACCAATTCCATATTTGGTCGTCTGTCCCATTCGTAGACAGTCTTCGAGCTTAGCTTTCCCTGTATTGAGACGTCTAATAGCTTGTTCTGCTACCTCTGCTCGTTGCACCACTTCATTAAATTCCTTCTTAAACTTTTGCAGTTCTCCAATTGCCTCTTCCTTTTCTAGTTCATTCACTTTCACTTTCTCACTCAGTCTCTTGTTCTCAAACTTGAGCTCTTTGTTTTCATCCGCCACTTTTAACCACATCTTGTACATCTCCATACTTTCCTTGCGAATGTCATCATCACTAATGCTTCTAGTCTCTTCATCTGAGCTACTACTATCATCTTCATTCAGCACACCGAGACCGTCCGTAATAGAGTCTTCTAACTCCACCATTGACACACCGAAAGCAACATGATTTGTATACTCTTCTCCATCCTTAACATCATCTCCTCCGTCATCATCACTCCAGGTTGTGGCATACGATTTTCCTTGCCTTTTAAGTGTATTGGCACACTCAGCTTGTATGTGCCCGAAGCCTTCACATTCTCTACACTGGATTTTCCTGTTCAGGTTTGGATTTGTTGATTTGAACTTTGGTGTTTCAACACCAATTGCTTGGCCAAATCTTGGAGTGAAGTTTGCGTTTGGATTTTTGCTTCCACTTGGCTTCTCTTGTGGCTTCCTGCCCACATTCTTCATAAATCTGGAGAAGTTCCTGGGTATGTTTGCAATTTCATCGGACTCTTCATTGTATGTATACTCTTCTGAATTTCCAGCGGTTATGCTTGAGAAAGTCATCTCTTTCTTACTTGCTTTTGTTTGCAGCATCTCCATCTCATAAGATTCCAGTGAACCCATAAGTTCATCAAGCGTCACTGTTCCTATCCTTCCGTTTTCATTAATCGCTGTGACCTTCATGTTGAAACGTGGTGGCAGTGCTCTCAAAACCTTTCTTACAAGCTTGTGATCTTTGTACTTTTTGCCAAACTGAAAGGCTTTGTTGGCAATATCTCGAACTCGTCCATTGAACTCAGAAATTGTCTCATCTTCGCGCATCTTTAGATCTTCGAATTGTGCCGTGTAATACTGCAACTTTGATTCTCTGACACATGATAAGTTTGTAACACATCCCACGCCTCTTTAGCAGTCTCACAATTTAAAATCATCTTAAACTGATCTTCATCCACTGCCGTAAAAATGGCATTTAACGCCTTTGAGTTGGACACGTGTGCTTTGTGCTCCTCGGTAGAATATTCAGAGAATGGTTTAGCCGTCAATGAGCTTGATCCCGCAGATTCGGCTACTGTAGGTGGAGTGTACTGATTTATGACATTGTTCCAAGCTTGATCATCTAATGCTCCAATGAACACCTTCATGCGTGCCTTCCAATAGGCGTAATTTCCATGTTCCAGCAACGGTGGTCGCGTGACCGAAGCCCCCTCCTTTGGTGCCATGGTGAAACCTGATCTCACTCTCCCTGTTTAGGGGTCAGCAAGTGCCTTGCTCTGATACCAAATGAAATTCCGTTTCACCTAAATTCTAAACCTTTATGCCAAGTTGTTTAACAGTTTGGTGTTGAAACACCAAGTTCAGTTTGATGTTAAAACTCAAAACGAAATACGCAGTGCACACACAACTTGGTTACGCAGTTCGGTGCAAATACACCTACGTCTGCGGGGCCTTGCCCAGATCAGAAACCATCCACTAGAAAGCAGTCTTTAGTACAAGAAGCTTAACTTAAATACTAATCCATTGCTAACCTATAGAGTGAATGTTGTGAGATCCCCTCACTGCCGATCCTACGCCGTTGAACCCCCACGATCAACACGTCTCTCTGGATCTCCTCCTCCCGAGGAATTAAGGCTTTCTTGTTTCTGATCTTTACGAACTTCGTCGGTTGTTTTGACGAACCTCCAAAACCGAGACGAACAGCTTCAATAACGTATCTCACGTAGAGATAAAACCTTGATTGCTTCGCTCAACTTTTTACGAACTTGGTCGGATGAATTAACACTCCTCCAAACACCACCGGCAGATCGCTCCAAACTTCTCACGTAGAGATCAATTCTTGGACGCTTAATGATTGCGTTGTATCTTCTTCTTTTTATATCCTTCGCAATCCTGCCTTGTATCAAACTCTTTCCTTGTCTAACTCTACCAAGAATAGACTTCTAGACTAAGGAAAGATCTAATCCTAATCTGGTTTGTAAATGGACAATCCTTTATTAATAGGACTTGTACCATAAATAAACTATTTAATCAATTCCTAACTATTACAGGAATATTCGTTTACCATAATTAGATAGCCACGAAATCACATACTTATCTTCACAATATTCTGATCTGATCGCATAATTATCCTCCATAATTAGCTCCATAATTCGCGGCTAAAACCTGCTGTCCAGAAAACCTGATCGCAGTGGTGTTAAAACACCAGATCACCAGTATTCACAATATGCCATAAAGAAGTCCAACTCCCGAGAACTCTACAATAAACACTCAACGCCTCCTCCTTTCCTCAAAGATTTTCTCTCAGAGTGTTTGTTCCTAAATTCTAAAAACCCCATTGTTTTGGTCTCAGCCCCCTATTTTTTAAAAGCTACTACACCCGTAGCCCTTTTTATATATCCCACGGCAAAGGAATTATTCCTTCAAGTCCCCTACTCGTACATTTAAGCACAAAACCAAAGAAAAAGAAATATGACTTTAAATGAAAGTTGGGCTCGCCCATTGAAATTAAAGCCACCAAACCCACAATTATAATAAATGCTTAAGAACACATCATTTAAAAGAATTTTCTCAAATTTTAAAAACAAATCATTCTTGACAAGGAACCAACAATCCCTAAAATGATCTAATATATTATTCTACAAACGAGTTAAGACATATATGATCCTTGTGTATTATTTGGTATGAACTAGGAACCGACAATTTCTAAAAATGTTTATAATTAACAACCTTTTTATCACATTGTTTGAGTTCAAACGATTATTAGTGTAAATTATACCCTGAATGGATGAAATGAGGAACTTTTTTGTCACACTATTAAAAAAGCACATCATATCCATATTTTAATTAGGCATCGATCTGTAGTACTTGGAAAGGTTTGTATCACACTAAGTGCATATATGTACGGCAATAGTTAAAACATGTGCATGATGCATGCATATAGTGGCCGACTGCAAATTTTGACTCTTTTATATAAGATCTCATCTATATGAAGGGGGTACTCTGAACAATGTCAGATATTTATAAATTGACTATGGTAATCATGATCAAATATAATAGAGTGCAGTTTAGGCTAATTTTGTCCATTTTTCTCGATACAACAATAGTTAAAACACTACATGATGCGTGCATATAGTGGTCGGCTTCATATTTTTGCTCTTGTATAAAATATCTCATCTATCTAAAGTGGAAAACACTGATCAATATTATATATTTATAAAATTTTCAATGGTAATCATGATCAAATATAATGGACTCCAGTTCAGGCTAATTTTGTGTGTTTGGCTCAAGTTTATTGTACATGAAATTATGGTTGATTTCCATTTTTGGTTTAACAATTCGAAGATCATGAGTGATTGCTCAGTTGGACATCAAGTGTAAGTTGGCAGTTTCATCATGTCGTAGCTTTTGTGTCCTTAATGCTATTTCAATATGAAAATTTTCTTATGGAGATAGATATTAAAGAAGCACTGTTAAGGAAATAGAAACACTTTCCTTGTAGGAAAGGTTATAGATGGTAGTTACCTTATAGAATTAGTTATAGATGGTAGTTACCTTATAGAATTAGTTATAGATGATAGTTTCCTTATAGAATTAGAATTATATTCCTGTTGGACTTTGGTTTGTTGTTAGCCTATATATTGTAATCCTCATCATTGATGAGATGTGTCATTGATTAATATCAGTGCACCATAATAAAGTCCTCTATATTTTATCACGGTGTAAGGAAATAGAAACACTTTCCTTGTAGGAAAGGTTATAGATGGTAGTTACCTTATAGAATTAGTTATAGATGGTAGTTACCTTATAGAATTAGTTATAGATGATAGTTTCCTTATAGAATTAGAATTATATTCCTGTTCAACTTTGGTTTGTTGTTAGCCTATATATTGTAATCCTCATCATTGATGAGATGTGTCATTGATTAATATCAGTGCACCATAATAAAGTCCTCTATATTTTATCATGGTATCAGAGCCTAAAATTCTGAAACTTTGTTAAGGAAATAGAAACACTTTCCTTGTAGGAAAGGTTATAGTTGGTAGTTACCTTATAGAATTAGTTATAGATGGTAGTTACCTTATAGAATTAGTTATAGATGATAGTTTCCTTATAGACTTAGAATTATATTCCTGTTGGACTTTGGTTTGTTGTTAGCCTATATATTGTAATCCTCATCATTGATGAGATGTGTCATTGATTAATATCAGTGCACCATAATAAAGTCCTCTATATTTTATCATGGTGTAAGGAAATAGAAACACTTTCCTTGTAGGAAACGTTATAGATGGTAGTTACCTTATAGAATTAGTTTTAGATGGTAGTTACCTTATAGAATTAGTTATAGATGATAGTTTCCTTATAGAATTAGAATTATATTCCTGTTCAACTTTGGTTTGTTGTTAGCCTATATATTGTAATCCTCATCATTGATGAGATATGTCATTGATTAATATCAGTGCACCATAATAAAGTCCTCTATATTTTATCATGGTATCAGAGCCTAAAATTCTGAAACTTTGTTAAGGGAATAGAAACACTTTCCTTGTAGGAAAGGTTATAGATGGTAGTTACCTTATAGAATTAGTTATAGATGGTAGTTACCTTATAGAATTAGTTATAGATGATAGTTTCCTTATAGACTTAGAATTATATTCCTGTTGGACTTTGGTTTGTTGTTAGCCTATATATTGTAATCCTCATCATTGATGAGATGTGTCATTGATTAATATCAGTGAACCATAATAAAGTCCTCTATATTTTATCATGGTGTAAGGAAATAGAAACACTTTCCTTGTAGGAAAGGTTATAGATGGTAGTTACCTTATAGAATTAGTTATAGATGGTAGTTACCTTATAGAATTAGTTATAGATGATAGTTTCCTTATAGAATTAGAATTATATTCCTGTTCAACTTTGGTTTGTTGTTAGCCTATATATTGTAATCCTCATCATTGATGAGATGTGTCATTGATTAATATCAGTGCACCATAATAAAGTCCTCTATATTTTATCATGGTATCAGAGCCTAAAATTCTGAAACTTTGTTAAGGAAATAGAAACACTTTCCTTGTAGGAAAGGTTATAGATGGTAGTTACCTTATAGAATTAGTTATAGATGGTAGTTACCTTATAGAATTAGTTATAGATGATAGTTTCCTTATAGACTTAGAATTATATTCCTGTTAGACTTTGGTTTGTTGCTAGCCTATATATTGTAATCCTCATCATTGATGAAATGTGTCATTGATTAATATCAGTGCACCATAATAAAGTCCTCTATATTTTATCATGGTATCAGAGCCTAAAATTCTGAAACTTGAATAGAAAATTTTCCGCTGCATTAAAACCTGTCGTCCGACGTCCACGCGCCGTCGATCTTGATACCACACGCCAACCACCGTTCGCCGCCATCCAACGTCCGACGACCACTGCTCGCCCTCACGCGCCGCCGCTTACTCTCCGTCGGTGTGTCCTGTGCTCCTGCTTTTTACAATATGTCTGGCTCTGAAGATCAGCCTTGTTCCGCTGCTCCGAAGATTCAGGATATGAGTGGTTATGATGTGATTACAGCTTTACTTCAGCAGATGCAATTGCAATCTGGCCCTCGTACTACTTTACTGATTGGTCGTGTGTCGACTGATCCTTACTTCATTGGCTCTTTTGATGGATCTGGTTTGGTTATTACACCCACCATCCCGAAGGGTCAAGAGAATTACCTTGAATGGTCTCCTACAAATATTGCTCTACCAGCTGCTACTGTTACGTTTGTTCCTGCTACTTCTACACCTACTGGAAAAAAAAATTTGAAAAAAAATTGTTTTATTGATTAGCAATTTCATAATCTTCTTCGCAAGTTGGACATTCTTGTCATCATGCTCCAACTTGAGGGAGGGTGTTAAGGAAATAGAAACACTTTCCTTGTAGGAAAGGTTATAGATGGTAGTTACCTTATAGAATTAGTTATAGATGGTAGTTACCTTATAGAATTAGTTATAGATGATAGTTTCCTTATAGACTTAGAATTATATTTCTGTTAGACTTTGGTTTGTTGTTAGCCTATATATTGTAATCCTCATCATTGATGAGATGTGTCATTGATTAATATCAGTGCACCATAATAAAGTCCTCTATATTTTATCAAGCACTTACTATTAAAATGTATGCTGGAAATATGTTTTCCAAGAGGGAGTACGTAGAAACTAGGAACTATATGTGCATTGAAGGATGATTATGTAGCACTGAGACGGAGAAAGGTACATAAATGAAAACGGGAATGGGAATCGGAATGGAAAACAAAAAATTCAAAAAATTATAGATACGGGTATGATAAGGGTACTGCTAAAATAAAAAAATTTAATATTATTAATGAATTATAGAGTGATGGAAACATTAAAAAAAATCAAATTTCAAACTTAACTTATATAAATCAAAACAAAACACATTATTGTGCTTTTCTCTTTAAAAACAACAGATAGTACAAATGCTAGTTTAAACTGAAGGACCATGCCGTTTTTTTAATTACGATGAGTTGTGCTTTTACCAGTACATTCAAAGGGGGGTAACTTTTGCGAAATTTTATATTGAAAAGTTTGAAACATATAATAGTTATCATTTCTTTTTTCAAAATTTAGGTTACACTTAAATTTTATATGCACGCGTCATGCACATTCACTATTGGAGAATAGGTACTTAGGTACCGGTATGTATCCTAGAGGCCTCCAGAACTGGGGCTCACTTCATGTATGGCACCAGTGTGAAAACATAATTTTACAAAGCTGGTGCTGATTTTTATTACCACCAATTGAATGATGAAACAGGTGCCCAAAATCGGTGCCATACATTAGAAAGAGCACCGGTTTCATAGATGGGTGTACATAAAACTGGTGCTGAAACTGGGCAACGGCTAGGCAATTATTTATTTGGCACCAAAAAAAGGAGGGAAATTAATAGTACTGGTATTGATCAGTGTGTCAGTGCCTATGTTAACTTATGTCACTGGAACCCATAAAACTGGTGCTTAGAAAATGGGACCTATTTGGGAGGATGAAAATTATTTTGTGGATTCAACACCGATTTATCTGAAACAACAAACCGGTGCTTAAAATAGTCAAGTTCGCAGGTGCTTTTGGAGGTTAAAAAATAGAGTATGTGCTTTGTTGGATGTAAGGCACTGGTTTATGTTCATACAACACCGGTATAGGGACCGGTGCACTGTACTTAGACAAATTTCTTGAATTAGCTCTCAGGTTGGGAAAAGGATTTTAATAAATCAAGGTATAATCAGTTGCTTTTGCCATTGTAGGATCTGGTTTTATTACATGTCAGCACCTGATGTAATACAGTGCTAGCCCCTTAGAATTTATTTTACAAGTTTGCTCCTGGGTTGGGAGAATTGGCAAAAAAAATAATTCAACGCAGCCTCAAGCAGTTGCTTTTACTATTTCTAGCACCGGTTTATTGGCTTCATACCGGTGCTAGTGAATTTAAGTTCATAAATCTATACAGATCGACAATGTCTTGTACCTCCATTTCTAATTTTATGAGAGAAAATCTGACTAATATTCCCCATCAGTTCATACTCCCAGGCTCTGTAAAGGATTGAGGTGAGTTATCTTTCAAATGTTGCTCTTCATTCTAAAATATTATAAATCACGAAGCCAAAGTTTTTGGAAAAATAACAACTTTTTTCAATGTTGGTTTACTTTGCTCTCCAACTTATTCCATGTTGCAATCATGTTCATAGCGTTAATGTATAATAACTACATATATGTATGCATTGGATTTGATTTACTCCCATTGAGAGTTTGTTAATGTTCATGAAAGCAAATATTCTATTGGTTTTTTTGGTTGCATGGAAGGTGTTTGTTGAAATGCCTCATTTGACATTATAGGACATGGCACCCAAAACTTCCTAGAAGAGGACACGCAATGCATCCCCTTCCTCTCCGAATGTGCAATCTAATATTGAAAATTAGGATAAGAGGTTCATTTCAGAGCAGGAGAAGTTAATTGAACAAACGTATAGAACAAGGCAACATTTTTCGAGGAAAGGAATCAAAAACACTCCCCCCTTTGAATAAACTATCTAGGAACTTGGGTGGGAGAAATTGTGTGACACATCTCCATTGTTCAACCTCAGCATAGTGAGTGAGTTCTATGCTAATTTACGGTGTGGTGGAAGGTGGACTGATGCACCTATCACGGGAAAATGATGAAATTGACCGAAGAATCCACAAACGAGTTGTGTGGGTTGCCAAGTGTTCCCTCCGAGGAGGATGAATTTCTTGCATTCCACTATATATCGATGAGGGTTGGGATTTTGCCAATACCATATGATGGGAGATCACGAGGACGGTAAATTGGGAGGGAACCGAGGTTTAGTCTATTGTGAAACCATGTTGGAAAAAGATGCCAACGAAGCTACTCACTCCCAAGATTAATGATGGTACCACTTCATAGAATTCAAAATTAACCCGTCACAGTAAACACTAAGGTTCACAGTATAAGGTTTAAAGATCTGTATGCCATTAATAAAACTCCGATAGAATGTGGTTAAGAAAATAGTAAATGAGTTGAGACATGGTGCAGAGAGAACAAGGTGTTACGATTTCTGGAGCCTAATCTCCTATGCACAAAAGCAAGTGTCCCTCACTATCGGCACGACATATACGGGCATCCAATGGGCAAGCTTACAATAGATTCTTTCATCAAATTTCCTCAGGACATTGTCGATCCTACTTTGGAATCTAGAGTTGCAGCGTTGGAGGTGAGTGTGAAAAGTCTGCTAATGGTATCACGATATCAAAGGTCCTGGTGCGATCACATGGGTAAGGTTTTTTAAACTAGTTCTCAGACGCCATGAATGCAATTGGACTTTTCCCTACATATCTAGGCTCGTACGTTGGGCAGAGCAATGTTGGGAAGAGTGACGTTAGGAAGATCCACATTGAGACCAGCTTAGAAGATGCACAAATGTTGGATGAAGAGCCATTTGCTAGATACTATTCATGAATTTTGATCATCATTGTCCTAATACAATGGTTTTTTGATGAAACTTATTTTGTGGAGTATGGTTTTGAACAATTCTATGTTATTTTGTAGATTAAATATAATTATTATCCACTACTTCGAGGATTATATCATGCTTTTACATTAAATATATGGTATTAATGAAATTTGATTTTCCGTTTCTATTTCCAAACATTTTTTTCACAATTTAGTCTAGGACAAGTACTACTGGTTTAAAATTTATACAATAAAAAAATTCCATTGTTAGAATTAATTTATTTAGGATTTAAAAACAAGAATCAAGTGTTTCAAATCAATGCTTAAGCTAAAACTTTGTTTTGGGCAACACTGCAATTTCTGAAAATATTGCACTTGTTTTCTACGATCAGTTTTGAGGATGTTCTATCTACCCAATCAAGTTATAATCACGTATGATCATACTATACTCAATTGCACTATTCAATCACCAATTTCGTGCTTTTTCAATTCCAAGATTATTGGAGGGACCGAAGTGCAAAAAGTAAAAAGTTCACTCAGAGCTCCAAATTCAATTCCGCTCAGATGCAATCCTTCATTATGGGACCGAAATGTCAATTCCTAAAATGAATAAAAAAAATAATTTTTTGGTGGAAAAAAATCACAAAGAAAACTTCTCGTCTGGATTTCCTAATTTTTGTGTTATCCAGAGTAAGATACTCTGGGACATATACTAGCACTATACCAAATTCTATTAAAACATGACATTATATTTTGAAACATATATTAAACCAAGAATGCACGATATGGGATTATTTGGCTAGAGATAATGAGTAGTTGTTTAATTTTTGGCAACAATGTTATTTTAACAAAGTTCTAATAATGCTCGTCCATTATTAGTGATTGTACTCAAGATCTGTTCCGAATGTGGAAAAATAAGATAGATGTCACGTGTTCCAAAATTTTTTACGTCAAAGTTTTCTAAAATTACTTCATTCAAAGGTACAACAAAAAGCATATTTTAATCTGGGACTTAAAGAATTCTATTCTGGAATTGGTACTTGAGCATCTATAATATGTAGTCGATTTGTAATACTACTCAATTATATATATATATATATATATATATAATTAAAATACTTTGATCAAATTAAAAAGATATTAGGCATTTGTGTCCTTGGAAAGGGCCGTTTCACTCTAGTTGCACATATGTAGAGCAATAATTAAAACACGTGCATGATGTGTGCATATAGTGGCTACATATTTCGGCTCTTGTATACAAGATCAAATCTATATGAAGTGGAAAACTCTTATCAATGTCATATATTTATAAAAGTTTCAATGGTCATCATGATCAAATATTATAGAGTGCAGTTTGGGCTAATTTTGTGTGTTATGCTTGGGCAATTATGGTGGATTCCCTTTTTGGTTTAAATATTCAATGATCATGAGTGGCTGCTCGATCGGACATCAAGTGTAAGTCAGCAATTTCATTATGTTGTAGTTGTTGTGTCCTTAATGTAGTTTGAAAAATGAGATTTTTCCTATTGAGACGAACATTAAAGAAGCACTTACTATTAAAATGTATGCCGGAAATCGATTAGCCAAGAGGGACTATGCAGACACTAGGAACTATATATATACACTGAGGTTAGACTATGTAGCAATGAGACGGGGACAGATACATAAACGGATACAGGAATAGGGATGGGAAATGGAAAAACTCAATAATTATGAATACGGGTATGATAAGGGTACTGCTAAAATATAATATTTTAATATTATTAAACTGAAGGATTGTGCAATGTGATTGATACATATATGTATTGTGATACTTTGTGCATGATGCGTGCACATGTAGGATGCTTATTTTTGGTTTTGAATATAGGATCTCATCAATATGAATTGTCAAACGATGATCAATTTTATATATGTTTAAAATTTTCCAATCAAAAACATATGATCCGTGCAATTTAGGACTAATTCTGTGGCTTTTTCTCGAGTTTATTGTACATAAAATAATGGTGGATTGTTGTTGTTTGTTTAATTATTCAATATTTATCATGAGTGGCTACCGGTTGGACGTCAAATGTATGTTGGCAGTATCATCATGCTGTAGCTTTTGTGTTCTTCAACCTATACGAATCTATGATATTTGTTATGAAGACAAACATAGAATGAGCACTCATCGTTAAGATGCGGGTTGAGAATTGATTTCTTAATAAAACCATTAGCTTTGTAGTTGTTTTTAATTTTTATGAATATTTTAGAGTTTAGAATTCCTACATGCAGATATGTACAATAACTGTAAGTTAATGTGCATGTTATGTACAAGAATCATAAGTTACCATGCATCATGCATGCATATAAATTCAAGGTTTACCAATTCAAATGATGGTCACAGAAATTTATCTATTTAAAAATCAATAAGCTTATATCTATCTATGATTTTCAGAGAAATTTAAATTATATCTCCAAATTAGTCGGCCTTCTTGATATGAATGTCCTAGCAAAGACTATGGATTGTCGAATTAAAATCTTTGACAAAATGAAGAGATCTGTAAACCCTCATTAACTTGCATGAAATTAAAGAACCTAGCCCTCGGGATGCTCTCAATCTCGACTTGCTCTCCAACTAGCCCGTGGGATTAGATCACAAGGTTTGATGAAACTTAATTAACCCTCGGGATTAAGCAATAATGAAAATAGCTCACAAGCAATGAGTATAGCTCAAAAATTGATATATTTGATTAATAAAAGTGTATATAATTTCGTCCAAAGGCCTCCCTATTTATAAGGTTACAATCTCGGGCAAAACCCCAATCACAAATAGAATCTGATTTAAAAAGCTAATACCATATCTAACTAAAATACCTAAAATACGAATAGAGATAGCCGAATGCATCATTGTCATACCTTGGATGAATATTGATTTATTTATTATTAACAAATCTAATTCTAATCAGAACAAAATGAAATATACTAAACCCTAATGGACTATATTTCAAAATTCAGCTCTTCAAGAGCTCTTTGGTCAAAAATCCAAAATGAAATAATTTTATAGTAGTTTATAGCGATCACACTACCTCATTAAAACCTCAATGGAAAAAAAGAGTATAGTGCTCTTCGTGATGTCTTCAGTTTATCGACATTCTTGAACAATGAATCCAAGATGTCAACGATGACTCGTTTTTCAATTCTTCACCATAAAGGTGATCAATCAAAGCATTTAAAGCAGCATCTCTAAGCTTAGTCTTTGACTTAGTCATAGGTGCTTCCATGTCACTTAGAGGATCCCAAACATAACCTTTATATGTTTGATCAAGCCGTGGAATGTCTTCATTTATGGTGGTAGTAGTCTTGGCATCTCCATCATTTCCTCTATGCTTGAAAGTTTTTGCCCTTGAAACTAAATCATCTTCAAAGGTAAATGGAGATAAATCAGCAAAATTGAAGTTCAAACTAACACCATAATCATCTGGTAACTCAATCTTGTAAGCATTGTCGTTCACACGTGCCAACACTTTAAAGGGACCATCTTCATGTGGACTCAACTTATATTTCCGAGCATTTGGAAACCTCTCTTTTCGTAGATGCACCCATACATAATCTCCCTCTCAAAACCTCATCAATATTTTTGCCCTGGTTAGCTCTATCAACATTCTGTGCATTTTCCCATTCTATTTTCATGCGCAACTTTTCATGTATTTTCTTCACAAAATAAGCTTTCTCTTCTCCATCATGGTTTCTAACCTGTTTAAAATTCTATGAAAGTAGATCAAGAGGTGTAAAAGGTAAATACCATAAACAATTCCAAATAGAGATAAAGAAGTAGTAGAATTAACAGTGCGATTACAAGCAAACTCTGCTATCGGGATGCATGTTTCCCAATTCTTTAAGGTTTTTTGAACTAGGGCCGTAGGAGAGCCCTAGGATTTGATTTCTAACCTCTATATGTCCTTCAGTTTGAGGGTGACTAGCAGTAGAAAATAGCAACTTTGTCCCTACCTTGGTCCACAAGGTATCCCAAAAGTAGGACAAAAATTTGACATCTCCATTAGAGACT
Organism: Rubia yunnanensis; assembly: GCA_037428765.1. NCBI lineage: Eukaryota > Viridiplantae > Streptophyta > Magnoliopsida > Gentianales > Rubiaceae > Rubia > Rubia yunnanensis. The sequence continues at coordinate 10,513,528 of CM075068.1, forward strand.
ATGGACGCAGGAATACCATGTAGCCGGACTACCTTTTAAAAAAATATATCCGCAACATGCTTTGCATCATATGTCTTCCTACAAGGAATAAAATGTGCTATTTTCAAAAATCTATCCACAGCCACAAAGATATAACCATTACCTGACTAAGATCATGGTAAATCGAAGACAAAATCCATGGAAATATCACCCCAAGGATGTGTAGAAATGGGTAATGGAGTATAAATACCATGGAGCTTAGTTTTTTACTTGGCCTTTAAGAAATCAAGACAATACCTACAAACCCCATCAATAGCTAGTGCCATTTTGGTAGACAAAAGTGTTCTCACGACAAATTATAAGTTTTAAATGCACCGAAATGCCCCATTAAACCACTAGAATGAGCTCCTCTAACAAGTAACTCACACATAGAACACCAAGGAATACATAACCTATTATTCATAAACAAAAAACCATCATGCCAAAAACACTTCTCATAAGCACCATTTTTGCATGCAGCATAAATAGATGAAATATCAGGATCAGTCGCATGTAAATCTTACACGAATGAAAACCCTAACATAATGCATTCCAATCGTGTAATTAAAACATATCTATGACTCAAATAATCAGCAACACCATTTTCTTTACCCTTTTTGTAACACAGCACATAAGGAAAAGATTCAACGAAACTAGACCATTTAGCACGACGCTTATTCAACTTCATCTGACTCTTCAAATATTTCAATGACTCAGGATCATTTTGAATGAGAGTTCTTTATGCAATAAATAATGGTCCCAATTTTCTAATGCACACACAATTGCATAAAATTCTTTTTAACAAACAGGATGATTTAGAGCCGTCCTTTAGCTTTTCACTGAAGTAGGCTATATGTCAATTCTTTTGCATAAAAAGGAACCAATACCAACACTAGAAGAATCACAATGAATCTCAAAAGTACCATTACAATCAGGTAAAGAAAGAACAATACCATTTCAATTCATTAAATGGATTCTCTTTACTCTCACTCCATACAAATTTCACATCCTTTTTAACTAGTTCATTTAGAGATGCAGCAATAGATGAGAAATCATGCACAAACCATCAATAAAAACTAGCTAAACCGTGAAAAACACGCACTTGATTAGCATTGGTAGGTCTCGTTCAAGTCTTGATGACCTCAATTTTGGATACGCCAACTTTTATGCCCTCATTAGAGACCACAAAATTGACCAATACAACCTCTAAAGCGCAAAATGTGCACTTCTTGATGTTCTCATACAAAAAAGACTCATGGAGTGCAATAAGAACCATTTTAACATGCTCAATATTTTCATCAATTGACTTAGAATAAATGAAGATATCATCAAAATAGACCACAACAAATTGATGAATGAACTTTCTTAAGACATGATTCATCAACCACATAAAAGTACTACATGCATTAGTTAAACCAAAAGGCATAACAACCCATTCATACAATCCGAACTTAGTCTTAAATACATTTTTCCATTCATCCCCTCATGTATACAAATTTGATGATAACCTGTAGTCAGATCAATCTTAGAATAAATCAGAGATCCATGCAAATCTTCAAGCATATCATCAAACGTAGGGATAGGGTGGCAATACTTAATGGTAATCTTGTTAATAGCACAAAAAACAATGCACACACACCAAGTTTTATCCTTCTTAGGAACTAAAATGACAGGCACATCTCAAGGACTAAGAGATTCTTGAACATAACCTTTTTTATGTAACTTCTTGGCTAATCGTTGTAGTTCATTTGTCTCCTAAGGGTTTTCTTTATATGCTGGATGGTTTGGAATAACCAAACCTGGAACCAGGTAAATCTAGTGTTCAATACCTCGCAATGGGGGTAAACCCGCAGGTAAGGCTTCTGAAAAGATGTCCTCAAATTCCTGTAATATCTTAGAAAACTGTGGAGGAACATGCATAGAAATATCATCACTGGAAAAATAGATTTCTTTAAAATGCATGATAAGCACATAAGAATGATTAGAAAAAGCATGATTCACATCCCTAATCGATGCATGAAATGATCTACCAGAATCAATAGGAAGATCATGTCTCATCATTTATATAGATGGCAAAGGACTAAGATGTGACGATAAAATTTTACGTGACTTAACAGAATCAAACAAGGACTTACTGACTTACTAGGATTGGCCACCCTTGAGTTTTGGTGAAATTATCAAGGTTTTTGCCCTTTTTTTACCTTGTGGTCGAGCTCCCTCAAACCCTGGCTAAGGTTATGTTCAACCACCTGTACATCAGTCACAAACTTCTCTTTGTTAACTTTCATGCGTCTATGCACCTCTATTGCTTTCACAGGTAATAAATGTGTAAATGTATACCTGGTTCTATCCTTAACCACATTGATTTTTTCAGTGTAACCATCATGCATAGATTTATGATCAAACGGCCAAGGTCTTCCTAATATAATATGACTAGCTTCCATAGGTATAACATCGCATAAGATAGAATCATGATATTTTTCAATCTTGAATTTAATCATGCATCATTTTTAACCCTAATTTCTCCACTAACATTTAACCAAATGATCTAAAAAGAATATTGGAAACAGTAATAGCATAAGAACCACCATCGATAATCGTTAAACAATTATTATCTTCCACAAGGAAATGAGTATCAGAAATATTGACTCTTTGTACCTGAGATTCAGCCATCTGAGTATCAAAGAGTCGCAATGATACAAAGTTACCTTGTGTTTCCAGACCTTGTTCACCATGATCATTTATGATGATCTCTTCATCTACTTGTTCTTCACCACTTTCATATAATGATGGCATATCATCATACTCATCTTCTTCATCTAGAAACATGTCCTATTTCCTTGTAATGGAAGCAAGTAGGAGTATTAACAGAAACTAAATTTGACAAAGAAGTGGTGGATTTACCTGGAACTTTCGAAGACTACTGAGCTGGTGGTACCACCCTCATGTCAATGGAATTATAAGTCATATTTTAATAGGTCTAGATCGATCCTTATCTTCCTATGGGTGTGCCCCTACTTTGGCCAGAACTAGGGTTTCTGGAGACAAACCCTAATCTTTGGATGGGAAATCCAAATTGTGGTTTCTTTTGCTATAGGATGCTCTCCACTAATCTTGATTTCACCAATAAATTGCCCATTGATATGTGATATTGAAGCTTTTCTGGTATTTGAAGGTTCTCACGCAAGCCTTTAATGAATCATTTTTTTATGAATGCGTTATCTTCTTTCATCCAGACCCTTCTCATGGTCAACGTAAGATCTTTCTAGTATTCATAGACTGTTTGATTTTCTTGCTTCATGATGGCCAGATAAGAATGTTGTTCCATCAAGTAAGTAGGCGGGACATGATATTTGCAAAGCTCGGACCTCAAACTCTCCTAGGTGAAGATAGGTTTCATTCTGGAAAGATGTCTTGACACACTTATATTTTTCCACCTTTCAGCCACATAATGAGTGGAGGAATACTGTGCTACCTTGACTTTTTCTTTCTCTCGATAAATATTGAGATCAAACAGATTCTCAATATATCGCTCACAATAAAGATACTTCATCGGATTGTGTTTACCATCAAATCAAGGGATGTCATACTTCAATCCCTTGATGTCTCGAGCTAAATCTGACCATGAACTGGATCCCAAGTTGGCCCTCACTCTCTTTGGGAATGATGTTTATTGTGGCAATGCCTTCTAGAAGACCCTCGGTGTGATCGCCTTTCCAAATCATTATCAAAATCTTCATCAAAATTGCCTGAACCATGGAATTGGTAGAAAAATCTCTGGGATTCTTCCCTCTTGGTGGATGATGTAGGTGTAGGCGTTGCTATGCTGTCAGCTTTTCTCGCCAATCTTTGTACCTCACTCATAAGTGCATTTGTTGCGACAACAAACCGATCTGGATCACTGGTTTCACTAGGTTTAATTTGATGTCTCTCCCAAGTTTGTGGAGCCTCATCTCGTGAATGCTCACCACATTTTCCATCAGAGGTGTTCATCAATGAAAATTTTTTAGGATTGCTAACAAAAGGCGGGACGAATGGATTTTCGTCCGCCGTCTTTGCTAAACTGCTAAGAAAAATAAATTGTTAGCATAAAAATCATCCCCCTTCCCTTCCCTTTGTTTAGTAAGGTTTCTCCCCAGGTGTATAACACTCACAACTCACAAGGTGAAGGCTAATGGAATGGCAATTGATAAATTCACCGCAATTCAAAGCAAAATATGGAGATGTGTACTACAGAACTTATTTTGAAATGTATATATATATATATACATACATATATATATATACATACATACTCAAAATTGGGCTCTACAATCTGGAATTCCAAATTCTAAAGAGAATAAGAAACAAAAAGCAATTTGAATGGCACGAATATGAGCTGTAATGAATGAGATATGATCAAAACAAAAATGCTTCATTTAGGTGACAAATAAGCTCCAAACATTCAAGTAACTTTTCCGAAATCAATGGATTAGATACTCGAACTCAAATCCTTCTGGTAAAGGATTTTAATGAATTACTTGCTGCTCAAGTCAGAAATTTTAGATCAAACCTCTCTCTCAATTGGCTTTTATTTCCTTTTTTCCTCTCCCGGTTATGATTTTGATTTTTTCCTTTTTGTTGTCAAATTGGATTTCCTTTCTTCTTCTTTCTTTTTCAGCCCCAAATTTGATCTTTCCATTCTATATAGAGATGGTCTCCTATGAGGCAACCTACACTTTAGGGTGGGGCCTTCTGAAATTCTAACTATATTCTAACTCAAGAGACCTATCTCCAATAATTTTACATGGACCTATCTCTAATTATTTTATCGGGACCAATCGCTAATATTTTTCCAAGACCTTTTTTGTCTAACTTTTTTCCGTCATTATCCCGTCATCTGCAATCTAAAATATTTTTTAAAAAAAATCAGGAAAAATTCAAAAATTATTTTAAATATGTTTTAAAAGTGAAAATTATGAACATCAGCAAAAAATAGAATAACATCAACGAAAAATCATTAAACATTAACTAAAAAATTGCAGCAAAACATATATAAAATAATCAAATAAAAATAACTAAAAAATTGAAAAATCATCACCTACAACTAACAAAAAAAAAGAAAATCGTAAAAACATAAACAAAGCATAAATTATTTTTAAAAAATTTAAAAATTCAAACATCAACATATATCACCCAAAAGCTAAAACATCAATTCCTATCATCTAAACTTCACCCAAAAAATGAAAAACGTCAACATAAGGAAAAAATAGTACAGAAAATCAACCATATCACCAAAACACAACAAACATTAACCCCTATAACCTAGAAAATGAAATCAACATGAGAAGAAAAAAAACTAAAAATACCAACCCATATAACCCCAAAAGAACTACTCCCTCCGGTCCTCTATTCATGAGCCCTTTGACCAGACATTTTTTCATGACATGTTTAACCATCGATAACTTTTGTTGTATACAGTAATGAACATTATGTGAGATGTCTTTGGATTCTCCGTAATATGTAGTTTTTAAAAAGAAAAATTTTATAATCACAAAAAAGGGGGACATAAATAGAGGAGTAGAGGGAGTACAAAACATCGACTCGTATTAACTAAAACTCACCCACATATCAAAAACATCAACATGAGAGATAAAAACAAAACAAAATCAATAAAAAAGATACAGTACCTCAAAAGAGTATAAATTATTCACTCTAAAATCATAAAACATCAACACATTGTTTTTTTTAACTACAAATATCAACCTATATCACCCCAAAAAACTATAAACATCAACACCTGAACCTCATCTGGAAAATAAAAAATGCAACATAAGAAAAAAGACACTACAAACATCAACTCCTGTCCCCTAAACGTCATCTAGAAAATGAAAAACATTAACATGAGAAAATAAAAAATAAAAATTACATATATCACCCAAAAGCTACAAACATCAACTCCTAGCATCTGAAACTCATCCAGAAAATGAAAATCATCAACATAAGAAAAATGACACTAAAAACATCAACTCATATCCCCTAACCCTCAGTCAGAAAATGGAAAACATCAACATGAGAAAATAAAAAATAAAAACTACAAATATCAATCCATATCACCCAAATAAACTACAAAACATCATTTAACATTAACTATAACTCACCAGAATAATGAAAAATATTAACATGAGAGAAAAAAGCTAATACATCAACAAACAATTTATAGTACCTCAAAGAATAAAACAAATCTTCCAAAAGAAGATCATATATAGTAGGATTTAAACTCACATTGCTAACCTCAACGTCTAGAGTAATAACCACTATACCAAAGACACATTACCGAACATATACTCATACAAATAATATTAAACATCAACATGTACCTTAAGAACATAAAATTTTCAAAATAAATGTCTTAGTAAGACTCGAACCCCAGACCTCTAATTTCATTTACTGAGTACTAACTACAAGACCAGAGAACCTTTGATATTCATATGCTCATTCAGATGATATTAAACCTCATCAAGTCTTTAAACACAAAATTAAACCTCACCTCACTATCAGAACCTCAGCCATTCGTCGTCGACCTCCGTGTAAACCGTTCACCATCGACCTTTGCCTCCACCGTGCACCGTTAACCTCATCTTCGACATACACCGTCGTCCTTGCCTTTATCATTCCCCACCAACCTTGCCTCCGCCGTGCGTGGTCGACCTTGCCTTCACTGTGCGCCGTCGACCTGGCCTCCGACATGCACTGTTGACCTTGCCAGCGCTATTGATGTCATAAATCTCAAGCGTGATATACACGCACAAACCACCCCACCTATTTTGGTCGCGTACACCTCACGTGCCGCATGAATCTTATCTTCATCTCCATTCTTCTTCAACCTCCGCTGCTGCCATTAACTACTTCCTGTTGTCATTAATTCATGACATCTGTGCCGTATTGGCAGCTTCTTGCTGAATTGCATCACGTTCATCATTGAAGATCGAAGCGACGATGACACCTCAAGTCGGAGCTTTGTCTCCAGAGAAGAATCATCGAGAAGAATCGCTGCTGAATTGCTGGATTAGCCACCACAGTAGCGCCTCTCACGGTGGAAGAGGAATCGCTAGTGGAAGGAGAAGAAATGGAGCAGTTCATGGCAGCGGTAGATCGATCCGCAGTGGCATTAAGGCAGTTAGCGGCGATTTCCAAGAGAAACAGAGGAGGAAGATGACAGAATAATAAATGAAGATTTTGGAGATTATGATATATAAAGTTTTTTTGTTTGCACAATAGTCCCTAGGTTTATTAGTATATATATTTTAAAAACTCATCCCAAATGAAACTTACAATAATTGCACAATAAACCGTGGCCTAAAGTTTAGGCTGCCTATAAGAAGACTTTGTGTTCTATATAATACTCATTATCAGAATCATATTCCCCAAGAAATTGAAAACCATGTACAATTCCCAAAATTTTGAAAATTTCAAAGCAGTCCCCAAACATTCAAAAATTACAAGCTGGCCCAAATTTCCAATTTCAAAACCCTAAATTCTTATTTGAAAACCAAAAATCTACTACTTTCTATTTTTTAAAAAAACAATTAAGAAACAAAAGTGCCTATATAAAACTTGGAATAAGAAATCTACAACAACTTCCTCTCGATTCAAATGAACTTTGAGATATTCAAGATCATAAGGATCAAGAATATGACACTATATCTTGAAAACGAAACAAAAGACCCTTTTTTTGTATAAGGTCCAATCAAGAATTCAAGAACAATTGAAGATCACATAATCAAAGAACAATAAAGAAAGCAAATTAGATTATGAGCATGCAATAATTTTTCAGAAGAGTGGAAGAAAATTATCACAAGCTGATGTGTCCAATTTATGTGCATATTTTGGGACATTTTGGGATCACTTTTGTGCTCTTTTGTCATCTAGAGCTTGTGTTTTGCCTTGAAATTCTTTAAGGAGAGTTTATAGTGACTTTTACACTTTTATTACTTTTCAAGTGGATTTTGTGTGCCATGGCAACTGTTTGAAGACTTTGAAGACTATCTTTGAAGATTTGAAGACTAACATTGGAGCTTTTGAAGACTTGAAGAATTGAAGAAAATTGAAGTGAAGAGGAGGACTTGGGACAAAAAGAAGAAAGAAACCACATATGCTGAAATTGGCATCTGTCACGACTCACGAAAGTGTTGTCGCAAGTCATGAATGATGGGTGGTTAGAAATATTTTCTACTTTTTGTACTAAATATACCAAACTTTATCCTCTCTCTTTTCATCTCTTCTTCTCCCCGATTGTCTACTGTAGAAACCCTAGTTTTTCTCTACTTTTCATCTTTGTTTTATCTTGAATCATGTTTAGTTTGTTGTTGATTATTAGTATGGATTCTAGTAGATAAGTTAATCACTTGTAAGAAATTGATTGAAGCTTCCAAAATATAGTGAGATTCTCTATTTTACTCATTTATGAACATTTATTGGGAAGCATTTATTGTGTCATTAATATGATGTTTTACTTCATTTATACCATGGGTTGTTTGAGAATATGAAATCTTTGTATGATTGAAGTGTTAGGGTGCTAGGAGAGTGTACAATTTCTTAGCTCTTTGGCATGAAAGTCCAAGAACATGGAATTAGAACTTCTTGTGCATAATGTGATGTGAATCTTGCTAGATGAGTATGTTAATGTGGATTGTTACCATGTTTGTCCTAGGGTAGTATTGAAAGGTTGAATCTTGAATGTGGTTTGTTCTAGGTTTAGTCTAATAAATGCATTTTGGGCAAAATACTGATATGACCCTATGTTTTGGAGGTTTGTGCTAATATGACCCTGTGAAGTTGAAAAGTGCTATTGTAGCCCTATGTTTTGCATTACAAGTGCCGATATAACCCTGTGGCACTATTCCGGTATTGACTTAATAATTTCCTGCATTGGCCAAACCTAAAATGACTAAAATATCCCTAGTCTTAAACCTAATAATATAATGACTAAAATACCCCTACATTCTTCTTCTTCATTATCTCCATGACCATAACCGTGGCTGTTCCACTGCTACCACCTCCGTCGCACCACCACCTCCACCGCCGCACCACCACCTCCACCACCGCTTCACCACCTCCGCCGCTTCCCTGACAGATTAAAATCAACAACAATTCCATTGAATCCTCCTACTTCAGAATGCCAAAAAGAATGACTTAGTTCAGTAATTTGTACAAATAGAGAATCTCAACCGATGCACCAAACAATGCTAAAGAACTTACCACCCAACACCACCACCAAGTAGCAAACAATCTCAAATGATATGAAAACTTACCAAATAATACCAGAGAATCTCAACCGAAGTTGCGTTGTACACTTATCACCCAGAACCACCACTGCCACCCAGCACCACCACCGCCACCATCTCTAAACCATGGTACCACCTCGATGAATATCCGGTGGCAGCGGAGCATCGCAACCACGATGAATCCATGGTGGAGGATGTCCGATTCGAAGACCCAGGGAAGATCCGACGAAGGCCGTGATTGAACCCAACCAAGGCTATGCATTTGGTAGAATGGTTGTTGTTATCAAATCTATTGTTCTTCGTGTATAATGTCCTTTATGAAATACCTTTAGCCATTGTTTGTCTAAAGTTATTATCAATGAGGATTGCAAAATGTCATTGATTGCATTTGCAAATTACTCTTGAGAAGAAAGAAATGTTTATCTTCGAAATGAAGTGATAGCATTCACCATAGGCATTAAATGTGAATAAATGAGTGAATGAATATAGGATCTATAAGAGATTTAGAAGTGAGGATTAATTGCCCCCAAGGCTTTGTCAATTGTCTATTTTATCATCTTTTGAGTTGTTTGTTCCATGATTAGCATTGTTACCTTGATTTCCTAGTTGTCTTTTAAATTCATAACTTAGGAAAACTACCCCCCCCCCTTTATGTGCTTTTATATGTATGTATATCTATATCTAGTATAGTATCTGTCTAATATGTTTAAATCCTTAGAAAGATTCCTCTTCTTCGTGAACGACCCCAACATTCCATTATCTACTTAGTTGTAGATAGGAAGCATTTAGGGCTTATAAATATTAACTTTGAGAGGTAGGGCGATGACTTCCCACAAGCACATAAACAGTTTAAGATACTTACAAACAATGAAACTGACTGGGAGGTGAAGGCGGATAATAATTTTTAACGCTCAAATCCTTCGACGTCCTCATGAATGATTGATAAAGGTGAAGGCAGATAGTAATACCGAAGTAATCTAACTCTCATACCCTTCGACATCCTTTGACTCTAAATTCAATCCTCCTGGTAAGTAAGATCAAACAACACAATTAAAATATGGCACAAAAGAGTTTGTAAGTCTAAAAAAATTGAAAATAAATAACTGCAAAACCCAAAACCCCTGATGATATTTTTGGTCATCAGATGATCTTTCGCTTCACTTTGATACTAACTGATATGAATCTCCTTGCAAAGACTCTGGATTGCAGAATTAAATGGGATATGGGAGCCGACAACACAAAGGCCTCCCTATTTATAGGGTTACAATCTTGACCAAAACCTTAATAAAAAAACAGAATCTAAATCAACATGTGGAAGTTTTAAGAAGCTAAAACCACATCTAACAAAAATACCTAAAATAAGACTAGCTATGGTCGAATGCATCCTTGTCACACCTTGGATGAATATTGCCTTACCTAATCTTACCAAATATAATTCTAATCAGAATGAAACTTAATATACTAAACCCTAATGGAGTGTATTTTGAAATCCAGCTCTTCAAAGCCCACATGGCCGAGCTCTTCAGTACAAAACCCAAAATTAAATAATTTTACAATAGTTTACGTCGATCACACTACCTCATTAAAAACCTGGTGGGAAAAGAGAGTATAGTGTTCTTCATGATGTCTTCAATTCTTTGACAGTCTGGAACAATAAATCAAAGATATCAATGATAACTCCTTAAACCCTTCATCATAAAGGTAATCAATCAGCATTTAAAGCAGCATCTCTAAGCTTAGTCCTTGGCCTAGTCATATGTCCCACCATGTCACTTAGAGGATCTTGAACATAACCTTTAAATGTTTGATCAAGTCGTGGAATGTATTCATTTATGGTGGTGGTACTATTGGCATCTCTATCACTTCTTGAAGAAAAAAGATATTTCTGATAATGTTATCTATCTACAAGAAATGATTAGATTTCTGGATAATAAGACTAGGGCCCCAAATTGCACCATCAAATTAGATCTCATGAAAGCTTTTGATAGAGTGAGTTGGCCATCCCCTAACAGTATTCTGCGCTCCTTTGGTTTTCACGGCCAGTTTGTCCATACTATCATGAAAAACATCTCACAGACTGCATTTTATATTCTTATAAATGGTAAGCCTGATGGTTTTTTTAAATTTTCCATAGGCATAAAAAAGGTGATCCCATATCTCCTTTTATATTTAATTTATTTACTGAGTGCTTCACAAGAGCTTTTTCCTTTTATTTTCCTATTCAACAAGATTGGTTATCTTCAGCTTCCCTCTAAGTCTGTTCCCATATCCCATTTAAGCTCTGTTGATGATACTATCATTTTCACGAAGGCTTCTAGAGCTAATTTAATTGAAATGAAGGTTTTTCTAGAAATTTTTGAACAAAATAGTGACCAAATTTTTTTTTATGAAAAGTCTAATTTTTACTTAAGTAAACATTCTTCAGTTGAGAAAATGAATCAGACAAGGCATATTTTGGGTATGAAAATTGGAACAATGCCTTTTAAATAATTAGGAGTACCAATATTTAAAGGTTTGGCCGGTTTTACTATTAATTGATTAGAGGATTCTGAACTGGAAAAATAAATGGTTATCCATGGGAGGGAAAATAAGCACTTGTTTCTATTCCATCCCTCAGCATATATGGAGTGTTCTGAAAAAAAATTTACAAAATAGAAAAAAGAATACTAGAAAACTTAATCTGGGGTGATTTTAATGATAAGCCTAAGAAACATTGGAAGAAATGGCCAAGCATTTGTTTGTCAGCATCACAAAATGGTATTGGTTTCAAGTCTATTAAAGCAATCATTAATGCTTGTGCTTTTGAACTATGGTGAAAATCTCAATAGGGGATTACTCTCTGGTCTAGATTCTTACGGTCTTTAACTGATTCGATTAGAAAGTCTTCTAAATGGAAAATGATTTGTTATGTGAATGTTGAGGCTGAGATTCTTCTTCATGGAGATGGACAATGTTTATTTTGATACTCAAATTGAACTGAATTCGGACCATCAGTTGACATAACTAACCAACTTTTCAATCTCATTTCATAAGATTGCACAGTTTCTCTGTTTATCAGTATCGAGCAAATATACATTCCATTCCTATCTTCTTTTTAACACTGCTGATATTATTCTTTTTTTTGCAGGAGGCTAAACTCTTTACTCAAATATCATATATATTTATATGGAAATTGTAAAGTCAAGGATGCTTCAACTTTAAATCAACATATAAAGAGCCACTACCATCATTTGGTAATATCCCGCCACTCCCTGAAATCTGGGACTTCAGAATTCCTAAAAAGATATACAGTATGTGTTTATGTGGGAGCTTTTAAATAATTTTCTACCCTTTGATGATCTTATTTTTTATGGTTTTTATCTTGTATCAAAGTGTATCAAATGCTATAACTCAAACTCTATTGACCACTATTTTAACTCATGCCATATTGCTAAACTGGTTTGGGAATAGTGTTGTGTCGTTAAACCACCAAATTATTCCTGAATTATGCTAGGAATTACTCTAGCACAGTGATAAGGAGGGTCGATCCCACAGAGAACGGTGTAATCAAAATTCAAATTCCTAATGATCAAACATGGTGTAGCCACCACACTTTATTGCAAGAGATTGACTTTTATCAACTAAGAAAGAAAAGAATAAAACTAAGACTATTAAGATATTATCAAATAGAGAAACAATTTGGCACAATTCATTGTATTTTTTTAATACAAAACCTGCACAATCCTTCTGTTTAAACTAGCATTTAATTGTACTAGCATATTTATTATCTTTTTTTTTTTTTTTTTTTTTTTTAAATGAAGACCACCATGCGGTGGAGGGATATTTATTGGGCACCCTAAACCCTTTTAAAATAAAGAGAAGCAGAAATTAGCCATAACTGCTCAGTCAGTACAAAAATAACTCCTAATCTAAAGGAGGCCAAGAGCCTGAAGCAAAACAATTGCTCCCAAAAGTCAAAGTGAAAGAGACGACTAACTCACTATACCTAGTGATAATAAGGAGCAGGTCGGTGATCAACGAATCGAAACACCACTTAGCCACCTATATCTCTAGGATAATAGTAGCAGAAGACAAGAATGTAGCCTAAAAGAACCGGACCAAGTGCAGGAGTACAGTACAACAGGTTCAAAAAATGCAGCAGAGCAGTACTACAGCATCAAATGCAGGAGTGAGGGTGCAGCTGAGAGTGGCCGCATCCAGAACTGAGCTGAATTATCAAAAAGAAGTCCTCAAAATGATAGTGGTGGCAGTGAAAACATGAGCTTAAAAACCTGTGAAAGAAAAAACATAAGAAACTAAAAACAGTTAGTAGCATCAATTCTCTTAAGAAAGGGGTCTAACTGTAGGAATCTCTAAGTCATCAAGACAGAGAAGTCCTTTAGTTCTTGCAGGCAAGTTCGACCAACTGAAAGATTGGTGAGTCTTAGTAAGTAGCATGAACTTAGCAAGATCATCAGCAGGTTGATTTCCTTGTCTAAGAGTGTGTATCAGTTTAGTATTCCCCAAAGAGATGTGAATGCTGTCCAGAAGATTAAGGAATTTCCAGTGTCTAAACGATGGTAGTAAAATCATATTAACAGCATTTAGACAGTCAGATTCAATCACAACCTGTTGATTTGCATAAAGAAATGCTAACTGTACCCCACATTGGATAGCTAAAATTTCAGCATGCAAAGGGGAAGCTGCAGTAACAAAGTACCCCTTGGCTTGAACAAAACCATGCTTATTCCTTATGATGACAGCAATACCAGCCTTTTTGGAATGATGCCATGAGGCATCAACATTTATCTTTATGCCCAATTCAGGTTTCTGCCAAGTCACAGTGATAATGGGGGGTTTTGGAGGCTTAAAAATCTGTGGAATGTAGCCTTCTGAAGCAAGTTCATAGTCAATCTGTCTTGTTATGTCAGTGGGAAAGGCAGAAAAGGATAAATAGATGTTGTCTTTGACCTCTTTAATGATAGTATGACAATGAGGATTGAGGTTATCAAAGAGTTTTCTATTTCTAGCCTTCCACAAAGACCAGCAAACAAAGATAGGTGCAGTATGGATCAGTCTTGTATGGATTTTTGATAGACCAGAAATTGCCCAGAAACTGGCCAGTCTATCCCATAAATTTTCAGATTCAAAATATGAAATACCACAAATTTGATGAACTTTCTTCCAGACCATGGATGAGATAGCACATGTATTGAAAAAATGATGCAGAGAATCAGTATTATTGCAAAAACAGCATTTGGAGGGGAGATGGAAGCCGAAATGCACAAGAATATCATCAAATGGTAATAGTACATTTAAAAGCCTCCACATAAAGACTGAGATTTTGTTTTGAATATGGGTAGCCCATATACTTCTAAGAGCAGGGAAAACATTAGTAGGGGGTCTCAGCTTGAGGTATGCTGTTTTGACAGAGAAGTTCCCAATATAGTCCGGCATCCACACAAGTTTATCAGGTCTATGTTCATGGATGGAGGCAGACTGGATAGTAGTAATGATGGGGGCAGGGAGCACTAGTTGCAGGAGTGGGAGAAGAGTGTCCTTGTTGCTAATAAAATCAGCAACAGTACACTGACTTTGGGACTCATTTGGATAGTAGAAATCCATCAAGGGGCCAAAACCAGTCCAGTTAGAAGTCCAGAAATTACAATGACCCTGACCATGTATCACTCTGGAATTGGATTCTGCAAATTGATTGATTTTACAAATCCTCTTCCAGTTCTGAGATTTTTTATGAGATTCAGGAAGAGAGTTAAGGAAAACAGTCCAGGGAGCTGCTCCTAATTGGTATTTCCACCATAGTTTGCAGGAAAAGGCTCTAATAATTACAGCTAGAGATCTCATTCCTAATCCATTTTGTTCAGTAGGGTGGCAAATAGAATCCCATTTTTTCCAAGATTTTTTTGGACCTGAATCTGTCTCCCCCCAGAAAAAAATAGCAAACTTTCTTTCAATTTTCTTTATAATCTGTTTGGGGGGTTCCATCACTGCCCAAATGTGTTGAGGTATAGAGTATAAACAAGACTTTATAAGGATCAGCTTACCTCCAGTAGATAGCCACACATTTTTCCAGTTTTTCAGTCTCCTATCAATCATTTCCATAACCGGTTGAAAATGAAGGTTGAGAATTTTACCACTGTGTATAGGAACACCCAAGTATTTAAAAGGTAAAATACCTGATTTCATACCCAAAATATTCCTAATTTGTCTGAGTTTAGCTTGAGTGGCATTCTTACTAACAAAGCAGTCACACTTATCATAGTTAATTTTCTGCCCAGTGACCTCTTCAAAAATACCTAGGAATGCTTTGATTCTGATCAGATTCCTTCTAGAAGCTTTGAGAAAGACAATAGTGTCATCTGCATAGCTTAAATGAGAAATAGGTATAGCATTCCTTGGTAGAGCATAATATTGCAGCTTTCCAGATTGAAAAATATAGGCTAGACTTCTAGTAAAAGCTTCAGAGAATATGTTGAACAAAAAGGGGGATAAAGGATCCCCTTGTTTAATGCCTCTGGAAGCAGTAAAAAAACCAACAGGTTTGCCATTTATGAGAACAGAAAACCAAGCATTTGCAAGATTTTTCATGATACAATGAACAAATTGCCCATGAAAACCAAACTTGAGAAGCATACTATTTAAAAAAGCCCAACTAACCCTATCAAAAGCCTTCATTAGATCAAGTTTAAGAATGCAATTAGGGTCTCTAGATTTTTTGTGCAAAAATCTGATCATTTCCTTTAAATAGATGACATTGTCAGAGATGTCTCTATTTTGGAGGAAAGCAGATTGGTGCGGACTAATTAATTTAGGCATCAATGGTTTGAGTCTTTCCATTAGTAATTTAGAGAAAATTTTATTTGTCACATTTGAAAGACTAATAGGTCTATAATCATTGAAACTAGTAGGAGTTTGTTTCTTTGGAATCACTGTGATCCAAGTACTAGAAATACCTCTAGGAATGATAGACCTTGAGAGAAAATCATTTGATGCCTCTAATAAATCTGAACAGATAATATCCCATGCTTTCATAAAAAATTTGGCTGTATAGCCATCAGGACCAGGGCTGCTGCACTTGTTCAGACTGAAAACAACTTTTTTTAATTCCTCAATTGTCACTGGACTAATGAGAGAAGCATTCTCTTCCTCAGAAATCAGATTGGGAATCTGGGACAGGAAATGAGAGTAGAAGAGTCCCTGATCAGGGTGTGGTTGGTCAGTCAAAAGCTTTTGATAGAAACAAATTGCTTCATTTTCTATGTCAGAGCTATTAACTAACCAAGTACCATCAGAATTTCTGATTTTTGTGATATTAAGCATACATCTTTTTTCCATTACAGCATTATGGAAAAATTTTGTATTATCATCTCCCTCTTTAAACCATTTCAATTTGGCCTTTTGTTTCCAGAAGCTATTTTGTTCTTTAAGAGCCCTAGTAAGCATAGCTTTTGCATGATTTAACTTAATTAGCTCACTAGGAGTGCTGTTAAGATCAAAATCAATTTCCTGAGCTTTCAGATTTTCCTCTGCTTGAATGACATTTGCATTAATATCACCAAAAATCTCCTTATTCCACAGTTTAAGGTGTTTTTTAAGGTGATTTAGCTTGAGAAAAAAAATTAGCATTCCTTGACCTTGAAAAGGAGAACTCCAATGGAATTTAATGAAATCCATAAAGTCCTTCCTCTTAAACCAGGTATTGATGAACCTGAAAGGTCTAGGGACAGAGGGGCTATTGTTACTGATTCTGAGTAGGAGAGGACAATGGTCAGAGGTATTCCTATTGAGAACTTGAATAGAAGATTGTGGGAATTTAGAGATCCATTGAGAGGAGCATAAACCTCTATCTAACCTCTCCACCGTATGTCTATTAACTCCACTACTTTTCCTACCATTAGTCCAAGTAAAAAAATTCCCAACAGTATTGATAGGGAGCAAAGCCATAGAATCAATAAACCCACTAAAGTCATTAATGCTACCAAGGTTAGGTTAGAGGCATGGGATATTATCTGTTCAGATTTTATCTGTTCAGATTTATTAGAGGCATCAAATGATTTTCTCTCAAGGTCTATCATTCCTAGAGGTATTTCTAGTACTTGGATCACAGCATATTTATTATCAACCAATTTTTCGATCTAGGATTTTGATGTTTTTTAAATAGGATTTTTAGTTGAGCATCAATCCGACGTATTTAGTTATGCTATTTGGAGTAAATAGTTAAAATATTTACGTTGAAATTGATAAATGATTATTTCTGTAAATTCAACATTTTATTCTACAAACGATTGAAACATATATAGTTTTACCCTTTTATAAGGTATGAGCATGATATTCATAATATATTTTTTTATGTTTTACAAACTTAGAATAACACTAATATTGAGGTGAGACAATATATATGTTTTTTCTTCCCTTTTTATATAATCTACTTTATGTTACACAAATTGCTATCCAAATTAATGATACGTTACTACCATCCGAGCTAAAATTGAAATATGTTTTCAAACGGTATGCTCCATGTTTGATAAAACTATAACAATTATCATTTCTATGTGCATATATGTATAATATAGTTAAAACACGTGTATGATGTGTGCATATGTACATTCTGCTTATTTTGGGTTTTGTATCTAAGATATCATCAATTTCAATTGGAAAACTCTGGTCATGTCAGATATGTTTAAAACATTACAATTAAAAACATATCCATTATAATGTAGTGCAATTTAGGACTAATTTTGTGGCTTTTTCTCAAGTTTATTGTACATGAAATTATGGTGGATTTTCATTGTTTGTTTAATTATTCAATATTTTTCATGAGTGGCTGCTCGGTTAATGCATGTGTATAATGCATGCACATAAAGTCTAGGTTTACCAATTCCAATGGTTGTGTGAGAAATTTATCGATTATACATTTTTGCTCTCTTTCATTTTTTCCCATTCTAAATACTCCTTACTTTTTATTGGAAATCAATTTATTAGAAATCAATAGTTAAGAGAGAAGTAGTTGTGTAGAAAATTAAGTTAAAAACTAAAAAAAACAGTATATCTTAAATAAGTGGATGGAAATTAGAATAAGTTTATAGAAAAGTATAAAGGGAAAGTCTCAGGAAAGGCGGCCTTTCCATAAGCTTATGGACAGTCCTCAGGGGCATTTGCATTAAATGTTGTAATTTTTTATAAAATTTAAATATTGCATTTTATAAGTTAAAACAAGTAATAATATGTATTTGAAGGTGAAAATATAAAAATATATGGTATAAAAAAATACTTTCAAAAATTTTAAATTTTGTATGTAATTTAAGAAATGCAGTGTATAAGGTAAGAAATAAGTGGTCTGTCCATAAGCTTATGGACAGGCCGCCTGTCAGAAGACCCACGCAAGTATAAAAATGATAAAGTATAATAATTGTAGTGAGACATCTAGTGATAATTATATATATTAATTTAGAGGAGAAATTCATCATTTCTTATTTGTTGTGAATAAGGCGGCTACGAAGTGTACATTGGACACAGGTATAGAAGACAAATTCATTATTTCGACTCCGATGTGAATAAGGCGGCTACGAAGTGCGCAGGATATATGTGAGTGGTGATCCATCTATTCTCAAATTGAGAAAAATACATTCATCTTTTTTCTAGAAGTATAACAGGTTGAAATTGATCCTCTTTGAAAAAATCCTCTACATTAATTTTACCCAAATTTCTCCATACGTATATTTTGTATGCACTGAAAATAATTGGAAACTGAATAAATGGTAAAATAAGCTTGACAATAAATTCAAAGAGTGGGTATCCTAACAGGTGGTATATCCATAAACTTATAGACAGACCACTTATTTTTTTACCTTAAACACTGCATTTGTTAAATTACGTACAAAATTTAGAATTTTTAAAAATATTTTTTTATATCATATATATTTTAATTTTCACCTTCAAATACATATTATTACTTGTTTTAAGTTGTAAAATATAATATTTAAATTTTATAAAAAAAATTACAACATTTAAGGTAAAAGCCCATGTGGACTGTCCATAAACTTATGGAAATGCCGTATTTCCTGATACTTTCTCAAATTTAAATATTTAATGAAGGAGAAAGTCTCCTATTAGACCGATTAATAGTTAGACCACATGGGCGATATACACATACTAAGGCTGATCAATAGTCTGACAATGATGGCAGAAAAGACTGTGAGGGCGATATACACACACTAGCATGTAAATCACTAAAACAATGAAGCGTGGACGTGGTAGGCCGAGGAAGCAGGCGATCTCGTCGACGGTGAAGTGGAGCAGTGTTGTGCTAGAGGTTTGTACAGATAATGTCAGTCTGGGAGGGGAAGAAATGGAGGAGCAGAAGGAAATTGTTCGCGATTTGGAGCAGCTGAAGGCAGAAATGGATCAAGATGAGGCAAAACTTAAATCCCCAATTTCTGAGAGAGTGATTATGAATAAGAATGCTAAATTGGATAGAGATGATATTTTGATGAAGGGGCCTTACACCATTCATAACATGCCTATGTTTCTACATATCTGGAAAGCTAATTTTTCTATGAAGGATGATATGGTTAAAAC
Organism: Rubia yunnanensis; assembly: GCA_037428765.1. Classification (NCBI taxonomy): domain Eukaryota; kingdom Viridiplantae; phylum Streptophyta; class Magnoliopsida; order Gentianales; family Rubiaceae; genus Rubia; species Rubia yunnanensis. Next base: position 10,533,387 of record CM075068.1, read on the forward strand.
ACTGCCAATCTGGGTTGAATTTCCTAATCTGCCTTTGCACTTGTGGGGAGCTGGAAGCCTGGGGAAAATAGGGAGTGCAATGAAAATCCACTCTTTATTGATGAGAATACAGCTCATAAACTGAGAGTCTTCTATGCTAGGCTACTGCTTGAAGTTGATATATCCTTGAAGGTACCTGAAACCATAACCATTAAGGATGTAACTGGCAAGCTGATAAACCAGAAAATTGAACTGGAACGACGACCAACTTTTTGTAGTAAATGCCAGATTGGAGGACACCAATGTAAGGAGGTTGTGTATAAAGCCAGGGAGATACAGAAATGGCAAGTCAAGAAAGGAGGAACTATAAAGGAGAAAGGTGGAAGTAAGGAGATGACGAAAGGCAATGAGGAAGAAACTATAGAGCAGAAAAATGAGGAACCTAAGTAGGCACTGGAAGAAGCTGATGAGGGGCCATGGAGCATAGTGAAATCAAATAACAGAGGGAAGAGAATTGTTGAACTAATAAGTCAGATTGAAGGCAGTAGAAGTAGAAATCTGGGAACTGGTTATGAGGATCTCAAGATTTGGAAAGATCCTAGAGATCTTTATGATCATGTCTCATGATTGTATCATGGAACATAAGGGGGCTTAATAATGTGGCAAAGATTAGAGAGATTGGCTCCCGTCTCTTTGGAATGGATGTTATAATTGCTGCTCTGATTGAAACAAGGGTAAAAAGTGAAAATGCAGAAAAAGTCAGGAGAAAGTTGTGGACTAAATGGTGCTACCTAGATAACTATGATAAGCATGTAAATAGCAAGATTTGGATAATTTGGAATAATAGTAAGGTGGAAGTTAAGCAGATAAGTAGCTCAAACCAAATGATCCATACTGAGGTGTATGACACACAGGGTTAGCTCCAATTTTGGTTTACAACAGTCTATGCTACCAATCAACTGAAAAGGAGGAGAAAGTTATGGAAGGAAATAGAAATGACCAGTGTACATAATAGTGGTAATCCATGGATCATCATGGGAGACTTTAACAATTTATTATCAGTTAATGATAGAATTGCAGGAAGTGATGTACAACTGAGTGAATTCATGGACCTGGAGGATATGATGCACAGTACTGGGCTAGCTGAATGTGATACAATTGGAGATTATTTTACATGGTCCAGCAGGCATGTTGATGGTGTCATTTACTCACGAATAGAAAGGGTTCTTGCAAATATCCAATGGCACCAAAAATACCCAAATGTGATAGTTAAAGTCTTGGAACCACGGGTGTCTGATCATGCACTGATCAGAATGCAAACACATGAGCAGAAGAAAAATAGAAGGAGAAATTTTAAGCTTCTAAACTACCTGCTTGATAAACAGGAAGTTATAGAGGCAATCAAAGCACATTGGGAGCAGTATTTTGAGGGGAGACCAATGTATGTGGTGTGGAAAAAACTGCTCAAATTACAAAAAATGCTAACTCCTCATATAAGGAGGATCACAGGGATCACTAAAAAGTTGGAGGACACCAGGAGGGAACTTAGGGAGGCACAAAATGAATTGATCTTACAAAGGATGAATAAGGAGAGGATACAAAAGGTCATAAACTGTACTGAGGAAGTGATGAAATGGAACAGTATAGATGAGAAGGTAGCAATGCAGAAGGCCAAAATTAACTGGCTTAGATTAGGGGATGGAAATAATTCCTATTTCCATGCCTCTATCAAAGCCAAAAATCCGAAGAAAGGAATCTCAAAGATTGAAAATGAGAATGGAGGGGTGGTAGAGGATCAGATTGGCATTGAACTAGAAATCATGATATTCTATGAGGAGTTGGTGGGGCAAGCAGCAACTAGATTGGAAGCTGTTGACAGGAATATTTTTTCAGGAAAAGCAAAATCTGAATGCTGATGAAAGGAGAAGACTGATAGGGGAAGTGACTGAGAAGGAAGTGCCACAAGCTTTGCATGGAATTGGGGATAAAAAATCCCTAGGCATAGATGGATACAATGCAAAGTTTTTCAAGCAAAACTGGAAAACAATAGGGGCTGATGTGATGAAAGCTATCCAGGACTTCTTTGACAAAGGTAGATTGTACAAGGCTATTAATAGGACCTTGGTGACTCTAATACCAAAATTCAGTGGGGCAAAGAGAGTGAAGGACCTAAGACCTATCTCTTGCTGCTCAACATTATACAAGATCATCTCCAAGATCTTGACCACCAGGCTGACTTCAGTGATAGCAGGAATTATACATAAAAGTCAGGCTGCATTCATACTAGGCAGGAACATTCATGAGCATATTATGTTAGCCTATGAACTAATCAGGGGATATAGAAGGAAAACTGGTGGAAAGAGATGCCTAATCCAAATAGACCTGCAAAAAGCATTTGATACTGTGGAATGGGTAGCTTTGGAAGGCATTATGCAGGAGCTAGGATTTCCAAGTAAGTTTACCAACTGGACTATGACATGTGTGAAGAGTGTATCATACCAGTACATGGTGAATGGTAATCTAACAGGACCTATTCAAGCCAAGAGAGGGCTAAGGCAGAGAGACCCCCTATCTCCACTTCTTTTTGTGCTAATAATGGAATGCTTACATAGATGTATGCGGGAGTTGGATGGAAAAGAGGGATTTTCTTACCATGACAGATGTGATAAACTAAAAATATTGAACCTATGTTTTGCTAAAGATCTACTGCTACTGTCCAAGGGAAATAACAGATCTGTGCAAATGGTGATGGAGGCTTTCTTGAAATTCTCACAAGCTACTGGGCTGAAGGTAAACAAGGCTAAATGCAAAGTTTTCTTTGGAGAGGTAGAAGAAGTTTAAAGGAGAAAGATCACTAATATTACTGGATTTGAAAGAGATGAACTGCCCCTCAAATACCTGGGAGTTCCTTTAACAAGCAGAAGAGTGACAATCCAAGCCTGCCAGCCCCTTATAGAGAAGATTACAGATAGAATCAGGCACTGGAGTGCAAAGCTACTTAGCTATGCAGGAAGACTACAAGTGATAAAAAAAGTGTCTTTTTTGTTGTGGTAAACTACCGAATCCAATACTTCCCCGTGCCAAAAACTGTCTTAAAACACATAGAGACTATTTACAGGTCATACTTATGGAGTGGAAGGGAGGAGATCACCAAAAAAGCTCCTGTAGCTTGGGAAAAAAATATGCTCACCAAGGAGGGAAGGAGGTCTGAATGTGATAGCTTTGGTGGACTGGAGTGAGGTTGTGATGATGAAAACTTTGTGGAATATTTGTAGGAAGACTGATATTCTATGGATCAAATGGATTCATAACTACTACATCAACGAGAAAGATGCTATGGAGGCTATAATCCCCAGTAATAGCTCTTGGATGATAAAAAGAGTTATGCATTGCAGGGACAAAGCAAGATTACTGAAGCAATGGAAAGCTCAACTGACCAAAGAAAAATATAAGGTCAGTACAGTTTACAAGGAAACCAGGGGAATGAAGGAGGAGGTGCCATGGAGGAAATTGCTGTACGATAATGCTGCCAGACCGAGAGCAAAATTTACTCTATGGATGGCTTGTCATGGTAGGCTGTTAACCAAGGATAGGTTGTCAAAGTTTGGCATAATAACTGATGGTAAGTGCCTTTTTTGTGTGAACTGGAGTGCTTAGAGCATATATTCTTTGAGTACAATAAATACAAGGCTGTTTGGAGAGAAGTAGTCAACTGGATGCTAGTGGAAAGGGAGCCAAAAGAATGGAAAGAAGAGAGTTGCTGGCTGATGACGAACTACAGCATGAAAGGAACAAAGTCTGAATTTTTGAAGTTAGCCTTTACAGAGACAGTTTTCAAGTTGTGGAGACGAAGTAATGAGACCAGTTTTAACATGGGGAATCATGGAAGAGACTGGAAAAGTGTGATAATAGATTGCATTGTGTATAGAGCATGGATGAGGCCAAAGTTGAGGGGAAAATGTGTAAAGTTTATGATAGAAGAAGAATAGAATAGGAGAGACAATGTAAATATGCAGTTTTGGTAATGAAAGTTAAACCATTTCCAAAAAAAATAGTTAGACAAATTATGAAATTTTTTATTTTAATAACTATTAGGGATAAATTATAATTATTAATACATAACGACACATTTAAAGGTTTTCTAAGGTTATAGAAACCTCGTTGTAATAAATTAAAGCAAAAATGAAATCAGATAATTAGTTACATCAATTATAAAATGACTTGTCTAATGGTCTAAAACAAGATTTTGTATTAATGAAGATTCATGTATAAACTTTTTTTAGAGTAAATTCCTTTGATAGATCCTTTCTTTCTCAAATATTTGACCTTATAATAAATACGTCAGCCATGATATAATATCATAATTTCACAGTACTCTATTAAATCTTCAATTATTTTTGCAGCATTTCAAATTATAAGTTAAAAAATCATACCCATGAATGCATGAAAATCACCAATAAATTCATCCCGATTGGAATACACAGAAAGATGAAGGCTAAAACGATTAAGTTGATTGATGATATTGCATGGATATTGGCTTATGGAAGAAAGAGACTCAGCAATATATTATTTTAGGTGTGTATTAGAAGCATAATGGGTTTATGTAAAATCTCTATGATGCATCGTTTTACACTAAAATTAATTCGAGCTCTAAGCCAAATTTCAAATTCATGATTCGGTGATCGGGATGATCATCCTGACCAGTACAACAGCAAGCAAGCTCGTTTCCCAAGAGATTGATGCAATTTTTCTTAAATTTTAACCTACGATTTTGTAACCAAAACAATGATTTGATGGTGATGAATAATAAAAAATAAATATTGAGAACAAATAAAACTGGAAAATTTTTACATATTGCAAAAGATTCAACTTTGATGAGTAAATTCCAGTTTTGAACTCGCTTTCTATCTCGATCCTTGATGCAAAGATGACTTTAAATGTATGCATAAAAATTGGTTATAGTTGTAAGCAATCAATCTTACCTTACTTTGTCGATAATCAGGAGGACGTCCCACCAACTATTTCTTTGACTAACATATAACCTAATAGACGCTCTATAGATTTAATATGCTAGCATCATTAGTAATGAGAAAGACCTAATTCATAACCTACAAACTCAGACGTTGGATTGTTAAACTAAGATTGTTGTTCCCTACCACTGATTGGACTAAAACCACGATTACGAATGATTGGTTCAATTGGTATTAAATCAACTGTCATACTATCTAATATTGGCCACTACTCAACAACATGAAAGCAATCATAAACATTATAATCAAGAACATATGAAAACATGCAATAAAAGTATAAAAATTAATTAGATCTCACAAGAATCGATGCCAGTACTTCCTTGATCTTTACCGGAAAAGATGAATTTATCTAGAAAATATAATTGAATTAATAATCAAAAGCATAAAAATAAATAATGAAAATTTTCTGAATAGAATGATGAAACGCTCCAAACGTGAATACTGTTCGATGCATAAAAGACTGTTTGTGTGCGTATCTGTTGTCTGCGTAAGAATGTTAAACAAATGTATGGAAAATTACTACGACCAAAAGATAGATAAGTAATAAAATATGCCTTTCCTTATCTAATTAAAAATTAAAGAGATATCAAAATATCTCCCCCTAATATTTAGGAGTCTTCAACCAATCCATTTCCAATTCTATATTGGACTTGGAAAAAACAAATCCATCAAAACATTCAATCATAATATCCAGTTTTCTTGCACAAAACTTTTCTTATTTTTTTTCTTTCTTCCATTTGCCAATCACGTATGGTTCCAGCGTCCGAATCTATCCAACTTCGTTTTCCATGTGTCCAGAAAATTGGTCGGGATGGTCATCCCGACTGATAACTGGATGGTCATCCCCACTGATAACTGTAGAAACTCATCAATTTCATTCCAAAATTATAAATTGCAATAAAAAACTATCAAAATATGAGTTTCTACAAATTTGGTCAACATATCAGCTCAAATTCAACCCAAAGGATATGGTAGTATCAGCCCAATCAAACTTCCCTACACTTAGATTATGCTAGCCCTCGAGCATATGGAAATGCAAAACATAAATGTAAATGTGAGACTCAAAAAAAACTATGGTAGCCATAAAATAAAAAGCCATCATGGTTGGAACGAAAACCCAATCAACTGCCATACCACAAACCATTCCACTTTGCTTATAAAATCTTTTCATCCTTTTATTCTAGTAAAAAATAAGCAATACTGTCCAACCTCTCCAAGATCACTCAATACCTCTCAAAATCATGATAAGTTAATTCACACATATCACACTCAATATTCATCACAACAAATTTGTGAATGCCACTATTTCCACTGTATAATTTGAAAACTTGAGCACAAATCAATTAGGTCTTTTCCAAGGTTGTAACAGGGCTTGGGTAAATGGGTAGGATATAGGATATACAAGGCTAAAAATCTAAGAATATGCAAGCAATTCAATCTCTAACTCAATCTCCACCATGTGTTCATACTTACAAGATTAATGCATTTGTGATAAGAATAAAAATATGAACTCATTTCCCACAATAACCAACAATCTTTATTCTTTAAGCTTGCTGCCCAAAAAATATTTTCCATTTTTTTTCTTCTGAAATTTATTTTTCAATTTTTTTTAAATTTCTTTTTTTTTCTTTTCTGCGCAGCAGTACTAAAGGTTTATTTTTCGTATGCATTCATCTCAAATGAAGAAGCAGCAGCACAAAATTTGAAAACACAAGCCCCATCCCATCATATATCAATCTCAAATCAAACCCTACACACCTCCTAATACATACTCGATTCATTCCATAAGAAATAAAATTACATGCACATTCTGAGAAAGGTTCAAAGAAGGCTTAGGCTCTGGGAAAAATATATAGTGGTTTAAATATCGAAGAAAAGGTATTCAGGCTTCAATGGGGCAACTAGGGGATCGATGTAGGGTATGAAATATTTTGTAGAAGCTAAGTGTGGTTATCCCTAAATGCCGATATCACTTTCGTGCTCAAATAACAAAATTTGGCCTCAAAATCATGGCACAAACCAAGAAATAAATATCAGGATGTGATCACTCAACAAAGAGATAAAGAGCTACTTATGATCATATTTTTTTTCCATATATGCCTATATTTTTTTCTGGCTTTTGATATTTAAGGCTCAAATCTTCACAATATATCTAAGTTTGAATCAAAATGACTTATTGTACATTCATCATCCAGAACACATAAAAGGAATCCATGATTATTTTCTGCAAAAGGGAAACAATCATCCATCTTACCACAAACCAAATTTTAGTTCCAACCCTTCAAATTTTCAATTCGAGACTGCCTTTTCGACTCAAACAATGAAAGAAACAAACAAAATTTTTTTTTCCAATAATGAAAATACAAACCAACGATGTTGCACCTCTCCCCCCAAACTTAGACAACACAATGTCCTCATTGTGTAAGAAAGAGATAGCATATGCAAATGTATAAGAAAAATATGATTTCATGCAAAATATTCTACAGATGAAACTAAAATGTAACTAAAAGATATAAAATAAAGAAAGAAAATAAAATGCTCTCTTGGCAGCTAATTAACCTTGGGGTCGACATCATAATTGTGGTCGGAATGAGCATCCCGACCTATCCTTACTAAAAGTTGTTGGGCCAATCCTTGAGCTAATACAAATAAGATTTGTTTTGCTTTAGAAGCCTTCCTTCCTCTTTTGAAAATCATCTTGGAACCATGGAAGTAAAATCAATCAAAACAAATCAAAATGAATCGGATGAATTTTGTTTTTTCAAATTTTTTTCATGTTGTTTTTTGCTTTTTTTTAAAAAAGAAACTAAAGAAAAATAATGAAAATAAAAATAAAAATATTGGGTTTCCTCCCAAGTAGCGCCCTTATTTAAAGTCTTAAGTTAGACTCAGTTGACTTGTTTGAATAAGCCATTTGGAGGCAAAGAAAGTGTCTTTCCCTAAACTTTGAAGAGCTCCATTCCCTCGAGATACATGACAAGCAATGTCTCATTCTCCTCTAAGAATGCATATTTGAGATGTTCGGATAACGTCTTGAGCTCCAACTTAGGTGCTTTCTCAATAAAATGAACAATGCATTTAGGATTGGTCAGGATGATCATCCTGACCAAGCCATATGGAGTCGGTCCACGGAGCTTACAGACGTGATTGTAATAAGGGACAAAATTCCTCGTTCCTGGGCCAGTATCAGGCTGGATGGTCATCCTGACCGATAACTTCTGAGCTATACCCTTTTACAGAGTTCAGTTGCATGATAATCTCATGCATCGTTTCATCCATCTCATACAATGCATTCTTGTCATCCCATCCATGAAAGAGTACTAGTTCAAGCTTGTAATCCCTAGAATACTTTTCTACAAAATCATCAACCAACGGGTCAATCACATTAAGAGTAAACATAGATTCAGGATCATCTACACATATCATGGCATCGAAAATATTGAATGTGACTATATCTCCATCAAATTCAAGGCTAAGTATTCCCTTATCAACATCAATCTTGGTTTTTGTCATTTTCAAGAATGGTCTTCCAAGAAGAATCGGGGACTTGTTAGCAGAAAATGAATCATTCATATCAACAATGTAGAAATCCACAGGAAACATCATATTATTACTTTCACAAGTACATCCTCTATTATACCCTCGGGGTATGCATTAGATCTATCTTCTAATTGGATTATGACACGAGTTTTCTTCAATGTTCCTAATTGCAAGTCATTATACATAGAGAGGGGCATAACATTAATTGATGCACCTAGATCTAACATGGCCTTTTCAACATTCATTTTTACAATTTTGCATAGGATAGAGAACATCCCAGGATCCTTATATTTTTGTGGAAATTCACGTTAAATAATTGCATAAATATTTTCACCTACCCTAATTTTTTCATCTTTTCCATGTCTCATCTTTTTTTAACAATACTCTTTAAGAAATTTTACGTACCTGGAACCTGCTTTATAGTTTCCATTAAGGGCATGTTGATTTCTACCTTTTTAAAGACCTCCAAGATCTCCTTCTCATCATCTCCCTTCTTGTTTTTAGCCAACATGGATAGGAATGGTGGGGAAATTTCTGAGTTAGAAATAGAATAATTAGTTTGAGTGTTTACCTTTAAGGATTCCTTTTCTGTCTCCTTGGATTCTTCATGTTCATCCCTGTTCTTGTTTTCTTCATTAGCTGCATAATCAACTAACTCCTTCCCACTTCTTAGGGTCACTGCACTTGCATTCTCTCTTAGATTTGGTTCTGTATGGGAAGGAATTTTTTCATTGATTGACTTCAACTTATTTATCTCCACGATTATTTGTGTCATTTATTGCTTAATGTTTTCTATAGCAGCCCTCGTTCCTTGTTGAAAAGAGTTTGTGTTTTTGGCTAAATTTTGCACAATTACATTTCCTTGAGCAATACTCTTTAGAACATTTTTCGTATAGATTTTCTGATCGTCCTGAGCGGGATGATCATCTTGACCGGCCTACGGCTGTCTCGGGCCATACATTCCTGGAGTTTTAGCAAATTTCACCCTTGGCTCTTCGTGAAGTCTTCACAGCTAGCTCCCATACCAAGGATGTGAGGGCACCTAACTTCTCATCCATTTGTGAAGTTCTGGCTACCTTCAACGGTATGTATCTATCATCATCTTTATCATATTTCTGGGTGACCAGAACAAGAATGATCTCCTTCGTCTCATCCATGATTTTGTTTAGCACATTACCACCACAAGCTGCATCAAAAATTTTCCTTTCTATCAAACACATTCCTCCATAAAAATAATTAGTGATGAGCTGATATTCAGTAAAACCATGGTTAGGACATTTATGGCATAATTGACTAAAACAGTCCCAATAACTAGCAAGACTCTCCCCCTTCTTTTCTCTTATGCCACTAAATTAGCTGCTCTAGACTCTGGAAAAAACTTTTGTAAAACTTTTAGCTCAAGATCCTACTATGTTCTAATTGAACCCAGGGGGAGTTCAAATAACCACTCACGAGCATTTCCCTATAGAGTGTGTGTAAATGCGAGCAGTCTAATTTGATCATCATAACACACTAGATCAAGTTCATCAACATGATTAAGAGCACTCTCACCTAGAAAATCACTGAACTTAGGTAATACTTGTATATAACATGGCTTAATTTTTGAGTTACGGTTGATATCAAGAAGGACTATGCACAATGGGTGATTATGACTGTAACTCCCCATGTCTCTTATCCGCTGAGGTGCTGGTTCTTCCTCACATATCTATTCGTCGGACATGTTGAGTTGTTCATCGCTGGCAGTTGACTCAGATGAGGAAGATTCCTTCAAGGCTTTTCTTTGCTTCTTTAAACTTTGTGCAAGTCTCTCAATCTCTGGAGTAAAGATCAATTCTCATGTACAAGAAGAACAAGCCATATACCAGAAGGAAAAAGAGGCAAATAAAAAATATAAGAAAAATACTGCTTAAAATTAATCCTCGGTAGCGACACAAAAATTTTATGCATCGTTTTACACCAAAAAATAATTTGAGCTCTAAGCCAAATTCCAATTTTACGATTTGATGGTTGGGATGATTATCATGATCATTTCAGCAGCAAGTAAGTTCGTTTACCACGAGATTGGTGAGATTTTTCTTAACTCTTAATATGCAATTTTGTAACCAAAACAATGATTTGATGGTGGTGACTAATAAAAATGAAATATTGATAACAAATAAAACTAGAAAATGGTTATAGATTGCAAAAGATTCAACTATAATGAGAAAATTTTTGTTTCGAACAATTCTGTACTGGCTTTCTATCTCAATCCTTGATGCAAAGATGACTTTAAATACATGAAAACAATAGGTTATTGTTGCAAGTAACTAATCTTTTCTTACTTTGTCGATAATCAGGAGGACGTCTCACCAACTATTTCTCTGACTAACATATAACCTAAGAGACGCTCTATAGATTTAATATGCTAGCAGCCTTAATGACGAGAAAGGCCCAATTCATAACCAACAAACTTAGACGCCGGATTGTTAAATTAAGAATGTTGTTCCCTACCACTAATTGAACTCAAATAAAAATTACTGATGATTGGTTCAATTGGTATTAAATTAACTGACATACTATCAAATATTGGCCACTACTAAATAACATGAAAGCAATTGTAAACACTATAATCAAGAGAAGCATATGCAAGCATGCAATCAAAGTATAAAAATTAATTAGATCTCATGAGAATCAACGCCAGTACTTCATTGATCTTTACCTGAAAAGATGAATTTATCTAGATAAATTGCATTAATACGCATACTATCAATTGAATTAATAATCAAAAGTATAAAAATAAATAATAAAAATTTTCTGAATAGAATGATGAAACGCTTCAAACATGAATATTTTTCTGTGCAGAAAAGACTCTCTCTGTGCGTATCTGTTGTCTGCGTATGAATGTAAAACAAATGTATGGAAAATTACTGCAGTAAAACCAAAAGATAGATAATGAATAAATCATGTCTTTCCTTATCTATTTAAAACTCAAAGAGATATCAAAATATCTTCCCCTAATATTTTTGAGTTTTCAACCACTAATAGATACCAAAACATCAAAGGCGGCGATAGAAGGCAGTTTAGAAAAACAAATGTGGAACCACCTTTAATTGAAGTCCGGAAGGGGTTCTGAGTTTAGAAGTCCCTCCCAGGCCATTTAAAGGCAATTCTAATTGTCTAAAGATGGAACCCACTTTAATGGTGATCAATTAAAGGTGGTTCCGCCTTAAAAATCACTTAGTTTTGAAGGGCCAAAGACACTTCTGAGTTTCGAAGTGCTTTTCCAAGGCACTTTTTCATTCAAAAGGTAGTTCTGTTTAGAACCACCTTTAATGGACTCAATTTTGGCCCAGAACACTAATTTTCCCTAAAGCCCCGTATCTCTTAGTTATTTTCCCTTTATTCAGTCACATTTTCAACAATTAATCCCTTAGTTATATATTCTTTTTGGTTGATCCCTTATCCTCCTCACCCCACCGTTGCTTCACTTCCACCGCTCGTTCCAGCCCCACCTCTGCCAATTGTTCCACCCTCCGCCCATCATTTCAGCCTTGCCTCCACCCACTCCAGCCTTTGCCGCTTGCTCCAGCCTAGCCACTACCGCTCTAGCCCTCCCTCCGTTACTTGCCACTGTTGGAGGTCGACTCTGCCTCGACTTTGCATCAAAGCTCACCGCCACCACTGCCTCGACCTTGCGTCAATGCCCACTAGCACTGCTGCCTCGGCTCTGCGTCAAAGTCCACTGTACCGCTAGGGTTCCATTACCACTGATTTGACTCTGCGTCAAAGCCCACCACCGCATTGCTAGGGTTCCACCATCGTTGCTTTAAACCTACGTCAAAGCCCACCACTGCACCGCTAGGGTTCCTCCGCCGCTGCTACGGTTATTTCCGATGTTAATGACCTATGCCGCTGCATCAAAGGCCTCTGTCGCTTTGTTGTTTTCGATTATTTTAACCTATGGTTTGGATGTTGCAGTTTTGTTTATGCTGTTTAATTTGATGTTATTTCAGATCTGGCTTTTCTCTATGCTGTGGGAGAACAATCGGTTTCCAGCAGCATATTTTCTTTAAGGGCAAAAATATGTTATGAGTTCAGAACCTATTTTGGCCCCCTATTAAAGGTGGTTCCATCGACCTTTCAAAGGCAGTTTTTAATCGCCTTTTGATTCAAATTTTTTAAGGCGGTTCTCGGAACCGCTTTTAATTGAAGGTAATGAAAGGCGTGACCAGAGAAGGCACTTTTAAAGTTCCTTCTCTGGTCCATAAAACCTCCTTTAATTACCTATTCCTCCACTAGTGAACAAATCCATTCCCATTTCTATATTGGAATTGGCAAAAATAAATCAACCAAAATATTCCATCATAATATCCAGCTTCCTTGCACAAAACTTTACTTATTTTTATTCCATCTTTCATTTTTGAATCACGTACGGTTCCAGCGTCTGAATCTATCCAACTTCATTTTCCATGTGTCAAAAAAAATAGTCGGGATGGTCATCCTGACTGATAACACCAGCAACTCATCAATTTCATTCCAAAATTATAAACTGCAATAAAACACCATCAAGATATGAGTTTCCATAAATTTGGTCAACATATCAGCTCAAATACAACCCAAAACATATGGTAATCAGCCCAATCACCCTGTAAATATGGACTTGGATTTGTGGAATTTTATAAGATATTTGAGATAAGGAAAATTCCTTTATTTTTGTGATTTGGATATGCTTCAGAAGCAGATAAAGAATTGGAATATTGGGGTGATAATCTTGGAGAGTTATGATCTGCTCAATGGACAATATAAAGAGGACATCACGACTGCATAACTCACAAACTTTATTGCAAAGATCTGCTCCCAGATTTTCTTTCTTCCCGAGAGTACTGTGAGAGAGCCAGCATACATATGTTCTAACATAATTTAACCTGTTGATAGAATTTAGAATCATATACCTTAATTCCTTAGGAGGAGGAGATCTAGCGTCAACGTGTTTTGAGTTCAGAGGGAGTCTGATCAAGGTGGATCGGTAGCTAGGGAAACTAGCAGAATTCACACCCTGTAATTAGATAAGATAAGTATAATTCTATGGTTTACTTTGTACTGTATCTATCTGATTAGTGGATTCATTATGAATAGTGCCAGACCCCACAGATGTATTTTGATTTCATTGAACTCCATAACCAAGTCTCGTGCCTTTATGTTTTACATTATTACACACTTGGTTAGATAGGTTATGTTGGAACACGGTAGTAATTACTGAATTAATTAGGTAAAACCAAATTTCATTTGGTATCAGAGCTAAGTCACTTGCTTTTCCTTGGTTCTGACAAGGAGATTGTGATCTTGTTTTACCAATGGTTACAAAAGAAGGAGTTTCGATGTCGCGGCCACCACTGCTGGAAGGAACCAACTATAATTACTGGAATGCACGTATGAGAGTTTTCATTATCTCACTGGATGAATTATCATGGCGCTTTGTTGAAAACTAATGGAGTCATCCCACTGAAGATGCTAAAACTAGCTCAAAGGACAAATAGGGAGAATCAAGTACGAAGAAGCAAAAGCTTAAAGATAAGTCTACATGGACTCCAGAAGAACTGAAGGCTCCATTGGTAAATTTAAAGGCATTGAATTCTATCTTCATATAGGTAGATGAAAATCAATTTAAAATCATCTCTACATGTCATCGGGCAATGAAATCTTGGGATATCTTGTAGACAGTTCATGATGGAATGAGTCTTGTACGTGAATCCACACTACATATGTTGGCTGAAAAGTTCGATGATTTGAAGATGCAGAAGGATGACACTATTTTTGTACTTAATTGGAAACTCAGAGACATCTCCAATATGGAATATCAACTTTGGAAAGTCTACAAGGAAGCAAAATTGGTGAAAAAGACCGTGAGATCACTTCCTAAAATATTTGCTATGAAATTTGCAGCAATAGAAGAAGCAAGAAATGTAGCCACCATGAATTTAGATGAACTAATGGGATCACTATAGACCTATGAGATAACAATGGAACAGCCCACAAAGAAAGTCCAGAAGAAGTTGGCCTTCAAAACTTCGTCATCAAGGGTCATCTATGAATCTGATAGCGATGATGGAATTAAAGAACTTGCTCTTATCACTAATAATTTCTTAGGAGTGATGAAGAAGGTAGTGAATAAGAAATCGTAAGAGAAATTTAGGGGAAATAGACCTCGGGCACAAGACTATGGTGATAATCGTGGAACAATATTGGAACAAGGAAATTAACAGTTCTCTAGAAATCAAAGTGGTGAAACAAAGCAGCTTGAAAGAATTCACCGTACAGAATGTGAAGGATATGGTCACATCCAAGCTGAATGTACAAATAATTGAAAGAAGAATGGAAAATCATGTCACCTCATAGAGTGAAGATGAGAAAGACGAAGAGGAAATTACAAGCAATTGTGTGGCATTTGGAGCAAAGATTCACGATGGATCAGATGATGATGATGTATGTTCCAACATATCAAAGAAATATGAGGTTATATGTTCCAACATAGATTTCAATGACACTTCCAGTGATGACGAAGGATAAGTTGTGAGTGATGAAGAGATCTACACTACATACGAAAAAATGTATGACATATGGCTAAAAGTTGTTGATACAAACAAGTCGTTAATGTTAGAGAAAAATAAACTGGCTGGGAAGGAGAAAGAGTTTCCAGCTCTAGTTTTTGAACTCAGAAGAGATATTGAAGAATTAAATTTAAATTTAAACTCAACTAATAAGAGAGCTGAGATGGTCGGAGCAGCAATTTCCAAGTTGAACAGTGGAAAGGAAAAACTTGATGATATTCTAACCATGGGAATGAATTTTGGAGATCGACAAGGAATTGGTTATGACAACCTACCAGTTGACACTACAGATTTTAAGTCAGCGATTCGAGAGATAAAGAGAAAGGTTATCAAGACTCGTCAAAACAAACCTCTTATCTGTAGCCACTGCATATATCAAGGACATACTGAGTAATAATGCCTCAAATTGCTCAGGGGCATCATGACTGGACGACAACTGTCTTAATATTCCAACATAGATTATGTCCAGCGATCAAGGATGTTCATATCATTACGGGTTATTAAATGCACTAGTACTTTCCTTGTTGCTCATACTTCTCTTATTGCACATTTTAGAGACCCGTGGTACTTTGATAGTGGTTGCTCTTTCCACATGACTGGAACTTATGAATTTCATAAAAACATCAAGCCATATGATGGTGGTTTTGTTACTTTTGGCGATAAAAAGAAGAGTCGAGTGTTTGGAAAAGATGAATTTCATATTGAAGGATTGCATATATTTACTAGTGTTTTGTTTATTGAAAACCTGAAGGCGAATCTGCTGAGTATCAGTCAACTATGTGATGACAATATAACAGTAGAATTTAATAAAGATAAATGCATAGTGAAACATGCTGAAGATAAAAGCCTTTCAGGTATTCGATCATCAGACAACTGTTATCTGCTAGAACAAGAAATAAAATGTCTAGAGTACAAAACAAGATGAATGAAACTTTGGCATAGAAAGCTTGATCATATCAACCACAAAACCCTAGTGTAAATTGTCAATGTGAATGTAGTACGAGGTATGCCTACACTTACAAGTAAAAATGAAATTGTGTGTGGACTATGCTAAAAAGGTAAACAAATTCGATCTCCTCACTCTTCAATTCAGTATATCACTTTCCCAAAGAATGTTGAATTACTGTGTATGGATATGTTGAGTCCAGCAATTACACCTAGTGTGAGTGGCAAGAAGTATATTTTTATATGCGTTGATGATTTCTCTAGATGCATTTGGGTAGCTTTTCCAAAAGAAAATTCTGATACCATGGATGTCTTTAGGAGTTTGGTGATAAAATTGCAGACATAAAAAGGAAGTCTTGTAGGAAAGATTGTCAGAATTTTTAGTGATCATGGCAGGAAATTTGAAAATTCTTAGTTCAATGATATATGTGATGAACTTGGCATTCAATATGAATTCTCTACTCCAATCTGTGAAAAACTCAACCGTAATGAAGTCAGTGTGCATGTAATAGCTAGGTTTTAAAATTTTAAATATACCAGAAGGTGAAATTTAGGAAAGTGGACATGAAAAATTATCCAAAGTTAAATTCGGGCAAGTGGACATGAAAACTTATCCAAATGAGGGTTAAATGGATAAAATTCCAGGTGTTAGGTGTCAATACACCTATGTCTCCCTTCATGCCATCATCTAATATAAATAGCAATCATCGCCTCCCCAAACATACAGCCTTAAACCCTTAAACCAGTTTTCTTACCAAATAAGAACAGTGATAGAGGAGTACCATAGGAATAAAGGTTGCGCCAAGTTCCAACCACAAAACCATGTCCAACTGAGGTGAGTGCTTGCATCGACTTAACACAAATAGAATTAAAATGATTATTTATATTCATATATATATATGATGCCACCAGAGAGTACCTCTCAAACCAGTGCCTCTCGAACCCTCCACTGGAACATGCACCTCTCGAACAAGTATCTCTCGAACCTCCACTGGAACCTTCACCTCTTGAACCAGAGAGTACCTCTTAAAACCTCCACTGGAACCTTCACCTCTCAAACCAGTACCTCTCAAACCCTCCACTGGAACCTTCACCTATCGAACCAGAGAGTACCCCTCGAACCCTCCACTGGAACCTTCACCTCTCAAACCAGAGACAATGGAACCTTCACCTCTTGAGCCAGTACCTCTCGAACCTCCACTGGAACCTTCACCTCTCGAACCAGTACCTCTTAAACCCTCCACTGGAACCTTCACCTCTTGAACTAGAGAGTACCTCTCAAACCCTCCATTGGAACCTTTACCTCTCAAACTAAAGAGTACCTCTCGAACCCTGCACTAGAACCTTCACCTCTTGAACCAGAGAGTACCTCTCGAACCCTGCACAGGAACCTTCACCACTCAAACCAGAGAGTACCTCTCGAACCCTCCACTGGAACCTTCACCTCTCGAACAAGTACCTCTTGAACCTCCACTGGAACCTTTACCTCTTGAACCCTGCACTAGAACCTTCACCTCTAGAACCAGAGAGTACCTCTTGAACCCTCCACTGGAACTGTCGCCTCTTAAACCAGAGAGTACCTCTCAAACCCTCCACTGGAAACTTCACCTCTCAAACCAGTACCTCTCAAACCCTCCACTCGAACCATCACCTCTCGAACTAGAGAGTACCTCTCAAACCCTCCACTGGAACCTTCACTGCTCGAACACTGTACTCGACCCTCACCACACAAACTTGTACCACTCGAACCTAGTATCACTCGAACCCTGTACTCAACCCTTGTCACTCAAACATATACCACATGAACTCAGTATCACTCAAACCCTATACTCGACCCTCACCACTCAAAACATGTATCACTCGAAACCAGTATCACTCGAACCATGTACTCAAACCTCGCCACTCAAACCTGTACCACTCAAACTCAGTATCACTCAAACCCTATACTCGACCCTCACCACTCGAACCCAGTATCACTTGAACTTTCTACTCGAACCTTGTGATTGAATTCTATACTTAAACCCTCTACTCGAACCCTCTACTTGAACTCTGTACTCAAACCTCTATTATAACCCTCTACTCAAACCTTGTACTTTGAACTATATATATATATTGCTTAATTATTGTGAAAGCGAGTTCATGCACTGCTCTGATATTTTATGTGTAGATGACCGGCTTGTACTTTATCTTGCCATGACAAAATTGAATTATCTGCTACATGATTACTTGTCTGTACTTTTCGCAGTCACCGACGTGATTGAAGTCGGTGGGGAACTGTATAACCAGACCGTTTGATTAGACCGGCTACACATGGAGTTTCTGGTATGCTAGCATAACCATCTGGTTTTTTGATACAAGCTCATAATTGATCATCGGATTGGGCGTGGTTGGTGAGAATGAATTATAGATTGATAGCCTTCAGGCACTACTGAAAAGGTTATGCCTTGTATGTTGGTTAGAGTTGCCATATAGCCACTTAACAGCAACTTGGCATTAACCACCTGTATTATTTTACTGTGTGCTAGGACGTAAGTGGCTATTTTTCTTATGTGATCACTAAAACTCTACATGGTAAATACTGTCGATGGAACCTCACTAAGCAAGGAGCATACCCTAGTTTAAACAACCCTCCCAGGTGTAGATGAACCAAAAGAGAGAAGTGCACTGGTGTCTTTACCTCTTTTAAGGAAGGATCCTAGGCGAACTTTTAGAATCTTTTGGTTAGATTGTAAAATGGGTATGTAAAATATTAATGTGAACTGATCCTTACGGATCCTTTAGAACTCTGTCTGTAAAGTTTAGTTAAAATTCTTGTTTAACACTTATATTAATACCTTCACTGTAATAGTAAGTTAGCTTTTGAATTTTCCTAAATTTTCTTCCACATAATCTATAATTGCTCGTTACTGCATCCAACTTGTTTGATTCTCGGTAGCACACTCGGGTCTGACCCGATACTTGCATTGAATAGGTAGGTAGCGGGTCTGGGGTATTACACAATCCCTCCTCAGTAGAATGACATTGTGGAAAGGAAGAACACGACTCTTCAGGAGATGGCTCAAGTCATGCTAGCTAAGAAAGGGATTCACAAAAAATGGTGAGCATAAGCCATTAATACAGCTTTCTATACAATAAATCGTGTATATCTCCATCCATTCAAAAGAAAAACATCATACGAGATTTGGAAGGGTGGGAAACCAAGTGTTTCATGCTTTCATGTGTTTGGAAGAAAGTTTTATATTCTCATAGATGGAGAGCACTTGGCAAAATTTGACAGCCTTAGTGATGTTGGGATTTTTCTTTGATATTCTGTGAATAACCGCACTTATTGTGTCTAAAATTTATGAACCAATGCTCTTATGGAGTCCTTAAATCTCATTGTGGATAATTCCGATGACAAACAAGTATCAAGTGAAATAGAAGATGAACTATGTGGTTACCATGTTCCAACACAGAATAGTCAGCCTGACTAGCCTGACTATGTTGAAACATCTGAACAGTCAGACAATCCTAATGAACCTAGAGAAATCAAGTATGTTAGAACATCGTCTCCTACTATACCACCACATGTTCCAAAAAAGGTGCAACCATAACCAAGCATAAGGAGAACTTGATCAGTTTCTTCTGTAAACTACAATGAATTAGTAGGATTACAATGTTTCATCTCTCTCATTGAACACAAGAACTACAAGAAAGCTCTCCTTGACGTATATTGGATTGTATAAATGCAAGAAGAACTTGGGCAGTTTGAATGCAATCACGTATGGTATCTCACTCCTCGTCCTGAATGAGTAAACGTTATTGGCACCAACTAGATTTTCAAGAACAAATCTAATGTTGATTGCTAAATTACTCGAAACATATCAAGGCCAGTTTCTCAAGGATATACTCAGGTTGTAGGAGTGGATTTTCATGAAACATTCGCACCAATTACCAGGTTAGAGTCTATTCAAATTTTACTTGTGACAGTTTGCACTATGAATTTTACTCTTTACCAGATGGATGTCAAATGTACTTTTCTAAATGGTGTAATTAATGAAAAAGTGTATGTTCAAAAACCTAAAGAATTTGAAGATTCTTATTACCCTCATCATGTGTATCGACTCAAGAAAGCCTTGTATGGTCTTAAGAAAACACCAAGGGCATGGTATGCACGACTTACTAACTTCCTTATTAAGAAAGATTATTGTCGAGGGTGAGTAGATCACACTTTATTTGTGCTTGAAAAATCATTATAAATTCTGGTTGCACAAATCTCTGTTGATGATATTGTATTTGGCTCTACTTCACCCTTCATGTTAAAATATTTTGTAACCTTGATACAGGTTGAGTTTGAGATGAGTATGGTTGGAGAAGTCACATATTACTTAGGCTTTAAGTCAAGAAAGAAAAGAACAAGTTGTTTATAAATCAGAGTAAGTATGCTTTGAATTTAGTGAAGAAATTTGGATTAAGAAATTCTCTAGCTTTTCGAACACCTATGGATGCTACTGACAAATTGGTGAAAGATAATAAAGGCGTTGAAGTGGATAAAAAAATTGTACAGGGGCATGATTGGGATACCACTAGTCCTCTATGATCCTATGGTAGCCCAGAGGAATGAGGAGCTTAGGTCAGTTAGACCTACCATGATTGTGTTGAAAAATTGTGATGATGATAAGAGTTTTGGATATGTTCTAACTCAGAAAGAAGAGTCAGGAGCTGCAGTGGATATGGAGATTAATGAACCTAGATTGGGATTCACAGATGCTAACATGGATGGTCAAGATCAGCAGTTTGATGATTATACAAGTAGTGCTTATGATGATGTGGAGTAATCAGAGGCAAGACAAACAGATGCAGATGAACTAGTGCATGAGCAGCCAGAGTATGTTGGAACATAGGATGAGGCAGTAGCAGAAACTGAGCTTGGTGATGAAGAGACTTAGCAGACAGAGCATGCTCCAACACGGGACCTAATATAGCCTACTCCAGTGATGAGGTCTTGGATGATTTCATCCAGACCAGAGTAAGGAAGGCCAGGAAAAAGGAGCCCGCACCTGAATCCTCTCATCGACCAAGAAGGGCAAGAAAGAATCATCTGCTCCTGCACCCAAGAAGATGACAGCTCTACCTGCACCTCCAGTAAGTGATGATGTTTCTGACATTTATTATGATGGTGATTATGAGGATATGGGTAAAATATTTTCTTAGAGGAAGATTATACCTGAGAGGTCAGTAGATTTAGCTGCTTACTGACAGCAGCCTCTTTGCATTTTGATTATACCTCAGAGGAATATTTTCTGATTTCTTGGAGTTGATTGGTATAAAAACAACAACCTCTTTGTATTTTGACTATACCTCAGAGGCATATTTTCTGATTTCGTAGAGCTTATTGGTATAAAGATAACAACCTCTTTGTATTTTGATTAAAACAAGCAACTGGATTGTAAAGTTTACTCAAACCTGGTGGCTTGAAATCTGGAAGAGGATTATCCTTGGTGTGATAGGGTATATGTGAGGGGAAAGATAATTAATTTCTCGGCTACAATGATGAACAAGATATTAGGGCTAAAAACTCCAAAGTTTGAAGGGGTATTTAATAAAGATTAGGAGATCGTAGATGACAAGATTCTAGAGGTTGTCTCTAGTGGGTTCAAGATTGAGTGGCCAGCCATTGGATGCTCTCAAGCCTCCTACTTGTCGTCTAGATATTTTTTGCCTCTATCAGGTTGCAGTTAATTGCTGGATGTCCTCTACCAGCACTACAACTCTGACAAGAGAAATGACAAAGTTGGTGTACTATGTTGGAACATAGAAACCAGTCAACTTTTGTTTGATTATTCAGCAAAATATTGTGAGATGGGATATCTCTCCTAAGGCCAAATATACAATTGTTTTCCTTGTATCATCTATGCATTGGTAAGGAGTGAAAGAGTC
Source organism: Rubia yunnanensis (assembly GCA_037428765.1). Classification (NCBI taxonomy): domain Eukaryota; kingdom Viridiplantae; phylum Streptophyta; class Magnoliopsida; order Gentianales; family Rubiaceae; genus Rubia; species Rubia yunnanensis. The sequence continues at coordinate 10,555,387 of CM075068.1, forward strand.
AAAGCCAAGCCTAAAGATAAGATTGTGGAAATTGAACCATTGCGACCTAATAAGAAGACTTTTGGAATGAGACAAGTGCATGATCTACCTAGGAATCCTAATGCATCTACTTCTGCTAGTGATGAGACAAAAGCCAAGCTGGTGGCTATTAATTCAAGGTTGGGAGCTATTGCTATTCAGATTGCTGCTTTGGAAGCAGAGAAGGCAAAGATTAAAGCAAAGAAGGCTCAGTTAGAAGCACGAGTTGCTACTCATGAGCAGGATTGAAGTATCGGTACTGACTATGTTCCAACATAGATTTGTTGTTGGCTTCAGGGGGGAGCAATTTTTTTATTGCTATTTGGTGTTATTATGTGTTTGTTTATTGCCTTTGCATATTCATGGCCCTGGGGGGGAAATATTTTGGAGACTTTTGGATATTATTTTTTCTTACGTCTATAATCTGAATTTTGTATGGTTTTCTAGTTTTCTTTTGGTATTCTTATAAATTCAGATTCAGTATTTTGTATATGTTCCTACATAAGTGGATTTCTGGAAGACTTATGTTGTGAAATTGGAAGTTTTTCTCCATGCTCTTAATTCCAAAATGGCTACGTCCACAAAATGCCAAAGGGGGAGATTTTAATGTCACGTGGTTTTAATTGATTATTTAGTTGGCCTCTGTGAACTAATTTGGAAAGGAAAAAACTTTCCATGTTGGAACATACGGAAAACTGAAGCCTAAAAGGATTAAGTCGATTGGTGATATTGCGTGGATATTGGCTTATGGAAGAAAGAAGATTATGCAATATATTATTTTAGGCATTTGTTAGAAGCGTACTGGGTTTATGGAAAGTCCCTACAAATATAGAATTTGATTTATGGAATATTTGAGATAAGGAAAATCCCTTTATTTATGTGATTTAGATATGCTTCAGAAGCAGATAAAGAATAGGAATATTGTGGGGAAAATCTTGGAGAGTTCCAATCTGCTCATTGGACTATATATATAGGACATCATTGCTGCATAACTTACGAACTTAATTGCGAAAACCTACACCCAGAATTTTTATCTTTCCGAGAGTACTGCGAGAGCAAGCATACATATGTTCCAAAATACGATAACCGGTTGATCAAGTTCAGAATCATATACCTTAATTCCTCTGGAGGAGGAGATCTAGCGTTGATGTGTTTCAAGGTCAGGGAGAGTCTGATTGAGGGGGATCAGTAATTAGGAGAGCTAGCAGAATTTACACGTTGTAATTAGATAAGATAAGTATAATTGTATGGTGTAATTTGTACTGTATATTTCTGATTAATGGACTCATTTTGAATTGGGACAGGCCCCGCAAATGTAAGTGGATTTCACTGAACTGCGTAACCAAGTCTCATGTCTTTATATTTTACAATATTGCATACTTGGTTAGATAGGTTATGTTAAAACACGGTTGTAATTACTGAATTAATTAGGTAAAATCAAATTTCAGGTTTAAAATCAAGAACCTTTTTGTCACACTATTTGAAAAGTTCACTGATTATATTTCAGTTATTATTTGGATTCGTTCAACGTTGAGGACAATTTACATTTTCCTTTTTCCCCAAAGCCCGGATTTCGTTTTAGCTGTTTAACATCATTTGGTGGAACTCTGTAATGAAGCCTTCGTGATGGTTTACAGGCAGAATGATTGATATTTACTTTTATTTTATTTTTTATTCTTAGTGAAAATTGATTAAAAGGGTTCCAATCTGTCGTATTAATAATAAACTTGCACTCCAACATAGTCTAAACCGGTAAATGATCAAAATCATATACCTCTAATGATTAAAATCAGGAACCTTCTTGCCACATTATTAAAAAAAGAAATTCATTGATGACTACATCAGTAATCTCAACTCAAAACTTAACATAATTAAACAAAAAACCGTTGAGGTGCTTCCAAACTGGATTCCGTAGCAAAGGCTATTTTATTTGATAGTAATTGAAACTATCTTTCATGATAACTGGAAGTGAACATTTGTTAATCAAACCATAAGCTTTGTAGTAGTTTTTATTTTTTTTGAAAATTTTAAAATTTAGGACTCCTGCATGCAAATATGTACAATATTCGTAAGTTAACGTGCGTGATATGTACATCAATAGTAAGTTAACGTGCATGGTGCATGCATATAAATTCTATGTTTATTGGCTGCACGTGAGTTCTTGTCTACCTAAATTTGAAACACAAAATCTAAGTACAAGTATGAAAATCAAACCATAAGCTTTGTAGTTGTTTTTATTTTTTGAAAATTTAAGAATTTAGGACTCCTACATGCAAATATGTACAATATTCGTAAGTTAACGTGTGTGATATGTACATGAATAGTAAGTTAACGTGCATGATGCATGCATATAAAGTCTATGTTTATTGGTTGCACGAGAGATCTTGTCTACCTAAATTTGAAACACAAAATCTAACTACGAGTATGGAAATCCTAAATGTAGGTAATTTTAATTAAGGATTTACTATATTTACCTTAATTAGTTTTAATTATCTTTAGTACTCGTCAACAATTCTTATATTCAGGATCAATCCACAACAAAAATTACAATTACATAAACACCTTGCCCAAAAGCAGCTGCTGCAGAATTCTGAATCGTACGCAACTATGGAAGTCTGGATACAAACTCAAATTATATGCACCTGCAAAAAATATATGAAACCTAATAAATGTTAAGCATTACTAGGTTTTATTAGCATAATTTATTAGCATTTAAAACATAAATAAGAGTAATGTACCGGTCCATCAAATCCGGATTTAAAAAATTCCAATTTTGGTCCAGATTTGACGTGATTCTTGAAACGTGAAATTGCATCAGGTTGGGCGTCCGTGCAATGGGGCACATAGACTGCACATAAGGGTTGTGCACAAACTGTATCATGCGCCCACAGTCCACACGTCTGTGAGCTTGCTTGCTAAGTGCTTTTGTTTAACTTTGAACTTTTATTTTTATTATCTTATCAAACATGTAGGTAAAATATATCTATATATATATATATATATACGTGTGTATACATGTATAAATATTTCAGCTCTGAATTTGTATCCTTCAGCAGCTCTTTTTCCCTTATAACTTATACCCGTCGTTGAATTTATGGGGATCTATAGTTGCTGAAGGATACAAATTCAGAGTTGAAATAATTTTTATACCTTTTCATTTCTCTTTTTTGATCTGTCATTTATGTTTCTTTGACTCGGCTGCTTTCTTGTCTTCTTTGGTGGTTACGAACCTCGGCAGAGTCAACATTGTGTTCACACGGGACATTCCCTACCAGCTCTACAACGTTCATTTCATGATACTCTGAGGCTCTTCAGCAGTTTCTTCATTTGACGATTCACTCTGCTCTTTTTGTTTGGTAGAAGCAGTAAAGATATTATTTTCATCTTTATCAAGGAAGAGGCAAACACAAGCACAAACATCAACATTGGAAGTTGGGTACTTAGACCTTCAACTCACGGGCATCAGATGAACGTGCAGGTAAATTCTAATGTTTATTTTCTTTATTGAACAGTCAAATCTAACAACACATTTACCTGACATATTAACGTATTCAAAAGCAACCAATCGCTTTTCAATTAGCACATGCCAATTTCTTTTCAAATAAGCAAACAACACTAAGAACACGACAATCACATATCTAATATTAACATAATAAGGCGGTCAATCGTCAAACATACCAAATGAAATAGACAATGTTTACCACAAAAATCCATTATGTTGAATTAGCCACATATAATTTAAAATTACTCTATATATTTTGTGTATTGTGCATAAGCTCTTTTTTTTCATAAGCTATTTTGTGTTATTATGCATAACCTTGAGCATACTAATTTATTAGTTATACTTTTTGGAGAAAATTATGAAAACCCCTCAAATCGAATTTATCAGAGATCAGACCATGACATTAAAAAAATTATTCCACAAATAAACCAAAACATTAAAAAATATGTGCATGATGCGTGCATAAAGAGGATAAATATTTTTCCTATTATACCTGATATATTGTCTACCTTAATTAAAAATTATGATAATTTTCCATATCATTTTATAAATATTTTTATGTAGAGCCTCCACAAAAATTAGTCTTGTTTTCAAAGTATGTCATTACTTGTGGGACAGATTGAAATAGAAAGTATTTCAAAACTAATCAGACAGAGGGAGTAGTATATATTAACTTAAACTATTAGAAATTAAAATATGCATAAGAGCAAAATACCGGTCCATCTGGTCAAGACCGAAATATTTGATTTTGGACCAGACTGGACGAGAATCTTGAAATGTCAGATTGCAGCAGGTTGGGTGTCCGTGCAACGAGGCACCTAGATTGCGCATAAGGGTCGTGCAACGATGTGTCGTGCGCCCACGGTCTGCACATCCATACACTATCTTGCTAAGTGTATTTGTTTAATTTTAAACTTTTATCTGTATTATCTTATCAAATATGTAATTATATATATGTGTGTAAATATATATACATATATATGTAAATATTAATCTATATATATATATATATATATATATATATGTGTGTGTGTGTAAAATATGTGTATATATATGTGTGTGTGTTTGTAATATATATATGTGTGGGTATATATGTGTGTAAATATATCTCTATATATATACACATTGGTGATAGACGATAGCATATCTAAAATGGAGAAAATAATTGAATCCCCTCAAATCAAAATTTATTAGAGATTAGATCGTGACATTAAAATTTTTATTCCACGAACGAGTTAAAACATAAAATTTATGTGCATGAAGCGTGCACATAGAGGATACATATTTTGCCTATTATACCCGATATCTTGTCTACCTTAATTAAAAATTATGGTAATTTGTCATATCGTTTATAAAAAAATTTATGTAGAGTCTCCCCAAAAATTATTCTTGTGGAGAAAGTAAAGTCAAAAGCTTATCAAGAGACACCTAAATAATGAAGAATAATACTTTAAAAACTGAAATAATTATTTTAATTGATTAAATTACCTTTTTGATTGGGTGTTTTTAGGCTAGCAATTGAATTGATTCGAGATATAAAGTTACAACCCAAGAAAAAATAGCTGAGGTTTTAAAATCTTCTGAGATCTAGCTGTGTACTAGGTTTAATCTTCCATTTTTAGTCTTGATACTAGTAGTTAGGTCCTCATGATTTGATCAGTAGATTAATGGGTGATATCCTTCTTGTTATTTTATACTGTCTAACGATCGAAGAAGCTGTGAAAACTAGTTTCTCCCCCTGATGGGCGACGTTCTTTTGGCATACTCCTAGGCTTTGTTCTTGTAGGATTTCGAGAATGGTATGTGGATGATTCGTAAATTATGAGTCCTCCAATATACCGGACCTGATCTGGTTAGGACCGAGACCAGAATTATTAAAACTCTTGGATTGTGAACTGGACCGATGAGGGGATATCTAGGACCAGGACAAGATTAGAATAATTCCGGTGTTTGACTGACTAGACCGGATTTTTGTAAACTTTAATTTCAACATTGAAATTTTGGTGTTGGAAATATTTTAGTCAATGTTTTTAGTCTTTAAAAGATAGTGAAGTGAAATTTATTAGAATAGTTCAGCACAAAATAATACTAGGTGTTATGAATAAGCCTAAACTGCTAGCATATTAGCTTTATTAACTATAATTTAAAATATGTACAAGAGAAAAATACCAGTCCATCCGGTCCGGACCGAAAATACTGATTTTGGATAGGAGTGGACCAGGCTGGGTGTCTGTGTAACGGGGCATCTGGACTGCACATAAGGGTTGTGTACGGACTGTGTTGTGCACCCACGGTCCACACCTTGACACGCTGGCTTTCTAAGTGTTTGTGTTAATTTTAAACTTTTATCTTTATTATCTCAATAATATATATATATATATATATATATATATATATATATATATATATATATATATATATATATATATATATATATGTGTGTGTGTGTTGTGTGTGTGTGGTAGACGATAGCAGACCTAAAGCGGACATAGTGGGGACTTCAGCTCTGCCAATCCTGAAATCTCTTCTTTCTCCATGTATGTTGGCCTTCAAAACAATTTTTGTCGGTCTCTATGATGTTATTACATTACCAACAGTCTCCATGATGTTATTACATCCATATGTCAATGACGTATTTTTTGGATACGAAGAAAAAGAATATTGGACTTTGATAGTTGGATGGTTTATAACGATTCATAATTTTTTTGCGGTGAAAGATCAAGCTGCGACTTTCATAGCAGACGAACTATACATTGCAATGTATAGGGAACTGTTTAGGAATTTCAATGGCTTATGCCCTATCTTGAAGGAAAGATCCTTAAATCTACTATATTTTTTAGTCAACTGCAAAATAAAATGTCAAAATTGGTAGGTGTTTTAATTGATGAAATAACCATATTAATTTGGTGTTTTTATGCTAGAAATTTAATTGACTCGGATTAGAAAGTTACAACTCGGGAAAAATAATCGAGGTTTTAAATTTTTTGAGATCTAGTTGTGTAATAAGTTTGATCTCAACTTTTAGTCTTGTAACAAGGAGATGGGTCCTCAGGATTTGATCAGTCGATTGCTGAATCATATGCTCCTTATTATTTTATCTCGTTTAACAACTGATGAAGCTATGGCGACTAGTGTACCCTCCACCTGATGGGCGACGCAATGGTGGCATACTCCTAAGCTTTATTTTTGTAGAATTTTGATAATGGTACATGGTAGATTTGTAAATAAAGAGTCCAATAATTTACTAGACCAAGACTGGTTAGGATCGAAATTGGAACGATAAAAAATCTAGGACTATGAACTGGACTTGTTAAGGGATATTTTGGACTAGGACAGGATTGTTATAATTCCTATGTTGGACCGGTCCTGACTGGTCGGACAAGATTATAGTATACTTTAATTTTACGTAAAATTTTGGTGCTGGAATTTAAAAGATATTAAAGTATAAGTTATTAGAAAAACTCAACAATAAGTAATAATAGCCGTTATGAAAAAATCTAAACTAGTATATAAAAGATTAAAATATAGGTCCATCTGATGGGGACCAGAAAAATATCATTTGGACCAGACTATACCGAATATTGAAGCATCATTTCGGTAAAGGATGGAGCAGGAGCATCCCCCGCATATTTGAACTCCTCTAGCTGTTTAAAGTCCATCCAAGGCTTCACCCAAACCTTAGCTTGGTACATCATCTTCTTTCCACCCTCAATCTTCTCCAGAACCAAGTGGTGCAGCGTACCAGCCACAGTTTGTTCTTCCAACTTTTCTCTGTATGTGCATCTTGAATTGATAATCGGATTTCAGGTTAATTAAACTAATCTAAGTTTTATATCTGCAAAACTATCCGAGTTTACCTTATCATTTTAAGATGAAGTTTTATTAGTTTAACCAGATTTGAATTTCAGTTTCACCTAAATTCTAAATATTTATGCCAAGTTGTTTAACAGTTTGGTGTTTAAAATGCAGAATAAAATACGAAGTGCACACACAACTTGGTTACGCAGTTTGGTGCAAATACACCTACGTCTGCAGGGCCTAGCCCAGATCAGAAACCATCCACTAGAAAGCAGTCTTTAGTACAAGAAGCTTAACTTAAATACTAATCCATTGCTAACCTATTGAGTGGATGTTGTGAGATCCCCTCACTGCCAATCCTACGCCGTTGAACTCTCACGATTAACACGTCTCTCTGGATCTCCTCCTCCCGAGGAATTAAGGCTTCCTTGTTTCTGATCTTTACCAACTTGGTCGGTTGATTTGACAAACCTCCAAAACCAGAGACGAACAACTCCAACAACGTATCTCACGTAGAGATGAAAACTTGGTTGCCTCGTCACAGTTTGCGTTGTATCTCTTCTCTTTTATCACCTACGCACTCCTTCCTTGTGCGTAACTCTTTCCTTGTCTAACTCTACCAAGAATAGACTTCTAGACTAAGGAAAGATCTAATCCTAATCTGTTTTTTAAATGGACAATCCTTTATTAACAGGACTTGTACCATAAATAAACTACTTAATTAATTCCTAACTATTACAAGGAATATTTGTTTACCAGAAATAGGTTTCCACCAAATCACACATTGATCTCCACAATATTCTGTTCTGATCGCATGATTTTCCTCCATAATTTGCTCCATAAACCGTGGCTAAATACTTGCTGTCCAGAAACCTGAATTGTGATGGTGTTAGAACACCACTTCACTAGTTCACACAATATGCCACAACTGAGTCCAACGCTCCTGGACTTTACAATCTCCCCCTTGGCATATTTGTGAATTCATCAGCACTGGATTTCGACCTACCAACTCCCCCTGAATTCAACACCACTAAAACTACCAAGAATTCAGACATGACAAGTCATACAGGTTTACTAAATGCAATAATCAAATTCAGCAAGCAAACACACATAAAAAAATAAGTCCATCTAGTTTTCTCCCCCTGGATTCATTAATGTGCCAAAAAAAATTTCTTTTTACTCCTCAGCAGTTGCATCATCATCACCATGATCAGCATCATCGTCAGTAGCATCAACCGAAACATCATCGTCACCATCATGCGCCTCTGAAACATCCTGGGTTGTTGCAGCCAACAAGACTTCACGCTCAGCATCCAAGGTAGCCAACTACCCCTGAAGCTTTACCATAATAGCCTGATGTCGTTCAATCCGTTCCTGGCATGCTCTAGCTCGAGCCTCAATAGCTTTCAACCGCGCCGTACTAGCATCCGAGCAAATCACTTCCGGAGAAGTCCAAGGCAAGTCCTTGATAATTCGACCACTCAGCGTCCTGAGTGTCGGTTTTAAGGATTGAGTAGGGATCCACTCATCAGAGTCCCTTATAGCTGCTCCCCCTTTTTGCAGCACCGTGGTGATCACACACGGATGTAACAGAGCTTCCTTCCTGGTCTTGCGAGCACAGTCAGTGATATCATTAAAAATTAATCTGCCCATATTTACCTTACGACGCGCTCCCAAACTGTATAGTAGTGTAGCCATCTCTTTGGTGACACTCGTGTTATTTACTGAGGGAATCCAATTATGCACGGCAACCACATACAAACAGTAATACCTGGATGTGAGGTTAGACGCAGTTATCTGCTGTTGACCAGTCTCAGGCCATGAGCTCTCCACTCCACCAGTAAGCTCTACAACCACCTCATCATAATTCTCTGGCATCTGGTGTTGGAACACCGGTTGGCCATACCTTGACGTGCTACGCTTCAGACACTTGTTCACCACCTCTGGTGAAAAATCAATAATCTCCCCGCACACATAAACCCTATGAAACCAGGGTGATTCTTCATCTTCACACTCAGCTTTCAGATTCGAATAGAACTCCAGCACAAGTTGCTTGTTATAGTCACAGAAACAGGTAGCCGCCTTAAACACCTTGAGATGGTGCAAATAGTCTGTGAATCCACATTCCTTATATTTCACAGCATCAGCTGGCCTTTCCACCAATATCTTCCTGTCACAGATAACCTCCCACTTTTCTTGACTTGCATCATCAAAGAATTCAGGGCTAATGGCTTCACTCGCTTCAGGTGCAAGTTGTGCACTACACTCAATTGTCTCAGCTTGTCTTTGCTGTCTGTCAGCACGTAGCCTCTTCAGCTTCTTCCCAATCGGTTCATCGCTGTGCTCACCTACTTCTATAGTCTTATCCCTGCATCACTTAGAGTTTCGCACACCCTTGGAAGATGAGGCCACACTGCCCCTGGCCTTCTTTGAACTCTGAGTAACAGGAGTTCTCGCAGACTCTGGTGGTGTTTCATCACCCACCTTCCTACACTTTCTCTTTGCCCCACGTGTCTTTCTGGTCTCGAGTGGTATTTCAACACCAACACCAGTACCCTCTAAGATGCCTTCACCATTGGCTATCTCAGTCAACTCTGCCAAGTTTTCAAGGTCATTCCCCTCAGGATTTGGTTCCCTATCAGCAAAGTCCACATCATGTGCTTGATTCACAGGTACCTGGTCATCAACATTGGAGGTCACATCTGGTGTTTGAATACCAGAAACAGTCCTATCATCACACTCTGGGTTTTCCACAGCTCTATCCTCATCTTCTTCATTTTCATAAACTGGCTCCATTAACTCTGACACAGTCTCACACATCACAGATGCACTCTCAGGTTCCTTCAACATAGACACTGTTTCAACTTCAACATCTCCCCCTGCATACGCTGTCTCCTCATCACTGTCACTGATTTCCACCACCGGAATGGGAAATTGTCTTAGATATTCTTGAAGCAAGAACAGAGGACCATTAAAGTGCTCCAACTCCATGCCTTTTGCTTTGGTAAAATCAGTGGACTTAACCACTTTGACCCAGGGATGCACCACAGCATCATCCCTCATACTCCTAATGACTGGCCTGTGCAATGAGGCTATCCTCGTATAGATTGTAAAATAACTATGTACTTCTTTCCCCACTCTGTATTGTTCACCGAAATCAACCCCAACTAAGGTAGCATGAAAATCACTGATCTTATCAATTTGCCCAATACTACCAGTTAATAGTTTCTCTAAATCAAACCCATTAACTTTTCCATGCAAGCTCTTAAACTTCCTAAGATCAACATAATCTTGGTTCTGGACCTTCCATTCAAGAAACTCAAGAACTGAGCAAAAATAAACTCCATCAACAACAAAGAAGTGATCAAACCTGGTCGCCGGTCGTCGACGATTGACTCCGTCCCACTTTTCCAACCTTTGTTATCGACCTCCACAGCACTCATTCAAGTCCACATCCGAGTCAAGTTCTTCAAATTGCTAATTTTCTGGAACTCGCACACTAGAGAAATGTCCAAACCATTTCTTGAAGGTAAAGTTCACCATTGTCGATGGGTTTTGTGTGGGCTATGTCATTTGTGGGATTTTGAAGATTTCAGGTCGCCAAAAAAGCAATTGCGCAAGCTCTGTTCTAGGAAGATGAACAGTTGGGAAGAAATTGAATTTGTGTGGGAATCGAACACTTGTCTCTTTCACGGTCTTTTTAGCAAACCAAAACCCCACATCTTTTTCCTACTGGGCTCTGACCGATCATGCGCACAACCAAGCCCATCATCACAAATTTCTAGCCCATGTTCAGCCCTTCTGATCTACTTCTGCATTAAGTCATCTGTCCAGTAACTTTATCCCATAGTGTTTAAACACCATCACTTTATCCTGTGGTGTTTAAATACCAACTCACCAAATTTTTGGTATTTTCTGTTTTTCTATTTTTTTATTCAACTGTATTTAAAGGAAAATAGTAAATAATACAACAGGATAGACAGATCTGGGCACCTTACATTCGACACACTCCCAAGTGCTGTCTGAGGCCTTCAAAAGTCTCACCATCCAGAGGCTTCGTAAAGATATCAGCAAGTTGTTCTGATGTTGGAACATGATGAACTGTGACTTCTCCCTTTTCGACCAAATCCCTAATAAAATGATGTCGGATATCGATGTGCTTTGTCCTAGAGTGTTGCACAGGATTGTTGGAGATATCAATGGCGCTTTTATTATCACATAAGACTGTCAAACTCACATCATTGAATCCATAGTCTCTCATCATCTGCTTCATCCATAGTAACTGCGCACAACAACTCCCTACAACTAAATATGCTGCCTCAGCCGTAGACAACGATATAGAGTTCTGCTTTTTACTATACCAGCTGACCAGATTTGAACCAGCAAAGAAGCATCCACCAGTGGTACTCTTACGATCATCAGCATTCCCGACCCAGTCAGAATCACTGAAACCTACCAACTGCGAATCCTTTTTTCTAGAAAACCACACTCCATACTCCACTGTTCCAATTTTATATCGAATAATTCTCTTCACAGCTGACATATGTGATTCCTTTGGATTAGCCTGGTAGCGGGCACAAATGCCAACACTCAAACAGATGTCTGGTCTACTTGCAGTTAAATATAACAGGCTGCCAATCATACTCCTGTATAATGTTTGGTCAACACTTTGACCCAGATCATCTTTTGTGAGTTTATAAGTGGTAGCCATTGGAGTACGCACTGCCTTTGCACTTGCAAGTCCAAATCTCTTGATCAAGTTCTCAGCATATTTCTGTTGGCTAATGAAAAGACCATTCTTCTCCTGAGTAACCTGCAACCCTATAAAATATGACAATTTTCCTACCATACTCATTTCGAACTCCTTAGTCATTAAGTCAACAAACTCCTTCACCAATGCTGAAGAGGTGGATCCAAAGACAATATCATCAACGTAAATCTGTGCGATTAGAATATGTGTCCCCTTATATCGCACAAACAGTGTACGATCCACTCCCCCTCGACGATATCCCTTCTGAATCAGAAAGGTTGTCAGTCGCTCATACCATGTACGTGGTGCCTGCTTGAGTCCATACAATGCTTTATTCAACCGATAGACATGGTCAGGAAAATGTGGGTCTTCAAACCCCTTAGGCTGCTCCACGTAAACTTCCTCCTTTACTAGACCATTCAGAAATGCACTCTTGACATCCATCTGATGAAGTGTAAAGTCCAGAATGCATGATACTGCCAACATTAGCCTAATCGACTCCAATCTGGCCACGAGTTCAAAAGTTTCATCGAAGTCAACTCCTTCTACTTGGGTGTACCCTTGAGCAACGAGTCGCGCTTTATTTCTTGTGATGTTACCATCTGCATCAGATTTGTTCTTAAAAATCCACTTAGTTCCGATCACATTAACATCAGCAGACCTCGGGGTGAGATACCAAACATTGTTTCTTTCAAATTGCTGCAACTCTTCTTGCATCGCCAAAATCCAATACTCATCAAGCAGGGCTTCTTTGTAGTTTTTAGGCTCAGTGAGGGAGATAAAACATGATAATCCTGCCAATTCTCTGTAATTTACCCGTGGCTTATCCCGTAACTGTATGTATTTGGCTGGACTTTGTTCAGATTCATGTGTTACTGTTTCCGATGTTCCAACACCGGTTGACTGTGCTGGTGTTTCAACACCAGTAGGATTCACTGTGTCGAGGATATCACTTTCACCCATACTATATTCCTCTGAATCATCAACAATCACATTAATAGACTCCATGACTGCTCCAGAGCGTTGGTTTAGAACTCAGAATGCTCGACTGGTAGGAGAATAACCCAAGAATATACCGATATCACTTCTAGACTCGAATTTAGCCAAAGGTTCTCAGTCCTTCAGAATATAGCACTTACTCTCAAAGACATGAAAATACGATACATTTGGTTTCTTCCCTTTCTATATTTCATATGGTGTCTTCTCAGTAAACGGACGCAAGTATACTCTGTTGATAGTGTAGCATGCTGTGTGTACCGCCTCAGCCCAATATCTAGCATGAATTTTTCTCTCGGCTAGCATTACTCGTGCCATTTCCTGCAGCGTCCTGTTCTTTCTCTCTACTATACCATTTTGTTGAGGCGTTATGGGGGCAGAGAACTCGTGGTGTATTCCAAGTGTCTCGTAAATATCATGAAACTTAGAATTTTTGAATTCTTTTCCATGATCACTCCTGATCCGTGCAATTCTTTCTTGGGTGGTTCCCTTTTCTACATGTAGCCTGTGTGCCAAGGTCTTGAAAACATCCACGGCCTCTGACTTCTCTTTGAGAAATGATACCCACATATACCTCGAGAAGTCATCTACACATACGAAAATATACTTCTTCCCTGCCACACTAGGGGTGTTGACCGGCCCCATTAAGTCCATATGCAGGAGTTCCAAAAGTCTTGACGTTGAAACATCGTGTACCGCATGGTGTGGTATTCGGATTTTCTTTCCTTCTTTACAAGACCCGCAAACAGCCTCCTTGTTGTCACTGATTTCAGGAATACCTCTAACTGCATTCAGTCTAGAAATGTGTGCTAAGGATTTATAATTTATGTGCCCCAATTTTCTGTGCCACAGAGTACTGACTTCTTTTTTCGAGCTAAAGCAGGTGACATCTTGATCGAGCAAATAACAGTTATCCATTGATCAAGATCCAGTGAATACTCTAGTTCCATGGTTTACTACACATTTCTCCTTGTCGAAAAACACTGTCATTTCATTGTCACATATATGACTAATGCTCAACAAGTTTGCTTTTTGTCCTTCCACCAGTAATATATCTTGGAACACCGGGAGCCCTTTGATGGCTAACTCACCCTTGCCGATTATTCTACTGCGTTTCCCATCACCAAATCTAACATATCCACCAAATCCAGGTTTGAATTTTTGCAGAAATTTAGGGACTCCAGTCATATGCCTTGAACAAGCACTATCGAAATACCAGGAATTTCCTGTATGTGCACCAAAACATACGAAACTTGAAAAACAAACATCTTGAGATTTTTGAATCCACACCTTGATTTTAGGTCGAGTCATGTTATGCGGCCTTGGGTTGACACGTGTGTTCAGAATTCTGGTTCTGTAGCCTCCAGTGTTGAAACAACGCCCTGTATCATATCCTGGCATGGTGTTGAACCATCGATCTGCTGAGTTAAAGGACAGTGTCCTAAGTAGCTTAAAACACCTATTTCTCACATGCCCTTGAGCTCCACAGTATCCACATCGTCTGATCCTTTTGGTGGGGGCAATTTCTCTCGATTATTCCTGGAGCTCGTGCACCTTGATCTGCCTTGTTGCTCCATGAGTTCACCGGTGAAGATTCTTCATAGCCAATTCCATATTTGGTCGTCTGTCCCATTCTTAGACAATCTTCGAGCTTAGCTTTCCCTGTATTGAGACGTCTAATAGCTTGTTCTGCTGCCTATGCTTGTTGCACCATTCCAACAAATTCCTTCATGATTCTTTCAAGTTCGCTGATCGCCTTTTCCTTTTCACGTTCCTTCATTTTAGCATTTTCAATCAATCTCTTGTTCTCGGACTTGAGCTCTTTGTTTTCATCAGCCACTTTTAACCACATCTTGTACATTTCCATGCTTTCCTTGTGAATGTCATCATCACTAATGCTCCTAGTCTCTTCATCTGAGCTACCACTCTCACTTTCATTCAGCACACTGACTCCTTCCTCGAAAGATTCTTCTAACTCCACCACTGAGACACCGAAAGCAACATGATTGGTATACTCCTCTCCATCCTTACCATCATCTCCTTCATCATCATCACTCCAGGTTGTGGCATACAATTTTCCTTGCCTTTTAAGTGTATTGGCACACTCAGCGTGTATGTGCCCGAAACCTGCACATTCTCTACACTGGATTTTCCTGTTCAGGTTTGGATTTGTTGATTTGAACTTTGGTGTTTCAACACCAATTGCTTGGCCAAATCTTGGAGTGGAGTTTGCGTTTGGATTTTTGCTACCACTTGACTTCTCGTGTGGCTTCCTTCCTATCTTCTTCATAAAACTGGAAAAGTTCCTAGTTATGTTGGCAATTTCAGAGGTTATGCTTGAAAAAGCCATCTCTTTCTTACCTTCTTTTGTTTGCAGCATTTCTATCTCATAGGATTCCAGTGATCCCATAAGTTCATCAAGCGTCATTGTCCCTATCCTTCTATTTTCATTAATCGCTGTGACCTTCATGTTGAAACGTGGAGGTTGTGCTCTCAAAACCTTTCTTACAAGCTTGTGATCTTTGTACTTTTTTCCAAACTGAAAAGCTTTGTTGGCAATATCTCGGACTCATCCATTGAACTCAGAGATAGTCTCATCTTTGCGCATCTTTAGATCTTCAAATTTTGCCGTGTAATACTGCAGCTTTGATTCTCTGACGGAGCTTGTCCCCTCATGATAAGTTTGTAACACATCCCACGCATCTTTAGCAGTCTCACAATTTGAAATCATCTTAAACTGATCTTCATCCACTGCCGTAAAAATGGCATTTAATGCCTTTGAGTTGGACACGTGTGCTTTGTGCTCCTCAGCAGAATGTTTAGAAAATGGTTTAGCTGTCAATGAGCTTGATCCCTCAGCTTCGGCTTCTGTAGGTGGAGTGTACTGATTTATAACATTATTCTAAGCTTGATCATCTAGTGCTCCAATGAACACTTTCATGCGTGCCTTCCAGTAGGCATAATTTCCTTGTTCCAGCAACGGTGGTCGCGTGACCGAAGCTCCCTCCTTTGGTGCCATGGTGAAACCTGATCTCACTCTCCCTGTTTAGGGGTCAGTAAGTGCTGAGCTCTGATACCAATTGAATTTCATTTTCACCTAAATTCTAAATATTTATGCCAAGTTGTTTAACAGTTTGGTGTTTAAAACGCAGAATAAAATACGCAGTGCACACACAACTTGGTTACGCAGTTCGATGCAAATACACCTACGTCTGCGGGGCCTAGCCCAGATCAGAAACCATCCACTAGAAAGCAGTCTTTAGTACAAGAAGCTTAACTTAAATACTAATCCATTGCTAACCTATTGAGTGGATGTTGTGAGATCCCCTCATTGCCAATCCTACGCCGTTGAACCCTCACGATCAACACGTCTCTCTGGATCTCCTCCTCCCGAGGAATTAAGGCTTCCTTGTTTCTGATCTTTACCAACTTGGTCGGTTGATTTGACAAACCTCCAAAACCAGAGACGAACAACTCCAACAACGTATCTCACGTAGAGATGAAAACTTGGTTGCCTCGTCACAGTTTGCGTTGTATCTCTTCGCTTTGATCACCTACGCACTCCTTCCTTGTGCGTAACTCTTTCCTTGTCTAACTCTACCAAGAATAGACTTCTAGACTAAGGAAAGATCTAATCCTAATCTGGTTTTTAAATGGACAATCCTTTATTAACAGGACTTGTACCATAAATAAACTACTTAATTAATTCCTAACTATTACAAGGAATATTTGTTTACCAGAAATAGGTTGCCACGAAATCACACATTGATCTCCACAATATTCTGTTCTGATCGCATGATTTTCCTCCATAATTTGCTCCATAAACCGTGGCTAAATACTTGCTGTCCAGAAACCTGAATTGTTATGGTGTTAGAACACCACTTCACTAGTTCACACAATATGCCACAACTGAGTCCAACGCTCCTGGACTTTTTGTGTGTCCTTGTGGTTTTCTCTTCGTTTTTTTTCCTTTGCTATTCTTTCTATCTGGTATGAAATCTATCTGCGACGTATATAGTTCTGTGGAAAATCGTAGTTATTTGATGTTGTTTCAGTGGATTTTGCATCAAACTGCTGATTTTGTGTATGTTCATGGTGTTTTCAATCCTACATATGAAACTCTGATACACACGTACATTATTTTATACTAATTGTCGAAAACTCTTTGGCTCCTTCTGGTTAGTTATTTCTGAATGCACAATATATCCAGATTGGTTTTTAGATGGAATGTCTTTGTTGATGTTACATAGATTAATGATTTTCACAGTGGAGTAAAGGGTTCTGGAGAGTAAATTTATTTGATTTCTACATGTGCTCTATTTTATTCAATACGATTTATTTTTGAACATGTTAACATTTAGACTAGGTCAGTTACTAAATCTTTCAGTTCCTATCAACCATTTATTGATAAATATTATGTTGATTCATTGATAGTTATTCACTGATCTGTGGGTATACTCAGGAAAGGATGATGGAAGATGACAGGAGGCGAGCTCAAATGGTTTTCAAGACAGTCTCAAACATTGATGCTGGCAAAGCTAAGTATGTAGCAGAATTTATGAAACAACATCCTGCGCAACTATATCTGATTCTATTCATTTTAGGGTAAGTTGTTTGCATGGGCCGAACTACCATGGCGCGAGGTAGGGTTTCAGCCCTACCGGAGATTCTGGCTGGCGCCATGATAGTAGTGGTGAGTAGCGCTTGCCCTACCGGCGGTGAGGGATTTGTCCCCCGGCGACTAGTGTCAGAGAAGAAGGCCGCTCGAGGCCTCCTTTTTTTTGCCCAAACTTTACCAAAACGATGTCGTTTTAGTACAAGTCAAACGACGTCGTTTTGGTAAGTACTAAACGAAAAAAATATTGATAATGAAAAATCAAATTTTAAGTAGTAGGTTTGTTTGGATTGGGCGAGAATGACCCAATCCATAATCAGAAATTGACACTGCTCTAGAATAGAAGTGGCGCGTCTCCACTGCTCCAGCCTCCAGCCTCCAGCCCTACTCTATATCAGCCCCACCCCACCTGAAAAAAAATTCAAGTTCCACCATTGTTCACATCTGATAAGAAATAATGAATTTGTCTTCTATACATGGGTCCAATATACTGTTCTTAGTCTCCTTTTTCAAATTAAATAAGAAATAATGAAATGGTCTTCTTAATTTATATAATTACCACAAATTTCTAGTACTCCATATGTGTCAGCTAAGATTGCACTCTTGCTTTCTACACATTGTTTAAAATATATGTTTGACCATTAATATGTTTACTTACGTATACTAACGGAAAACAAAAAAAATGATATTTAGAATCTACTTGTTACAACGAATTGAGAAATATCATATATAATAATATTGTTGTTTATGTAATCATTCAAATATATCGTCAAGCTTTGATAGAGAATAGTGTTCAAAAAGTAAGAGTCCAAGTTCAGCTAGGACAGGGGGAGTAGCAGTCTCACTACAGTTATTATGATTTATCATTTTTATACTTTGTCTAAAATTATTCTCATTTCCATCCACTTATTTATATTATACTTTTATTTTAGTTTTAATATTTATTTTATGCACAATTACTTCTCTAAATTATTACTTTTCCAATAAAAAGTAATATTTATAATGAGAAAGAGAGCAAAAATGCAACATTTGATAAATTTCTTTGATAACCTTTTGAAGTGGTAAACCTAAACTTTATATGCATACATCATGCTCAATAACATATGATTCTTGTAGATATCATGCACGTTAACTTAAGTGTGAAGAAATGTGTGGTTTCACCCAATTTTCCATGAACATTCACTTCTTTGGAGGATAGCAAAGACAATCATTCAAAGCATTAAATTGCAACACTATTCTCATCCCCTGCTTAGCAAGTTGAAGCATTATTTCTTTGACTATTGGGATTCAACTATCATGGTTTTTTGGCAAGAACCATTTGGAAGTAATGTTCACAACCCATGCTTGAAGCAAGAAGGAGGATTTCTTGGGATATTGGGATAAGTTTGTTTCAGAGTTCTTGGCCATTGGTGAACTTGGAGTAGTATAAATAGGGGATGAACTTAGTAGTTCAAACACACTTCAATCATAGCATTCCTTTGCTACTTGCTTCCTTCTCCCCTTTAGCTCTCCTTTTGTAGTTGTGAAGCCAAAACCCTCATCTTTATATTTTGCCACATAATTCCTTCATAGGTGATAGGCAAAGCTTTGTTATACTTTCTCCACATATGGTGAAGCTTCCGGTCTCATCCGGCCGTGGATGTAGGTCAACTTGACCGAACCACATAATCCTTGTGTCCATTATTTCCTTTATTTTCTTTACGTTGTCTTTGTTATCCATCTTTTTGGGCTAATAGATATCTCGTGAGATTCGTATTCCTAACAAATTGGTATCAGAGCCATATCTCATTTTTTATCTATTAGCCATCATGACAGTAATAAGGACTTCTATTGAAAAGTTTGACCGGAGTGTAAAACTTCGGTATGTGGCAACTCCAGATGGAAGCCATCCTAATCCAAGATGGATGTGAGCTAGCCCTTAAAGGAGTGGAGGAAAGGCCAGCGGACATGTCGCCAGAAGATTTTGGTGATCTAGACAAGAAGGCTAGATCAGCCATTATTTTAAATCTCTCTAACGAGGTTTTGCAGGAAGTTGCTAGTGAGAGAACTTCCAAAGGTATGTGGGATCAGTTGAAATCTACATACATGAATAAGACAATGGAGAATCGCCTCTATTTGAAACAAAAGTTGTACATGTTGAAAATGGCAGAAGGTACATCTATACAATCACATCTTGATAAATTTGATTCCATCATTTTGGATTTGGAGAATGTAGATGCTAAAGTTGATGAAGAAGATCAAGCCATTTTATTGCTATTTCCATTCCCATGTCCTTTAAGTATTTTTGAGATACTATGATTTATAGGAAAGAGTCGGTCTCATACAATAGTATAAAATCTGCATTAAAATCTAAAGAGCAGATTGATAGGGACATTACAGGGGAATCGAGTGGAACTCATCACTACCACGCGAAGACACCGTTAGCACCGGTTGTTTTGGTTCCTAGCATCGGTTTTTTGGTGGCTAAAAAACCGGTGCCTAAGTAAGCGATGCTACGTTATCACCGGTTGAAACAAAACTGGTGCTAAATTTATTTTATTAGCACCGGTTATATATTGCACCGGTTTAAGTTACCGGTGCTAAAATGTACCATATTACCACCGGTTTTTTGTAACCGGTGCTAGAAAAAATCGGTGTAAATTTTGTATTTATAGCACCGGTTATACTACCGATGATATATAAAATTTTGTCGCACCGAATTTGTTAGCACCAGTAATGGAACCGGTGTTAAATCTTTATATCTCATACCTGTTTGTGGGTAGGTAGCACCGGTTTTTAAACCGGTGACAGAAAAATAAATTGCACCGGTTAAAGTTTAGCAACGGTTTTGGAACCAGTGTTAAATCTGTATTTACAACACCGGTTTGTAGGTAGCACCGGTTTTTAAACCGGTGACAGGAAAATTAATTGCACCGGTTATAGTTTAGCAACGGTTTGGGAACCGGTGATAAAAAAATAGTTTTATTGCACCGGTTATATGGTAGCACCGGTAAAAAAACCGTGGCTAGATTTGTTTTATGTAGCACCGGTTATGATCGCACCTTTTATGTAGTAGCAGTTTTGAAAGCGGTGCTACCAGTGTTAATTTTGCACCATTTACTTAGCACCGGTTCTCTAATCGAAAAAGCCAGTGTTAAAAGCGTGAGTAATTATTTGGTCACTGTAAGCTGCAGCGTTCATCTTCTCACAGCCAGTTCCTTTTTTTCAAGGCATGGTACCCAATATTTGTTTTGCGTAGTAACAGAATGGTGCACGAAGACAAATTGAACAAATTCGGAGCCACAGTGATGCATAGACAAGAAAGTAGGTTGAAGAACGGATTGAATCCGATGAAGTATAATATATGACTAGTAAGAGAAGAGCAGGAAGTGTTTTGTAGTGTCCTAAGATACTGAAACCCCCTGCAGCGTCGAATTTGACGAGTATCAGATGAGATGGCCAATTACCTTTCTTGTAACAGATTATACTGACCACTATCCGACGACTTGTGCAAGTCCTTGTATGATATTTAATTGAGCTATGCATTTTGGCAGAGTATTTTTTGCAAAAATACAAACCCATTTCACAGCAATACTCCGCAGTTCATCCCTCCCCAGTGGAGTGTAATCTTCCGGGAATTGCTGAAACAATGCATTAAATGACATGTTAAGAGAAGGATGTAAAATGTCAGGATGACGAATAAATAGAAGAAATATAGGAAAACATACGGGAATAATGTCAATGTCCTGTACGTTCCTGACAATTTTTTCCATGTAATACATGCAATGGTACCCGCACTCCCAAGTACTACTTTGTATCTTGTGCTGATGATGCAGAAGACAATTTGTTGAACCGATTACGAAGATGAAAATGACACGTGAAATATGAAGGTATGAGATGATACATACACTGATATTTATGACATCCCAAGTGTAGTTGGAAGGGTAGGACCTATTTTGTTTGGAATTGGACCGTCGATATTTTGTTGCAATCCTACAATATAGATGGTAACCTATTGTTGTCAACATGAGGAATATTATTTTAAGGATTTGGGGTTCACACAATATATGATAATATACCGGGTAACAGTAATTGTAAATAATTGAGCCAAGAGAGTGCGAAACGTACAAGAATGCAATTACGGGAACAACCATTTTTGGAAAACATTGAAGCTGAAGGAAAGAAACGAATGTGTTCCACTTACAAATGAATCATTTTAAGGCATGATCTATTTCATTTGGAAATTCCCCCAGTCATTGAGTCGATGCAATAGACTCGATCGATTTCTGGTACGAAGACAAGCAAAAACCATTGGTCCCTATGGGAAAAAGGGTAAAACAAAAGTACTTAAGATTCAAACAAATAAAATCACAGCACACGGTTGCTTTCGCTTCCATGTGGCCGGGCATAGCTACTCGGAAAACGAATGGAACTTACTCTCGATTGTATGGGAAGATGTATATCCTCGCTTCATTGCGGCACATGACAGCCGAAACCTCGCCCGCAGTCAATTCCACCCTTTGATTTGCCTTCTGAGCCATGGAGTTCGAAGTGGCAGGAATAAACTGGACGTGGCCTCCACGTACCATCCCATCACAGAGGTATCTTGCAAATTAATATGGTTAGTGAAGCAAATATAATGGTACTTGTATCTATGAATAATGAAAGCATGCACTTCTTACGATGCCCATATATCAAGTTGGCACCCACTGATCCACTCCATTTCATCATCTGCGTCCAAGCTATTCATGAACAGTCGTATCTTGTCAGTGAATATGGCTGCGTAGACTTCTTCTGATCCGAACACCTTTGCGCTGAAATTGATGCGGAATATTTTGTCTGGTCCACATATTTGTGCAGATAGCCATAAAGCCTCATTAATCTGGTGAACAGCAGCGATGCTTTCTTGGTTTTCCATAGCTCCCTAATCATTACATTCAAAATGTAATGATATTAGTTGTAGAGTATTTTTATGTAATTCAGTAGTAGACGGTAATGTTAAGGCTGAATTGAGTTCTCACAAATATGTGTTCGGGAGAAATCGACGAGGGAGGATTTCGTTGCCCATTCTCCGGTGATGTAGTTTTTTCTTTTGGTAGTTGCTAATGGGTAAAATGTTAGTGATGCGTAGATAGAAAATCATTCGGAATGAAATAGCATGGGGGGTATGTACCTCTCCTTTTACCGATCGAGCGGCTACCTCTCCCAAAGGAGTAGGTTCCTTAGGCACTGGTGTGAGGTTTGTTTGAGGACTTCCATTTTCGTCAGCCACCATTTCCTGCGGCGGCGGTTGCTGCTCATTCTCCTACGTAAGAATATGAATAACATATCATGTAACTGTATTAGCAAGAAATATATGTATGAGCACCGATTAGAATAAGAATAAAATTATCACACCTCATCATCCTATTGCTCTATGACACTTATCAGCTTCTCCGACCATAGAATGTTATACTCGATGGCCTGAATGACAAACTCAAATTATTCATGTTTAATCGGCAAAGGTGCCTTTGGTATGATCACAGGTCCTTTTAGATTTACCCGCTCCCACTTGATGGGCAAGTCAGTTTCCGCTTCCTTCAGAAAGAATATACCGAATGCAGCTACCTCCCTCTCTCTATGATGGTTCAAAACATATAGGCAGCATTTTTTTCCTCTCTGAGAGATGAACTTAGAGATTGGGTAAATACATGGGTTGGGCAATAACTAATAAGAAGTAATGAACTTTACATGTAGCTGCTGAAGGCTGCCACGTGCTGTAGCTGTCATTCCCCAGCTGAGACTGAGAGCTACAGCGCGCTGCAGCTTCCAGCGTTCATCAGCAACGAACTGTATCCCCACAACATCAATCCAAAAAAGGAAATGGAAATCCATATACTACAAATCACATAGCCAGAACGGAACAAATACGATTGCAGTTCACGGTTTGGACTACCTTGTCATCCGCTGCAGTTCCTTGCGGGTCACTACATCCTGATACTGAAGGAATGAATACCCGGTTATCCTTGGTCGTTGGGGTGGAAGATGTAGCGAGGAAATTATGGGCATCCAAGTGGGGGGGGGGAGGAATAGCTTTACCCAATTTCCCAGCTAGCCAATTTGTTTGGGCCTCAAGTAAAGCAACAAATGTTTCCCTGACCTCGATGACATCTGTTGGTTGTTTGTTTGAATTTGACATTTCCTCAGATGGTTTCGTGTTTGTGCTCCCACATCGACTAGATGCGTAACGGGTGACAGTCATATATGGCAGGGCCTCGTTCACCTTGGAGGTTGCGGAGCAACCCCTCCAACGACCCCCGTGATCCTTCCTACCCGTTGCTTGAACTAGAATATCTTCTTTTCCATGTATAACCAAATCTCCCTTTTCCTTCTTATCCAAAAGGTTTTGCTAAGAAACAAAGCAAATATTAACCATTTGATCGGGATAACAAGAAAGAATATCAATGGAGATAGATTCATTTATGAATTATGCTCACAATAGTGGGGGCTGCTCTTCACACGGAGTCGTTGGTGTAGGTTGATAATTTCTTGTCCCAGTTTGCTGCAAGGAACACTTCCGAGCGGTCCGGTTTGAAATCCATGCTTTGAACTAAAGCCTCTGCTTCTTCCACACTCTAACCTTCACCCAGAAGCGTCTCAATTGTAGCCTTTCTTTTCCCCTTCTCGAGTTCTACTGCAACCCTACGGTTCCCTCCACTCACCGTGTGATGGATGTAGTCCTTCTGTGAGGCGCTTAATTTTGCTGCATCACTCACCGCCTATGTGGACATCAGTATGTAAACTGCCAGCATGGTAGTGGCTAGGGGAAAAAAGACTGGAGGAATTACCTTGAATTCAGGGGTTGACCTGTGTTTCACAAACAGCTCCCACTCATTTTTGTCCATCCACCTATAGTCTCTCCATGCGCAAGAGCCCAATTTTTTTTGCACAATGTACTTTTTCGCCACCTTAGTCTTCCAATTCCTTCACTTTTCTCCTGCATAAATTGTCCATTTATTGCAGAACTTATTCATCTCATTGAAAGTCATTTTCGTTTGTATATCCCAGCTGATCTGGAGGAAAATGAGACATGTTGTTAGTGCGACATGTAACGAACTTGACATGAACAATGGAGGATTAGAACACACTTACAAGAATGCCTTCCCATGCCTCGTTCTTCACATGGTCTGGAACTGCTCTCCAATTATGCCACGTCCCGAAGCGGATTCTTCGGTGGAAGGCATAGCCCACATACATCGACCACCGACTACGCATAACTAGGGGTTCGAAGTCATCATCGAACTTGTCGAAGCTCCCACTCATGTCTTCTTTTACCCTAGTTTCTTCTGCGTCTCCGAACTTGTCTGATCCAGAGCAATATTTATGTGCATCAGCCCCTTCCTGGATGTCGTCGTCACAGTTGGCATCCTGTGGAGGGGTAAAACATTCATGGGCAACAGTTTGTCTACCGCCGGAGACAAACAATTTCTTCCTGGGCGGCGCTATTGAACGGCTTAATCTATATGGATGTTATTCATACACCTTAATTATATTAGAATCCATAGGCAAGCCTTCAAATAAGATTGATACTGCTGATCTTTCCTCTATTTTTACTGCTCTTCCGCGATGGCTACCATTTTTCCCAGTCTCAAGAGTGTTTCACATGGCGGATTCCCAGTTTCTAGCATCGAGCACTCGAGCCTGGAGCCCTGGAGTCCTCGACCACTCTAGCCTTGGAGCCCTCGAGCCCTGGATGCCTTCAAGCACTGGATCCCCTCGACCCTAGATGCCCTCGAGCCGAGAATGCCCTCGAGCCTAGAATACCCTCGAGCCCAGACTGCCCTCGAGCAATGGATGGCCCTGAGAACTCGATGCCCTCGAGCCTGGATGCCCTCGAGGGTGGATGCCCTCGAGCACTCGATCCCCTGGATCTTGGATGCCCTCGAGCCGAGAATGCCCTCAAGCACTTGGATGCCCTCGAGCATGGACTGCCCTCGAGCAATGGATGGCCCCGAGCACTTGATGCCATCGAGCATGGATGCCCTCGACCCTCGATGCCCTCGCGCACTGGATGCCCTCGAGCCTGGATGCCCTCAATCCAAGAATGCCCTCGAGCCCAGAATACCCTCGAGCCCAGAATACCCTCGAGCCCAGACTGCCCTCGAGCAATGGATGGCCCCGAGCACTGGATGCCCTCGAGCAATGGATGGCCCCGAGCACTGGATGCCCTCGAGCACTGGATGCCCTCGAGCGTGGATGCCCTCAACCCGAAATGCCCTCGAGCGTGGATGCCCTCGGCCCAAAATGCCCTTGAGCGTGGATGCCCTCAAGGCTGGATGCAAGTGAGCACTGGATGCCCTCGAGCCGCCAAGCACTTGACCGTCAACCCCTCGAGTCAAAAACTAAAAATTCTACTGGGCTAACATTCAGCCCAAAACAAATGTGAACTGCAGCCCAATCAGTATAAGGTGTGTGTGTATTAGTATTTCGCCCACAACCTCTCCTCTTCCATCACCTCCATTGGCAGTTCCCAAGGCCATTCCTCCGCCGTTCCCAAGGCCATTCCTCTGCCATTTCCTCTGCTAACCCCTGCTCCCTCCGCCTTCCACTAAAAAACTAGCGTCGTGCCCTGCTACCTCCGCCGTGCCCTGCTCCCTCCGTAGTGCCCTGCTCCCTCCACCGTCCACTTCTCTAGCCGCTCCCCTTGATTGGCCAAGCTGTGTCCGACCATCTTCGACTGTACACCAAACACCAGTCGTCAACAACCCGTACTCCCAATTAGGTAAGGAGATTATTTTGCTGAGATTTATTCAGTGGAAATTTTTTGTTCCTCATAGGTTGATTTCATGATAATGCCTCATTGTGTCAATGCCATCAATGTGCTCATGTTTTTGGCACAGGTGAACAATTTTGTGCGTAACCTCATTGTTTATGATATGTAATTCTGGAAAAGACAACCCGTGCTCGGATATAATATGATAATTTTATGCATGACCTGATTGTTCATGATATTTTTTCTTGCTCACGGGTCAATTTCATCATAATGCCTCATACCATTAATGCCCTCGTTCTGCTCTTGTTTTCATCATTGGTGAGTACTTTTGAGCATACCCTGATTGTTGTTCCTGACATGTGATTCTGGATGCATGGCCCATCGATTCACCTGATTGTTGTTCAATTCTTTTGCTTCTGTTAATATTATCAAAAAATGGGATTAAGTATGAGTAAACATTATTCCACATTCAGCCTATGAGAAGGAATGCTTAATTTAGAAGTAGTTGCGTCTGTATTATTTACCTTTATGACTGTGTCTTATTCACCGTGTTTCGTTCTGGCTGCCGTTAACACATTTAGTTTGACAGACATGGCTCCCAGAAAAGGTTCAACCAAGCAAAAGAACAACACCCAACAGCCCAGGAAAAAGCCAAGAGTGGTGGAAGGGGAGGACGTCGAGCACGAGACTCAGATTGTTCCATCGACTGAGCCCATACCAGCCGCAGAGGCGGACTGCACTGAGCATACAATTGACTACAAGGACTTCATCTCGAGGGGCCTCATCCTTGAGAGAGGGCTGAGGCTGGAAAAGCCCTTCAGGAACTATGTGAAGGAGCATGGCTGGGAAGGCCTCATCGCACAACCGTCGATGGCAAACCAGACCATGGCGTGTGAATTATTGTCGATGATGAAGTACAAGAATTCAGCAACTCTTTTCCTCCGTGGTCAGTTGGTCGAGTTGTCTTCGGATTTTATCAACACGTTCTACAGGATCCCGCCGAAGCCCGCCAGCTTGTACGAAGCCGCTGACACCGCAGTTGAACAAGCTTCATGGGAAGACATCATCATAGCAATCTATGATGACAGCACCGCAGTAATTCAGAATCTACCCCAAGAATGGTCCAGCATAGAGAAAAAGTGCTTGACTGAGGACATGAACGTGTGGTACAGTTTCATAGCTGCCCGGCTACTCCCCGTGAAATTGAATAGCGAGGTTTATCGGTCCCGTATGCTGCTGTTGTACAAGATAAAGAAGAACATGAGCCTGGATGTTGGGAGTACAATAATGGCATACATCTGGGATTGTGTCAATGCCCATAACTGCATAGGCTTGTCCTCACTCATCACTGCAATATGCGTGGAAGCAGGTTGCAGATTCAAAGATGATGACGTCACAGTGATGCCGAAGCTCCCTATAAACCCTCTCATATTCTCCAAGAAGAAGAACGTTGCTAAGTCATCGAGGGCGGCAACAAGTAAATCACCGAATGAGAGCTCGGATGGGGACTTGGCAGCATTACAAATGAAGGTGGATCATTTGGTGCGCTGGACATCGCAGGTTAGGAAGATCCTCATAGCCAGGTGTGGCGAGAGAATCAATGAATTGGGTCCAATCCCGACCTTTGATTCGCCAAGGCCCAACACGGTGGAGAAGAGGGCGCACAGGAAATGACTGCCCACAGTGACCTCACATCTGCGTATTATAACGGTTTTTCAGTTGCTAGTTTATTTTGCTTTCGAAATATACATTGCTACTTGTTGCTACTGGTTTTGCTTTGGATTTTGGAATGTTAGCTTTCAGGACACATAACGTATTTGAGCCGTTTTCTAAAACGACCTGCATGACTTGTCGTATCAGGTTCCTACCTGAGTAAAATTGCTGCTACGCGCTGAACCAGTAGAGCTGCAGCGCGCTACAGCTGGCAGAACCTATCATAGGAATAATTGTCCACTTTTTTTACCAGCCTTTACCAAAAACGCTGCAGAACGCTGCAGTACGCTGCAGCGGACTGCAGCGGACACAACTGAACCACTTGGTAACAAATTGGAAGATAGTTGTACGACAGTTGCCAGAGGCAACGAAACCCAACAAAGTACACGAAGTAAATTACATTTTAACTTCGACATCAATGCTCGACCCCCCTAGTCTACAACCAACTTCATCTTCTTCGATTGACTGTCTCTAAGTTCTCGGCCATCGTCATCTATCCAAATGCCATCTTTGTGTTTCCTCCGTAGGGCTCCCGCCTCAATCCCATTGTCACTAGGTAGAGAGGAAATAGATGGGAACTCTAACCTTTCACTTGTAACCTCAAAATCAATTTCATCGCGGAAAGAGAATTTTCTACCTTGCACCACAACAGACCAATCTACATTGGACGGGTCATCTACGTAGAAAACTTGTCTCGCTTCTTCGGCCAAAATAAACTGATCATTTTCATATGCCACACGAGTCGGGTCAACAAGGGTAAATCCCATTGGATCATCAGTTCGAACCCCAGCTGTGTTATCAAACCATTGGCACTTGAATACCGAAATCTTGAATTCTCCATAGTCAACCTCCTAAATCTCATCAGTAACACCGTAGAACGACATCACAGCTACGACTGGTTTTTTATCTTTCTTACTTGCTTGCCACATAGTCTCTGACTCAATGTATACCCCACAATTTTGTGTCGTGCTCTTCAAATCTTGGTCCCTAGTAGCGAAAGAAAAACCGTTGATGTCATATCCGAAATACCTCAAAACCGTGCAGTTAGGCTTCCTCGCAAATGCCCTAATTTTTGCGTCGTAATTAGCAACATTGCATCGGTCATATAACCAATTCACAAACTTGTCATTGTGCTCCAATTGGACTTTATTAGGGGGCTACGTGGGATGACACTCTTTTATCGAATGAAGGTGCTCAGTCACATAAGCAGTAGTCTCCAAACAATTCCTCAACACATACAAATGAACTGACATCAGATCACTATTCAATGGAGTAAATAACGTTCCCCTCGACCTCCCCCTTCCTCCCAACATGTCGATTCAAGGGCACCCCAAACTTTCGGTGTCCTTCCAAATAGGAAGTGAAAAATTCAATCACTTCTTCAGTAACATACCTCTCAACAATACTAGCTTTTGACCGACTCATACATTTCACGTACCCCTTAAAGACTTTCATGTGATGCTCGAATGGATACATCCAATGCATGCCAACTGGACCGCATATATGCACCTCCCGCACTAGATGAATGACCAAGTGAACCATTATATCAAAAAAGGATGGAGGGAAATACATTTCCAACTTGCAGAGTACAACAATAACATCTTTTTGTAGAACATCCAGATGGTCCCGGTCAATAGACTTCCGGCATATGGAGGTAAAAAATATACAAAGTCTAGTGATTGAGTGCCTTACGTCAGCCTCCATTACCCCATGAATAGCAATAGGTAGAAGTTGTTGCATCAAAACATGACAATCATGAGATTTCAACCCCACCATCCGACAATCCTTCGTAACTACCCGACTCACGTTCGATGAATAACCAATGGGGAACTTCACTGATTTCAAACTATCACAAACTGAGATTCTCTCCTCCTTAGACAAGGTACAAGGTGCAGGGGCAAGTACGTCCTCTTACCCTTCACTTCCGGGGCGAGGTCATTTCTGATGCCCATATCAACCAAGTCCAACCGGGCATTCAAACAATCTTTCATCTTCCAAGGAATATTCAAGAGGGTGCCTGATATGAATCTCCTTGCGAAGACTCACGATTTGCAGAATTATATCTTTGATCTGTGAAGGGATCTGCAAACCCGCACTATCTCGCACGAAATTCAGGAGTCTAGCCCTCGGGGTACGCCTAACTTCGACTTGCTCTCTAACTAGCCCTCAGGATTAGATTACAAGGTTTATTGATACTTAACTAGCCCTCGGGGTTAAGCAACAATGGATTAGCTCGCAAGCAAAGAGTATGAACTCAAAAGGTTGTATATTTGATTGATGAAAGGTTGTAATTTTCGTCCATAAGGCCTCCCCTTTTATAGGGTTACAATCTTGCCTCAAACCCTAATCACAAATGGAAACGGAATCGACTTATGGCAGCTTTAAGAAGCTAAAACCATATCTAACTAAAATACCTAAAATAAATGGTAATCTAAGGTAATCAGGTTGAATTCTTCAAGAAGTAACCTTGAAGAATATTTCCTTATCTAATCTTACCAAATATAATTCTAATCAGAATAAAACTGAATATACTAAACCTTAATGGACTGTATTTTTGAAATTCAGCTCTTCAAAGCCCACATGGCCGAGTTATCAGTCCAATAAACCCAAAATGACATTAATTTACAGTGATCACACTACCTCATTAAAAACCCAGTGGGAAAAAAGAGTATAGTGTTCTTCATGATGTCTTCAGTTCGTCGACAATCTTGAATAATGAATCCAAGATGTCGATGGTGACTCCTTCTTCAATTCTTCATCATAAAGGCGATCAATCAAAGCATTTAAAGCAGCATCCCTAAGCTTAGTCCTTGACCTAGTCATAGGTCCTTCCATGTCTCTTAGAGGATCTCGAACATATCCTTTAAATGTTTGATCAAGTCGTGGAATGTCTTCATTTATGGTGGTAGTCGTCTTGGCATCTCCATCAGTCGTCTTGGCATCTACATCAGTGCCTATCAAACTTTCACAAAAATTTTTCTCAATATGCATCACGTCTAGGCAATGCCTAACCTCAAGATGCTTCCAGTATGGTAGATAAAAAAATATTGACCTTTTCTTCCATGGCCCACCACAATTTCTTTTATCCTTACCTTTCCACTTTCCCAACACCACTCGTAATTTCTTAACCTTGATGTGAATCTGCAAACCAGTTAGTGGTGTGGGGGATTTCCTTCGTTCATTCCTGCCAACAAAATTGACCACATCACCCCGGTATTTATGGTTTCCGTTGAGCCATTTTCTATGGCCAAGATACACTGTCTTCCTTCCATGTCTAAGCTGTTTGAATTCATTCTTCTCCTCACAAATGGGACATGCATTGTGCCCCTTCACAGCATACCCAGAAAAATTTCCGTCAGCCAAAAAATCATTGATCGTGCAAAAAATCATGGCCCGCAGTTAAAACTCCTCATTCATATGGCCATCAAATACGAACACCCCTTCATCTGCCCACAATATCTTCAAATCTTCTATGAATGGTCTCAAATACACTTCAACCTCATTCCCAGGTTGTCTAGGACCTGAGATTAATATAGGCATCATAACATATTTACGTTTCATGCACAAATATGGGGGCAAATTATGTATAACCAACAGCACGGGCCACGAACTATGCTTCGATAACATATTACCAAATGGATTCATCCCATCAGTACACAATGCAAGGTGGAAATTTCTAACCTCTGAAGCAAAGGAAGGATATCGCTTGTCAAAATTTCTCCACTGTTCACCGTCCGCCGGATGTCTTATCTTGTCGTCATGTAGTCTTTCCCGCTCTCCATGCCATCGCAAGTTCTTTGCATCTTCTGAATTCGTGAATAACCCCTTCAACCTAGGAATTATAGGAAGATACCACATACACTTCAATGGGACCTTCTTCTTCTTCTTAGCCAAACACCCATCAACATCATTCGTCGCACCCTTATATCTTGCATTTTTGCACACGGGACATTCAACCGCATCTATCAAATCACTGTCATACAGAACACAATCATTTGGACATGAGTGTATTTTCTTGTATTCCAAACCAAGTGGACACAATATTTTCTTGGCATCGTAATAGTTTTTCGGAATTCCATTCCCTTCTGGGAACTTATCCTTCAGAATCTTCAGTAGTGAATTCACACTTGCATCACTCCAAGAACTTGTAGCTTTCAAATTGAAAACCTCCATCAAAAAAGATATTACGGTATCCTTACTTTTACATCCCGGATACAATGGCTTCTCTTTCTCGTCCAGCAAAGCACTCAACATTGTAGGCTTCCCCCTCAGAATCTCTCACAATGTCATCGAACATACCATCAACTTTACATTTGTCTCCATCTACCTTGTCAAACCCACCGTCATGTCCTTGCTCAACCTCTCCATGAAATGTCCATACAATGTAACCTCCGTCAAATCCGTTCTTCAATAAGTGAAATCTAACAACCCCACGATCGTCAAACCGTTCATGACACAAGCATCTTTTGCATGGACAAAGTATCCTCTCCTCCCGACCAAAGGCATAATCTAGAAACAAATCAATATGTTCACCACCCCCTCTAGCTACACTTGGACAGTTAACCATTTTTCCCCTCCATGCAAACACGGATTCTCGGTCCGTTGTATCTAAACAAGACGGAACACACCATTACACATATTTTCATTGGTCAAAAATACGAAAAATGAACACGATCTTTTTGCTACACAATACTAAACGTGTCATGCATGTCCGTGTATAAGTATGTGAATCAATCAACTGTATGTTCTCGGGAAACATATAAATATATATACCATGCATCTACCTATCAAACCAAAAATGTTCACATCAACACTCATTAATTTACACATCCCAAAACATGATTGATACTCAACCAACATAAGCTAGGAATAGAGAAACCAATAATAAATACATTAAAACTACCCCCAATTAATCATCCATTTATGGTTCTAGTTGATTGAAATTCCAAAAAATTAATGAATACTTACTTCCATGAGTCTTCATTTGTTTGAGTTATTGTACACCTTCCCAAGAAATCTACCATCTAATCATGGATGTTCAAGTTTGGAACTAATGGAAGAGTGTAAGTTCGGAGCATTAAATGCTCGCATTAGGCACCGGTTTTTGTCAATCGTACACCAAACCGGTGCTGGTTTTCCCACATTTTTCCACAAATGCATTCAGCACCGGTTTCTACATCCCATAACAGCGGTTTCTATAACCGGTGCCAAAAATGTATATCACGCCAGTTTTCTAGGTATCTTTGCACCGGTCTTCAAACCGGTGCGAATATATCACTAGTTTTCGTTATTTTTAGCACCGGTTTTTTGACCGGTGCTAAACCCTCAACGGTTTCCACAAAATCTAACACCGGTTTCCCGACCGGTGTAAAATAACACCGGTTTTATTTAAAAAAACCGGTGCAAAAATATTTTAAACTGGTGCCAGAATAACACCGGTTTTACACCCGGTGCTAACACTAAATAAACCATTGCTAAAACAAGATTTGCACCGGTTTCCATAATCGGTGTTAAAAAACCGGTGCTAGAGGGGGGTCTCTGTGGTAGTGCATGCTGAGGGTTTGTTTGTGAGAGGTAGAGGAAAAAATAGAGATTCTGAAGGTGGTAGATCCAAAGGGAGGTCGAAGTCTAGATACAGAAATAAATTTTGTAACTATTGCAAGAAAAAAGGGGCACATCAAGGCTGACTGTTTTAAATTGAAAAATAAAGAAAAATATAAAAATGAGCAAAATAGCAGCAATGTTGGTGAAGCTAGTGTAGCAGAAGATGAGAGTGATGGAATCATATTTGTGGCCATGGATAATAAATCAAGGTCGTCTAGTGAGTGGCTCTTAGATTCAGGTTGTTCTTACCACATGAGTTATGATAGGGGGTGTTTTTCCACTTATGAAGAATGTGATGGTGGAATTGTTTTGATGGGTAATAATGCTCCTTGTAAAGTTGTTGGTAGAGGAACAATTCAAATCAAAATGTACGATAGCATTATTAGGACACTCACCAATGTTAGGCATGTTCCTGACTTAAAGAAAAATCTCATCTCTCTTGGCACTCTTGATGCTCTCGGGTACAGATATTTAGGTGATGGTGGAACACTGAAAACCTGTAAAGGTGCTCTTGTGCTAATGAAGGCTTGCAGAGTTGGCACTTTGTATGTTTTGCAGGGATCTATAGTAACTGGGGTAGTGGATGTCTCTACTTCCTCAGATGAAGATATCACCAAATTGTGGCATATGAGGTTGGGACATATGGGCGAGAAAGGCTTAACACTGTTAAGCAAGAGAGGTCTACTTTGTGGTCAAAGTACTGGTAAGTTAGACTTTTGTGAACACTGTATTTTTGGAAAGAAGAAATGAGTTAGCTTTCGTTCACCTGCAGTTCATAAAACAAAAGATACTTTGGACTACATTCATTCTGATCTTTGGGGACCCTCTCGTGTTCCTTCTAAGGGTGGTGCAAGATATATTCTTACTTTTATCGATGACTATTCAAGAAAATTTTGGGTATATTTTTTGAAGCTTAAAAGTGATGTTTTCCTAACATTTAAACAATGGAAGACTTTGATTGAAAAACAAGCAGGAAAACAAATTAAGCGACTGAGGACTGACAATGGGTTAGAATTTTGTGGAAATGAATTCAATGAGTTCTACAAAAATAAAGGAATAGCTCGACATTGTACTGTTAGAATGATGCCTCAACAGAATGGTGTGGCAGAGCGGATATATCATACTCTTTTGGAAAGAGCTCGGTGCATGATCTCAAATGCCAAGTTGACATTAGACTTTTGGGCAGAAGCCATATCTACGGCTTGTCACATCGTCAACCGCTCTCCATGTGCACCTCTTGATTTCAAGACTCTGGAGGAAGTTTGGTCAGGTACTCATGCTGATTACTCTAATTTAAGAATATTTGGGTGTCCAGCTTATATGCATGTTAACGAGGGAAAGCTAGAGCCTAGGGCTAAGAAATGTATTTTCCTCGGTTATGCTTCAGGGGTGAAAGGATATAGATTGTGGTATCCTAATCCCAAATCACCCAAATTTGTAATTAGTAGAGATGTTACATTTGATGAATCTTATATGTTACATCCTGGAAAAGAGTCTTGTAATCCTTGTGATCCAGAAAAAGAGGATAGTGCACAAAAGAAGGTGGAGTTAGAGATTGGTGGTTCTTCCGGGAGAAACCCAACCCAAGAAGTGGTTGAAGAATCTGATCATGCACATGCTGAAGATCAACCGGGAGATGAGGATTATTCCATTGTCATAGATAGACCGAGACGTGACATTCGACCACCATTAAGGTATGCAAATTTGGTTGCATATGCTTTATCAGTGGCACAGGAAACAGGTGGAGAAGAGGAACCTTCCACATATTTAGAGGCAGTTTTCAGTGCTAATTCAGACAAATGGTTGGTGGCTATGAATAAAGATATGGAATCTTTACATAAGAATAGAACATGGGATCTTGTGGTGCCACCAAAAGGAAAGAAAATTGTTGGTTGCAAATGGGTTTTCAGGAGAGAGGAAGATACTTTGGCAGAATTCTTCCAAGCTAAGTCTTGGATGAATATTTACTTATCTAATCTTACCAAATCTAATTTTAATCAGAATAAAAATGAATATTCTAAACCCTAGTTAAAATATAACCAAAACTCTTCTAAGCCAACCTGGTCGAATTGGGTCTTATTCTGAAATGAAATAAACATAAATGATCAAACTAACTCATTTAAAAACTCAGTGGGAAAAAGAGTAAAATGTTATCCTCTTAAAATACTAAACTAAGAAAATTATAATAAATGAAAATTTTCATATCGTATCTTTCCCTCCGAGGTCAACAAGGTTTGTCCTTGAAACATTAACTATCATAAAAAATAAATGGAGATAAACGTCCCATGGCATCCCTGCGAAGTCCTGCTAATAAACAGTGACTGAACGCTGACTAGACAGTGACTGGAATGCTGATGTGGCACTTAACTCTTGAGATAAATAGAACTGGAGAGAACTCGTGATAAATTGAATTAACTCAAGATATAATAATCAGGTTATGAGTGAAGCTATGGATCTTCTTACTCGTGCGTGTGCATCATTCGCCTTCCAATGTTGTGCACGTGAGATGCCATTGCCTTAATGTGTGCTTGTACATGAAGAAAATGCATGTCTTCTTCTTTGCTAGAACCTTTCTCCGCGGACTTCTCTTCGCTGGAGTCACACGGACCCTGTAGCGCGAACGGAGAGTACTGACATAGAGGATTATTGGCTGTGGAGAACGAGGCTTGGAGAAAATTGAGGTAACGGAGCTACGCTAAGAAGAACGGTGGAGCTTAGATGGCGAATATTTGGTCGGAGCAATGATAAAGAATGCAGGTTCCTTTGACAGCGAGCTGATCGACAGTCAGACAGAAACGATAAGAGCAACAGTTGTGGATGATTTTGATCGATCTGTCGGAGATGGAGCTGAGTGGCGACGACGGTAAGTTGTCTAGTGGCGGCGGACTTCTGCGTTCTTTTGTTTTTTTTGTTTTTCTTAAGTAAAATTAGCAAGAATAGAACTCTTGTCTGTAGGTCGGTTGAGCGCCCACAAATAGATTTTCTTTCTTCGAAAATAAAAGCACGAAGACGAAGGTACCAACTGATTTCCCCCTACGATACAACTTGATGCTAACTGATGTGATGGTCACAGAAACATTTAACCTGGCTCTGATACCAACTAATATGAATCTTCCTGGGAAGACTCTGGATTGCGGAATTAAAATCTTTGGCCAAATGAAGGGATCTGCAAACCCTCACCAAGTCGCACAAAATTTAAGAACAACTAGCCCTCGGGATTGCCCTCAATCTTGACTTGCTCCCTCAATCTTGACTTGGTCAAAGAATAGAAATTTAGAGTAAATTAAATGATTCAATTTGCAGTTGTAGGATATCTTTTACAACTTATCAAAGTAATTAAAATATTTCCGGTCATGGATTCCTTGTTTTCCAACAATAGGATAGATTTTTGAAATTCACATAAATATAAATTACTTGAGGTTGATGAAGATTCATAAGAGAGTGAACAGAGGTCCTTGCTTAAACTTTAGGTTAAGAAGAGAAAAATATAGAAACAAAAGTAAAAGAAAGCTTACTTGAAAAGAAAAGGTAGAAAAGATGGATTCTGACCTATAAGCACAATTTTTTATCCAGGAAATGCACAATAATGAATTTTTTTTAAAGGGGTAACTTTTGGAAATTTTCATATCACAAAGTTTGCAACACATATGACAATTATCTTTTAAAAAAAACAAATTTAGGTTGACAAGATCTCGCACAAAAAAGAAATACACCAAGACTTTATATACACCATGCACGTTTACAAATGATTCTTGTACACAACTTCACATAGGTATTTTTGAAAAATGGAAATTTAGGGACGGGGATGGCTTGGGGACAACTGTGGTTTCTGGGTTCTTCTGACAATTTCTGGTGAAGGTTGATAAGCTTTTGGGGACGTTTCAGACACATATATGAATTAAATCTCGCATGGACAACAACCGTCCTCTAGTCTTGTTGAAAATTTGGCTCCAAATATAAGAGAATGGTCCAGGAATAGAAAGTTAGAGTAAACTAAATGATTGGATCTGCAGTCCTGGGCTATCTTTTATAGCTTATCAAAGGATTTCCGAAATTCCAGGTCATGGATTCCTTGTTTTCGAACAATAGGATAGATTTACAAAAGTCACATAAATATGAATTACTTGAGGTTGATGAAGATCCATAAGAGAGTGGACAATAGGTCCTTGCTTAAACTTAAGCATAAGAAGAGAAAAAGACAGAAAGAAAAATAAAAGAATGCTTACTTAAAGAGAAAAGTTGGAAAAGATGGATTTTTACCTATGAGCACAGTTTTTTTATAGAGAAAAAAAAAACCAATAATGTGTTTTTTTAAAAGGGT
This sequence comes from Rubia yunnanensis, assembly GCA_037428765.1. Taxonomy (NCBI): domain Eukaryota; kingdom Viridiplantae; phylum Streptophyta; class Magnoliopsida; order Gentianales; family Rubiaceae; genus Rubia; species Rubia yunnanensis. The sequence goes on from CM075068.1 coordinate 10,593,435, forward strand.
AACTTTTGGAAAATTTTATTTAAAAAAGATTAAAAATTTTGGTTGAGAAGATCTCATGCGAAAAAAAGAAATACACCTAGACTTTATATGCAAGTGTCGTGCAAGTTTATAAATGATTCTTGTATACAACTTCACATAGGTCTTTTGAAATAACATAAATTTGTGGATGGGAACGGCTTGGGGACGACTGAGGTTTTGGCGTATTTCTGACCGTTTCCGAGGAGGGTTGACAAGCTTTTGGGGACGTTTAGAGACAAATATGGATTTATTCTCGCGTACCCAACAATCGTCCTTAGGTCTTGATGACAATTTGGCTCCATTTATAAGTGTCTGGTTGAAAATAGAAACTTAGAGTCAATTAAATGATTGAATTTGTAGTCCTGGTCTATGTTTTTCAACTTATGAAAGGAATTCCGAAATTCGGGGTCATGGATTCCTTGTTTTCCAACAATAGGTTAGATTTTCGAAAATCACATAAATATGAATTTCTTGAGGTTGATGAAGATCCATAAGAGAGTGAATGAGAGGTCCCTGCTTAAACTTAAGCATAAGAAGAGAAAATGATAGAAAGAAGAGAAAAAGAAAGCTTACTTTAAAAGAAAAGTTAGAAAATATGGTACCTCTAAGAACAAAATTATTTTTAGAGAAAAGCACAATAATGTGTTTTGTTTAAAGGGGTAACTTTTGAAAATTTTCATATCAAAAATTTTGAAACACATATGACAACTATCATATTTATTTAAATTTAGGTAGACCTCGTGCACATAAAGCAATACACCTAAACTTTATAGGCACACATAATGCATGATTATAAAGGATTCATGTACACAACTTCACATAGGTATTTTGAAAAAGCTGCAATTTGGGGACGGCTGAGGTTCCTGGGTACTTCAGACTATTTCGGGGGAGGATTGACAAGATTTTAGGGACATTTCAGAGGCAGATATGGATTAATTTAATCTCGCATACACAATAACCTTCCTCCGGTCTTGCTGAAATTTTGGCTCCATTTATAAAAGAATGGTAGAAGAATAGAAACTTAGAGTTAATTAAATGATTGGATTTGCAGTCCTAGGCTATCTTTTACAACTTACAAAGGAATTCCACAATTCTGGGTCCTGGATTCCTTGTTTTCCGACAATGGGATATATTTTTGAAAGTCACATAAATATGAACTACTTGAGGTTGATGAAGATCCATAAGAGAGTGAATGAGACGTCCTTGCTTAAACTTAAGCATAAGAAGAGAAAAAGATAGAATGAAAAGTTGAAGAAAGCTTAATTTGAGAGAAAATTTGGAAAAGATGAATTCTTACCTAAAAGCACGTATTTCTAGAGAGAAAAGCACAATAATGTGTTTTGTTTGGATTTTTTATAAATTAAGTTTGAAATTATATTATTTTTTAATGTTTCTACCACTTTATAATATTCCTTTTGTCCCAGCTTAAATTACCCACTTACTTTATGACACTATTCTCTATCAAAATTTAACCGCATATTTGAATAAATATATGAGACATAATATTATTGTATGTGATATTATTGAATTCGTCTTAACAAGTTGTTTCTAAAAAGTAACTTTTTATTTGCCGTTATTACACGTAGCTTAATATATTAACGGTCAAACATGTCTCTCGAACGGTGTACAATGATTGGGCTGTAATTTAAGCTAGGAATGAGTGATTATGATTTTTAAAGTTTGTTTTTATTAATAATATTAAAATATTATTTTATTTTAGCAGGACCCATACCATACCCATAATTTTAAGTTTTGAATTTTGTCGTTTCCCATCCTCGTTCGTGTACCTGCTTATGCACCCGTCCCTGTCTCGGTGCTACATAGTCACCTTTCAACGCATATATACTTCTTAGCACCTGAATAGTCCCTCTCAGCAATAAGCTCGAGCAAAAGGAACAAAATTATCCCAAACTGCACTCCATTATAATTGATCATGATTACCATTGGAAATTTTAAAAATATATAACATTAAAGAGTTTTTCCACTTCAGATAGCCAAGATCGTATATACAAGAGCCAAAATATGCAGTTGCTACATGCATGCATAATGCACGTGTTTTAACTAATGTTGTACATATATGCAACTAGAGTGAAACTATTGAAATAAAATCATCTTGATTATTATTTTCCATATTTCCGTATGTTAATTATATGATAGAATTATTTTCCTCCCGTTGTTAAGAAAAGATCAAGATTATAGTATTGATCTTCTTTTTGACCGATGTGTAGTTTTCTTTATATAAAGCACATACATTCCTTCATTGTAATAAATCATTTACCAAAATAAAAACCCAACCTTCTAAGGTTTTTTCATGGTATCAATTTTCCTTCTTCATCAACATTATCATCATCACATCTTTTACCATGGCGGAAACAGCAACCGAGCCATGGAAGAATTCAAATAATTCATTATTTCTCCACCATTCTGATCAACCAAGGCGTTGTCTTGGTGTCGTAGCAATTGGTAGAAGAAAACTTTTCTACTTGTCAAGAGTCTATAGTGATGGCCGAGTATATAGTGATGGCCTTAACCATCAACAACGGGAGGATTTGATCTGGATTTGACCATCATAGAGAAAAATTATAAGATTATAAACTAAATATATATACATAGTAAATATGGATTTGATCTCTTAATTACTCGAATTCTATCTAATATTATTTTAATAATAAAATAGTTAAACATTATTTTAAAAATATATCCTCTAATATTATAAAACTAATAATTGTTACGTCATGTACAAGTTTTATTTAACTAGTTAACATTGATGACTAAAATTCTACGAAGTGTAACCATCAAACCAATTTTATTTACATCATATCAAAATTTCATTAAAAATTTTACACATGTAAATTATATTAGATAAAATCCGTTGAATGCGTTATCTTCATTTTTTTTCTTTAATTCAAATACATAGGACGTTCAAAATAAAAATAAAAATAACTAGAGGATGCATTCCCTGAATGCGTCCTCTTCATTCACGTTAAAAAAAAGAAAATCAAATAGAGGATGAATTCACTGAATGCATCCTCCCCAATATGCATCTGGGTAAAAATTTTCATCTCATTTGCATCTGGGTTGAAATCAATAACCTCAGAAAAAAGAAAGCACTACCCTATCTCATGGAAAACAAAGAAGTAAGACACTATCTACCGTTCGAGGAACTCGAGATGCAGGAAGATAACACCATTGTTGCATTCAATGGAAAACTCAGGGACATCTCCAATATGGTATATCTACTTGGAAAAGACTACAAAGAGATGAAATTGGTGAAAAAGACCTTCAGATCACTTCCTAAAAGTTTTGCAATGAAGGTTGTAGCAATATAAGAAGCAAGAGATGTAGCCACCATGAGTTTAGATGAATTAATGGGATCATTACAAACTTATGAGATGACATTCCAACACCTACAAAAAGGGTCCAAAAGGAGTTGGCGTTCAAAATATCGTCATCAAAGGACAATCATGAATCTGACAGTGATGATGAATTTGAAAAACTTGCACTTATCATGAAAAAATTCTCAAGAATACTAAAAAAGTAGTATACAAGAATCTCGGGAGATCTTGTCTACCTAAATTTGAAACACAAAATCTAACTACAAGTATGGAAATCAAACCATAAGCTTTGTAGTAGTTTTCATGTTTTGAAAATTTAAAACTTTAGGACTTCTACATACAAATGTGTACAATATTCGTACGTTAACTTGCATTATATGTACATGAATAGTAAGTTGACATGCACGATGCATGCATATAAATTCTATGTTTATTGGCTTCACGCGAGATCTTGTCTACCTAAATTTGAAACACAAAATCTAAGTACAAGTATGGAAATCAAACCATAAGCTTTGTATTAGTCTTTATGTTTTGAAAATTTAAAATTTTAGGACCCCTACATGCAAATATGTACAATATTCGTAAGTTAACGTGCGTGGTATGTACATGAATAGTAAGTTAACGTGCATGATGCATGCATATAAAGTCTATGTTTATTGGCTGCACGCGAGATCTTGTTTACCTAAATTTGAAAAATAAAATCTAACTACACGTATGGAAATCCTAAATGTAGGTAATTTTAATTAAGGATTTACTATATTACCCTTCATTAGTTTTAATTATCTTTGGTACTCGTCTACAATTCTTATATTTAGGATCAATCCACAACAAAAATTACAATTACATAAACACCTTGCCCAAAAGTAGCAGCTGCAGAAGTCTAAATCTTACGCAACTGTAGAAGTATGAATCGTACGCAACTGTAGAAGTCTGGATACAAACTCAAATCATATGCAACTGCAAAAAATATTTGAAACCTATTAAATGTTAAGCATTACTAGGTTTTATTAGTATAATTTATTAGCATTTAAAATAAACATAAGAGTAATGTACCAGTCCATCAAGTACGGATAAATTTTTTTTCCAATTTTTGTCCAGATTTGACGTGAATCTTGAAACGTGAAATTGCATCAGGTTGGGCGTCCGTGCGATGGGGCACATAGACTGCACATAAGGGGTGCACAAACTGTATCATGCGTCCACGGTCCGCACGTTTGTGTGGTTGCTTGCTAACTGTTTTTGTTTAATTTTGAACTTTTAGTTTTATTAATTTATCAAACATGTAAGTAAAATAAATATATACAAAGAAAAAGGCAGAACCCCATAAATTCAACGACAAGTATAAGTTATAAGGGAAAGAGCTGTTGAAGGAAACAAGTTCTCTTTTTTGATCTGTCATTTATGTTTCTTTGACTCAGTTTCCTCATTTGATGTTCTTCATTTGATGATTCACTCTGCTCCTTTTGTTTGGTAGAAGAAGTAAAGATATTTTTTTCATATTTATCAAGGAAGAGGCAAACACAAGCACAATCATCGACTTTGGAAGTTGGTTACTTAGCCCTCCAACTTATGGGCATCAGATGAACGTGCAGGTAAATTCTAATGTTTATGTTCTTTATTGAATAGTCAAATCTAATAGCATATTTTACCTGACGTATTAACGTATTCAAAAGCAACCAATCGCTTTTCTTTACACATGCCAATTTCTTTGATGATAACCGTTTAAAGTGGTAAACCTAAACTTTATATGCATATATCATGCACATTAACTTATGATTCTTGTACATATTATGCCCGTTAACTTACGATTCTTGTACATATCTACACATAGGAATCCTAAATTTTTAAAAATTTTCATAAAAATTAAAAACTACTACAAAATTAAGGGTTTGATCATTAACAAATGATCATTTCCAGTTACCATAAAAACTATTTTGTTACTATCAAATAAAATAATTAAACTAACAGTGACAATCCACCATAGTTTCATGTACAAAAAACCGAGAGAAAAAGCCACAAGTCCTAAATTGCATTCCATTATAATGGATCATGTTTTCGATTGCAAAGTTTTGAACATATATGACATTGTTTAGAGTTTTTCAATCCAAATCGACCATATCTTATATACAAAAGCCAAAATTAACAGCCTACATATGCACGCATCATGCGCGTGTTTTAACTACGTAGAAATGATAAAAGTTATAATTTCCTTATACATGGAGGTAATGTATATCAGCAACCACAACATTAACAAATAAACTGGCCTAGCAACTTTTAGACCCGAGATCCCACCATCATCTGTAAAACACAGCAGAAAGTGGAAATATCTTGTTCTGAATCAAGGGCGTCATCGAGCACAAGTCATGGTTGGCTGAATGTCATTTGCGCGTTAGCCAGACTTTGTGAAGTTCATATTTTACCTTATCTTGCAGCTCCAACATGGTTTGATCAACTTCTCTTCCAAATGTTTTCAGTTTTACCTAGTACTAGTAGAACCAATTCCGTTGAGAGTTGGCAGTCTTTTTTCGGGTTCTTTTGATGATTCCTGGAAGGTTTGGTTTTAGGACTCAGGACAATGTTAGTGAGTTGAAAGGTCTACTGTAAGTGAATTTTGATAGGATGCTCCTGATTATGAAAAGAAGACTGTTAAATTAAAGCATAAAAAAATATTTTTGTTACTTTTTCTTTAAAAAAAAAACATCTAACAAATATCATATACTTTAAATTTAGGTTACAATATCTTGTGCACTAAAAATAATATACCTAGACTTTCTATGCACGCGTCATGCACGTTTATAGGCGATTCTTGTACACAACTTCACATTGGAATTCTGAAAAAACATAAATTTGGGGATGGGGCGGCTAGGTTTCCAAGTATTCTAACCATTTCTAAGGAAACTAGCAAGCTTTTGAAGACATTTCAGAGATGAATGTGGATTTAATCTAACGTACCCAACAACCGTCCTCTGGTCTTGTTGACAATTTGACTCCATTTATAAGAGAACGGTCGAAGAATAGAAACTTAGAGTCAATTAAATGATTGAATTTTCCATCCTGGAATATCTTTTATAAATTATCAAAGGAATTCAAAAAATCTGGGTTAGGGATTCCTTGTTTTCCAACAATAGGATATATTTTCGAAAGCCACATAAGTATGAATTACTTGAGGTTGATGAAGATCCATAAGAGACTGAATGGGAGGCCCTTGCTTAAAATTTAGCTTAAGAAGAGAAAAATACAGAAAGACGGGTAAAAGAAAGCTTACTTCAAGAGAAAAGTTGGAAAAGATGGATTCTGACCTATAAGCACGGCTTTTTCCCCAGAGAAAAGAACAATAATGTATTTTGCTTAAAGGGGTAACTTTTGGAAATTTAACATTAAAAAGTTTGAAACACATATGACAACTATCATATTTTTTAAAGATTTTGTTTGACAAGATCTCGTGAACAAAAATAAATATACCTAGAATTTATATGTACGTGTCAAGCATATTTATAAACAATTGTGATATGGATCTCCTTGCGAAAACTCTGGATTACAGAATTAAAATCTCTGACTGAATGAAGGGATCTACAAATCCTCACCAAGTCGCACAAAATTCAAGAACAGCTAGCCCTCGGGATTGCCCTCAATCTCGACTTGCTCCCTAACTAGCCCGCGGGATTAGTTCACAAGGTTACTGGTACTTAATTAACCCTTGAGATTAAGCAACAATGAAGATAGCTCGCAAGCAATGAGTATAACTCAAAAATTGATATATTTTATTGATAAAAGTGTTTGTAGATCTCGAACATACCCTCTATTTATAGGGTGAAAATCTCGGCCAAAACCCTAATCACAAACAAAATCTGAATCAACTTATGGCAGCTTTAAGAAGCTAAAACCATATCTAACTAAAATACCTAAAATAATACATATATGGCCGAATTCTTCCAAGCTAAGTCTTGGATGAATATTTACTTATCTAATCTTACCAAATCTAATTCTAATCAGAATAAAAATGAATATTCTAAACCCTAGTTAAAATATAACAAAAAATCTTCTAAGTCAACATGGTTGAATTAATGGGTCTTATTCTGAAATGAAATAAACTACAAATGATCACACAACCTCATTTAAAAACTCAGTGGGAAAAAGAGTAAAATGCTATCCTCTTAAAATAATAAACTAAGAAAATTATAATAAATGACATTTTTCATATCGTATCTTTCCCTCCGAGGTCAACAAGTTTTGCCCTTGAAACATTAACGATCTTCAAAAATAAATGGAGATAAACGTCCCATGGCATCCCTGCAAAGTCCTGCTAATAAGCAGTGACTGAACGCTAACTAGACAATGACTGGAATGCTGATGTGGCGCTTAACTCTTGAGATAAATAGAACTGAAGAGAACTCGTGATAAATTGAATTAACTCAAGAGATAATAATCAGTCATGAGTGAAGCTATGGATCTTCTGACTCATGCGTGTGTAGCATTCGCCTTCCAATGTTGTGCACGTGAGATGCACATGCCTTAATGTGTGCTTGCACATGAAGAAAATGCATGTCTTCTTCTTTGCTAGAACCTCTCTCCGCGGACTTCTCTTTGCTAGAGTCACACGGACCCTGTAGCACGAACGGAGAGTACTGACATAGAGGATTATCGGCTGTGGAGAACGAGGCTTGGAGAAAATAGAGGTAACGGAGCTACGCTAAGAAGAACGGTGGAGCTTAGATGGCGAATATTAGGTCAGAGCAATGATAAAGAATGGAGGTTCATTTGATAGCGAGCTGATCGGCGGCCAGACAGAGACGATAAGAGCAACAGTTGTGATATGAATCTCCTTGCGAAAACTCACGATTTGCGAAATTAATATCTTTGATGTAGTGAAGGGATCTGCAAACCCGCACTATCTCGCACGAAATTCAGGAGTCTAACCTTCGGGGTACGCCTAACTTCGACCTGCTCTCTAACTAGCCCTCGGGATCAGATTACAAGGTTTATTGATACTTAACTAGCCCTCGGGGTTAAGCAACAATGGATTAGCTCGCAAGCATCTTGCAAATGGTTTGTTAAGCTAACCAGTGCCCCTTCACAAGCCGGATTTGAATACTCTTTGGCTGACTATTCCATGTTTATTCAACACCAAAAAGGTACATTCACAACCCTCCTCATCTATGTTGATGATGTTATTATTACTGGGACTGACTTGCAAGTTATCAAATACATCAAACTTTTCCTTGCAACCAAGTTCAAACTCAAGGACATGGAACCTCTCAAGTATTTTCTTTTCCTCGAAGTTTCTCAATCAAAGAAGGGTATGGCCCTAAAACTCAAGTACGCGCTCGGGATCCTTGATGACACCGGGTTCCTTGGAGCCAAACCGGCCACTGTCCCTCTCGATAATAACCTAGCCCTTGGAGGTGAAGATGGTAAATCTTTCAATGATCTTTCTATTTATTGTTGGTTGGTGGGCCGTCTCACTTACCTTATTATCACTTACCCCGACCTTGTCTACATTGTGCACATTCTTAGCCAATTCATGACTGCTCTACACCAGCCCAACCTAGATGCAGCTCACCAAGTGCTTCGGTAAATCAAAGGGTCCCCGGGGTAATGTACTTTCTTACCCTCTGTTGGCCACCTTCACTTGACTACATATTGCAATGCCGATTGGGCTTGATGCCGTGATACAAGGAGATTCATCACTGGTCATATTGTTTTCTTTGAACGTGCCCCTATCTCAAAGAAAATTCTATATTTGGGGTTACAGTAACTCTAGGTGGATGCAGTTAGGGAGGATGCATTCCCTAAATGCGTCATCTTCATTATTAGTTTCTTAAATTTTGGAAAAATAGAGGACGCATTTAGCGAATGCGTACTCATCATTTTTGGGTTTTTTAAAATTTGGAAAAATAGAGGATGCATTTAGCAAATGCATCATCGTCATTTTTTTTCAAAAATCCTGCTACCTTAAACTTCTTCGAACACCATCCGTAACAGCAGTCAATTATACATTGGAAAAGAAATTTTTTAAAAAAATTGGACGCATAAGAATAAATGGTAAATAAATCTACACACAACAACGAAATATCTTATCACTACTATTAATTTTAAACACATCATATAATACAACATCTACAAATGATAAAACTCATTAAGTTTTTCAAACCTTTCTTTGCAATACAAATAACCGAAAAGGTAAATTTCTCATCCATAAATTAAATAATATTTAGCCACAAAAATATTTAGCAAATATTATTTAGTTTAAGAAATTCATAGATTGATGGATGCCATGTAAAATAAATATACTTGTGTGTTAGTCAATTTTTTTTGAATATTTAAAATTTTTGAAATAGAAATACGGAAGGTAAAGTTAAAAAAAGTAAATTATTATTTTAAACATAAACTTGAATTGCATAGTAATATATTATTCTACGTATAATCTTTTTAAAAATATTATATGATTATAAACTTATTATATATACATAGTAAATATGGATTTGATCTCTTAATTACTCGAATTCTATCTAATATTATTTTAATAATAAAATAGTTAAACATTATTTTAAAAATATATCCTCTAATATTATAAAACTAATAATTGTTACGTCATGTACAATTTTATTTACATCATATCAAAATTCAAAATTTCATTAAAAATTTTACACATGTAAATTATATTAGATAAAATCCGTTGAATGCGTTATCTTCATTTTTTTCTTTAATTCAAATACATAGGACTTGCAGTAATTTAGAGTAAATTAAATGATTGGATTTGCAGTCCTAGGATATCTTTTACAACTTATAAAAGTAATTAAAAAATTACTGATAATGGATTCCTTGTTTTCCAACAATAGGGTAGATTTTTGAAAGTCACATAAATTTAAATTACTTGAGGTTGATGAAGATCCATAAGAGAGTGAACGGGAGGTCCTTGTGTAAACTTTAGGTTAAGAAGAGAAAAATACATAAAGGAAAGTAAAGGAAAGCTTACTTCAATAGAAAAGTTGGAAAAGATGGATTCTGACCTATAAGCACAATTTTTTATCCAGGAAAAGCACAATAATGCATTTTTTTAAAGGGGTAACTTTTGGAAAATTTTATATCAAAAAGTTTGCAACACATATGACAATTATTTGTATTTTTTTAAAATTAGGATGACAAGATCTCATTCACAAAAAGAAATACACCAAGACTTTATATGCACCCGTCATGCACGTTTAAAAATTATTCTTGTACACAACTTCACATAGGTATTTTGAAAAAATGGAAATTTAGGTACGGGGATGGTTTGGGGACAACTGTGGTTTTTGGGTTCTTCTGACAATTTCTGGTAAGGGTTGACAAGCTTTTGGGGACGTTTTAGTCACATATATGAATTAAATCTCGCATGGCCAACAAATGTCCTGTAGTCTTGTTGACAATTTGGCTCCATTTATAAGAGAATGATCCAAGAATACAAAATTAGAGTAAATTAAATGATTGGATCTACAGTCCTGGGCTATCTTTTACAACTTATCAAAGGATTTCCAAGATTCTGGGTCATGGATTCCTTGCTTTTCAACTATAGGATAGATTTATGAAAGTCACATAAATATGAATTACTTGAGGTTGATGAAGATCCATAAGAGAGTGAATGGTAGGTCCTTGCTTATACTTAAGCATAAGAAGACAAAAAGACAGAAAGAAAAGTAAAAGAAAGCTTACTTCAAAAGAAAAGTTAGAAAATATGGTACCTCTAAGAATTTATTTTTTTAAGAGAAAAACACAATAATGCATTTTGTTTAAAGGGGTAACTTCTGAAAATTTTAATTTCAAAAAGTTTGAAACACATATGACAACACATAAAGCAATACATCTAAACTTTATATGCACGCATAATGCATGATATAAAGGATTCATGTACACAACTTCACATAGGTATTTGAAAAAGCTACAATTTGGGACGGCTTGGCTTGGGGACTGCTGAGGTTCCTGGGTACTTCTGACTATTTCTGGGGAGGATTGACAAGATTTTAGGGACGTTTCGGAGGTAGATATGGATTAATTTAATCTTGCACACCCAATAACCGTCCTCTGGTCTTGCTAAAAATTTGGCTCCATTTATAAGAGACTGCTAGAAGAATAGAAACTTAGAGTTAATTAAATGATTGGATTTGCAGTCCTAGGCTATCTTTTACAACTTACAAAGGAATTCCAAAATTCCGGGTCCTGGATTCTAGATATATTTTCGAAAGTCACATAAATATTAACTACTTGAGGTTGATGAAGATCCATAAGAGAGTGAATGAGAGGTCCTTGCTTAAACTTAAGCATAAGAAGAGAAAAAGACGGAAAGAAAAGTTATAGAAAGCTTACTTCAAGAGAAAATTTGGAAAAGATGAGTTCTTACCTATAAGCACGTTTTTCTAGAGAGAAAAGCACTACAGTGAGTTTTGTTTTATTTTTTATAAATTAAGTTTGAAATTATATTATTTTTTAATGTTTCCACCACTTTTAATACTCCTTCTATCCCAGCTTAAATTATCCACTTACTTTATGACACTATTTTTTATCAAAATTTGACTGCATATTTGAATAAATATATGAGACATAATATTATCGTATGTGATATTATTGAATTCGTCTTAACAAGTAATTTCTAGAAAGTAAATTTTTATTTTCCGTTATTACACATAGCTAAACATATTAACGGTCAAACATGTCTCTCGAACGGTGTGCAATGATTGGGCTGTAATTTAAGCTGGGACGGAGGGAGTATGCTTTTTGAAGTATATTTTTATTAATAATATAAAATATTATTTTATTTTAGCAGGACCCTTACCATACCCATAATTTTAAGTTTTGGATTTTTTCTTTTCCCATCCTTGCTCGTGTACCTACTTATGTACCCGTCCCTGTCTTAGTGCTACATAGTCTCTTTCAACGCATATATACTTCTTAGCGCCTTAATAGTCCCTCTCGGCAATAAACTCAAGAAAAATGCACAAAATTATCTCAAACTGCACTCCATTATAATTGATCATGATTACCATTGAAAATTTTTAAATTTATAACATTAAAGAGTTTTTCCACGTCAGATAGACAAGATCTATATACAAGAGACAAAATATACAGCAACTACATGCATACATAATGCACGCGTTTTAACTATTGTTGTACATACATGCAACTAGATTGAAACTATTGAAATTAAATCAGCTTGATTATTATTTCAATATTTCCTTATGTTAATTATATGATAGAATTATTTTCCTCCCATTGTTAAGGAAAGATCAAGATTATAGCATTGATCTTCTTTTGGACCGATGTGTAGTTTTCTCTATATAAAGCACTTACATTCCTTCATTGTAATAAATCATTTACCAAAATAAAAATCCAGCCTTCTAAGGTTTTTTCATGGTATCATTTTTCCTTCTTCATCAACATTACCATCATCACATCTTTTGCCATGACGGAAACAGCAACCAATCCATGGAAGAATTCCAATAATCCATTATTCTCCACTATTCTGATCAACCGGGAGTTGTCTTGGTGTCGTAACAATTGGTAGAAGAAAACTTTTCTACTTGTCAAGAGTCTATAGTGATGGCTTTAACCATCAACAACAAATTCAAGAGTCTATAAGGATAGCCTTAAGAACAAACCGAACGAAGAACTTCAATGGGAACAATGCAATATCCTCTTCAAAACTTGGCTCCTCAGTTCTACGTCAACGGAAATATCTAAAAGTGTCATTCATTGCAAGGATATTTGAGGTATTTGGCTTGAAATATTTAACGTTTTTCTCAATCTAATATCGTCTCTCTCTCTCTTGAATATCAAGAATCCTATTCATGATTACACCAAAAAGGTACATTCACAACCCTACTCATCTATGTTGATGATGTTATTATTATCGGGACTGACTTGCAAGTTATCAAATACATCAAACTTTTCCTTGCAACCAAGTTCAAACTCAAGGACATGGAACCTCTCAAGTATTTTCTTGGCCTCGAAGTTTCTCAATCAAAGAAGGATATAGCCCTAAAACTCAAGTACGCGCTCGGGACCCTTGATGACAACGGGTTCCTTGGAGCCAAACCGGCCACTGCCCTCTCGATAATAACCTAGCCCTTGGAGGTACAAATGGTAAAGCTCTCAATGATTTTTCTATTTATTGCTGGTTGGTGGGCTGTCTCACTTACCTTATTATCACTTACCCGGACCTTGTCTACATTGTTCACATTCTTAGCCAATTCATGACTGCCCTATACCAGCCCAACCTAGATGCAGCTCACCAAATGCTTTGGTAAATCAAAGGGTCCCCAGGGTGAGGTACTTTCTTACCCTCTGCTGGCCACCTTCACTTGACTACATATTGCAACGCCGATTGGGCTTGATGCCGTGATACAAGGAGATTCATCACTGGTCATATTGTTTTCTTTGGACGTGCCCCTATCCCAAAGAAAATTCTATATTTGGGGCTACAGTAACTCTAGGTGGATGCAGTTAGGGAGGATGCATTCGCTGAATGCGTCCTCTTCATTATTAGTTTCTTAAAATTTTGGAAAAATAGAGGACGCATTTAGCAAATGCATACTCATCATTTTTTTAAAAAATTTTGGAAAAATAGAGGATGCATTTAGCAAATGCATCCTCGTCATTTTTTTTCAAAAATCCAACTACCTTAAACTTCTTCGAACACCATCTGTCACAGCAGTCAATTATACATTGGAAAAGAAAAAAAAGTTTAAAAATTGGACACATAAGAATAAATGGTAAATAAATCTACACACAACAACGAAATATCTCATCACCACTATTAATTTTAAACACATCATATAATACAACATCTACAAATGGTAAAACTCATTAAGTTTTTCAAACCATTCTTTGCAATACAAATAACCGAAAAGGTAAATTTCTCATCCATAAATTAAATAATATTTAGCCACAAAAATATTTAGCAAATATTATTTAGTTTAAGAAATTCATAGATTGATGGATGCCGTGTAAAATAAATATATTTGTGTGTTAGTCAATTTTTTTTTTGAATATTCAAATTAATATATATACATAGAAAAAGCCACAAGTCCTAAATTGCATTCCATTATAATGGATCATGTTTTTAATTACAAAGTTTTGAACATATTTGACATTGATTGGAGTTTTCCAATCCAGATCGACCATATCTTATATACAAAAGCCAAAAATAACAGCCTACATATGCACGCATCATGCGCGTGTTTTAACTGCGTAGAAATGATAAAAGTTATAATTTCCTCAAACATGGAGGTAATGTATATCAGCATCCACAACATTCACAAATAAACTGGCCTAGCAACTTTTAGACGCGGGATCCCACCATCGTTTGTAAAACACAGCAGAAAGTAGAAATATCTTGTTCTGAATCAAAGGCGTGATCAGCAGAAGTCATGGCTGGCTGAATGTCATTTGTGCGTTAGCCAGGCTTTGTGAAGTTCATATTTTACCTTATCTTGCAGCTCCAACATGGTTTGATCAACTTCTCTTCCACATGTTTTTTCTGTTTTACCTAGTGCTAGTAGAACCAATTGCGTTGAGAGTTGGCAGCCTTTTTTTCGGGTTCTCTTGATGATTCTTGGAAGGTTTGGTTTTAGGACTCAGGACAATGTTCGTGAGTTGAAAGGTCTACTGTAAGTAAATTTTGATAGGATGCTCCTGATTATGAAAAGAAGACTGTTAAATTAGCATAAAAAATGTTTTTCTTACTTTTTTAAAAAAAAGAATGTAACAACTATCATATACTTTAAATTTAGGTTGACAATATCTCGTGCACTAAAAACAATATACCTAGAATTTCTATGTGTGCGCCATGCAATCTTGTACACAACTTCAAGTAGGAATTCTGAAAAAACTTAAATTCGGGGATGGGGCGGCTAGGCTTCCAGGTACTTCTGACCATTTCTAAGGAGGGCTGGCAAGCTTTTGGATACATTTTAGAGATGAATATGGATTTAATCTAATGTACCCAACAACCATCCTCTAGTCTTGTTGACAATTTGGCTCCATTTATAAGAGAATGGTCATAGAATAGAAACTTATAGTCAATTAAATGATTGGATTTGCTGTCCTGGAATATCTTTTACAACTTATCAAAATAATTCAAAAAAATCTGGGTCAGGGATACCTTGTTTTCCAACAACAGGATAGATTTTCGAAAGTCACATAAATATTTATTACTTGAGGTTGATGAAGATCCATAAGAGAGTGAATGGGAGATCCTTGCTTAAACTTTAGCTTAAGAAGAGAAAAATACAAAAAGACCGGTACAAGAAAACTTACTTCAACCGAAAAGTTGGAAAAGATGGATTCTGACCTATAAGCACGACTTTTTCCCCAGAGAAAAGAACAACAATGTATTTTGATTAAAGGGGTAACTTTTGGAAATTTAAATCAAAAAGTTTGAAACACATATGACAACTATCATATTTTTAAAAATTTTAGTTTGACAAGATCTCGTGAACAAAAATAAATTTACCTAGAATTTATATGTACGTGTCATGCACGTTTATAAAAAAATTGTGATATGGATCTCCTTGCGAAGACTCTAGATTGCGGAATTAAAATCTTTGACAGAAAGAAGGGATCTGCAAATCATCACCAAGTCGCACAAAATTCAAGAACAACTGGCCCTCAGGATTGCCCTCAATCTCGACTTGCTCCCTAACTTGCCCGCGGGATTAGTTCACAAGGTTACTGGTACTTAATTAACCCTCGGGATTAGGCAACAATGTAGATTGCTCGCAAGCAATGATTATAACTCAAAAACTGAAATATTTGATTGATAAAAGTGTTTGTAGATCTCTGGCATACCCTCTATTTATAGGGTGAACATCTCGACCAAAACCCTAATCATAAACAGAATCTGAATCAACTTATGACAGCATTAAGAAGATAAAACCATATCTAACTAAAATACCTAAAATAACACATATATGACCGAATTCTTCCAAGCTAAGTCTTGGATGAATATTGACTTATCTAATCTTACCAAATCTAATTCTAATAAGAATATAAATGAATATTCTACACCCTAGTTAAAATATAACCAAAACTCTTCTAAGCCAGCATGGTCAAATTAATGGGTCTTATTCTGAAATGAAATAAATTACAAATGATCCCACTACCTCATTTAAAAACCTAGTGGGAAAAGGAGTAAAGTGTTATCCTCTTAAAGTACTAAACTAAGAAAATTATAATAAATGACATTTTTTATATCGTATTTTTCCCTCTGCGGTCAACAGTTTTTGTCGATCTTAAAAAATAAATGGAGATAAACGTTACATGACGTCCCTGCGGAGTCCAGCTAATAAATGGTGACTGGACGCTGACTAGACCATGACTGGAATGTTGATGTGGCTCTTAACTCTTGAGATAAATAGAACTGGAATGAACTCACGATAAATTGAATCAACTCAAGAGATAATGATCTGTTCACAAGTGAAGCTTTGGATCTTCTGACTTGTGTGTGTGCAGCATTCGCCTTCCAATGTTGTGCACGTGAGATGCACATGCCTGAATGTGTGCTTGTACATGAAGAACACGTGCGTCTTCTTCTTTGCTGGAACCTCTCTGCGTAAACTGCTCTTTGCTAGAGTTACGCGGACCCTGTAGTGGTGAATGGAGAGTACTTATGTAGAGGATTATTGGCAGTGGAGAACGAGGCTTGGAGAAAATAGCGGTGACGAAGCTACGTAGAGATGAACCGTGGAGCTTCAACGACGAAGATTCGGTCGGAGCAATGATAATGAATGGAGCTTCATTTGACAGTGAGCTGATCGGCGGTTAGGTGAAGATGATAAGAGCAATAGTTGTGGATGATGTCGATTGATTTATTGGAGATGGAGCTGAGTGGCGCCGGCGGCAAGTTGTCTAGTGGCGGTGGACTTCTGCGTTCTTTTGTTTTTTTTTGTTTTTTAAAATAAAAATTAGCAAGAATGGAACTCTTGTCAGTAGGTTAGTTGAGCACCCACAAATAGATTTTCTTTCTCTGAAAATAAAATCACACAGATGAAGGTACCAATTGATTTCCCCCTACGATACGACCTGATGCCAACTGATGTGATGGTCACAGAAACTTTTAACCTCGCTCTGATACCAAATAATATGAATCTTCCTGGGAAGACTCTGGATTGCGGAATTAAAATATTTGACAAAATGAAGGGATGCGCAAACCCTCACCAAGTCGCACAAAATTTAAGAACAACTAGCCCTCGGGATTGCCCTCAATCTTGACTTGGTTGAAGAATAGAAATTTAGAGTAAATTAAATGATTGAATTTGCAGTCCTGGGATATCTTTTACAACTTATCAAAGTAATTAAAAAATTATGGTTCATGGATTCCTTGTTTTCCAACAATAGGATAGATTTTTGAAAGTCACATAAATAAATTAATTGAGGTTGATGAAGATCCATAACCAAGTGAACGGGAGGTCCTTGCGTAAACTTTAGGTTAAGAAGAGAAAATTATAGAAAGAAAAGTAAAAGAAAGCTGACTTCAAGAGAAAAGTTGGAAAAGATGGATTCTGATCTATAAGCACATTTTTTATCCAAGAAAAGCACAATAATGCATTTTGTTTAAAGGGGTAACTTTTGGAAAATTTCATATCAAAAAGTTTGCAACACATTTGACAATATCTTTTTTTTTAAAAAATTTAGGTTGACAAGATCTTGTGCACAAAAAGAAATACACCAAGACTTTATATGCACCTATCATGCACGTTTATAAACGATTCTTGTACACAACTTCACATAGGTATTTTGAAAAAAAACATAAATTTAGGGATGGGGATGGCTTGGGGACAACTATGGTTTATGGGTTCTTCTGACAATTTCTAGTGAGGGCAGACAAGCTTTTGGGGGATGTTTCAGACAAATATATGAATTAAATCTCGCATGGCCAACAACCGTCCTCTAGTCTTGTTGACAATTTGGCTCCATTTATAAGAGAATGGTCCAAGAATAGAAAGTTAGAGTAAATTAAATGATTGGATCTGCAGTCCTAGGCAATCTTTTATAACTTATCAAAGGATTTCGGAAATTCCGGGTCATGGATTCCTTGTTTTCCAACAATAGGATAGATTTACGAAAGTCACATAAATATGAATTACTTGAGGTTGATGAAGATCCATAAGAGAGTGAGCCGTAGGTCCTTGCTTAAACTTAAGCATAAGAAGAGAAAAAGACAGAAAGAAAAGTAAAAGAATGCTTACTTTATGAGAAAAGTGGGAAAAGATGGATTTTTACCTATGAGCACGGTTTTTTTATAGAGAAAAACACAATAATGTGTTTTTTTTAAAGGGTAACTTTTGGAAAATTTCATATCAAAAATTTTGAAACACATATGACAATTATCATATTTTTTTAAAATTAGGTTGAGAAAGATCTCGTGCAAAAAAAAAAAAGGAAATACACCTAGACTTTATATGCACGTGTCGTGCAAGTTTATAAATGATTCTTGTATACAACTTCACATAGGTATTTTGAAATAACATAAATTTAGGGATGAGAACAGCTTGGGGACGACTGGGGTTTTAGGGTTCTTCTGACCGTTTCCGAGGAGGGTTGACAAGCTTTTGGGGACGTTTAGAGACAAATATGGATTTATTCTCGCGTACCCAACAATCGTCCTTTGGTCTTGCTGACAATTTGGCTTCATTTATAAGTGTCTAGTTGAAAAATAGAAACTTAGAGTCAATTAAATGATTGTATTTGCAGTCCTGGTCTATATTTTTCAACTTATGAAAGGAATTCCAAAATTCTGGGTCATGGATTCCTTGTTTTCCAACAATAGGATAGATTTTCGAAAGTCACATAAATATGAATTTCTTGAGGTTGATGAAGATCCATAAGAGAGTGAATGAGAGGTCCTTGCTTAAACTTAAGCATAAGAAGAGAAAATGATGGAAAGAAAAGTAAAAGAAAGCTTACTTCAAATGAAAAGTCAGAAAATATGGTACCTCTACTAACCAATAATGTGTTTTGTTTAAAGGGGTAACTTTTGAAAATTTTCATATCAAAAAGTTTGAAACACATATGACGACTATTATATTTATTTAAATTTAGGTTGACCTCGTGCACATAAAGAAATACACTTAAACTTAATATGCACGTTTATAAAGGATTCATGTACACAACTTCGAATAGGTATTTTGAAAAAGCCGCAATTTTGGGACAGGTTGGCTTGGGGACACAGCTGAGGATCCTGGGTACTTCTGACTATTTCTGGGGAGGGTTGACAAGATTTTAGGGATGTTTCGGAGGCAGATATGGATTAATTTAATCTCGCATACCCAATAACCGTCTTCTGGTCTTGTTGAAAATTTGGCTCCATTTATAAGAGAATGGTAGAAGAATAGAAACTTAAGAGTTAATTAAATGATTGCATTTGCAGTCCTAGGCTATCTTTTACAACTTACAAAGGAATTCCAAAATTCTGGGTCCTCGATTCCTTGTTTTCCGACAATGGGATATATTTTCGAAAGTCACATAAATATGAACTACTTGAGGTTGATGAAGGTCCATAAGAGAGTGAATGAGAGGTCCTTGCTTAAACTTAAGCATAAGAAGAGAAAAAGGCAGAAAGAAAAGTTGAAGAAAGCTTACTTCAAGAGAAAATTTGGAAAAGATGAATTCTTACCTATAAGCATGTTTTTCTAGAGAGAAAAGTACAATAATGTGTTTTGTTTGGATTTTTTATAAATTAATGTTTCCACCACTTTATAATACTCCCTCTGTCCCAGCTTAAATTACTCACTTACTTTATTATACTATTCTCTATTAAATTTTGATCGCATATTTGAATAAATATATGAGACATAATATTATCATTTATAATATTATTGAATTCGTCGTAACAAGTAGTTTCTAAAAAGTAAATTTTTATTTTCCGTTATTACACGTAGCTAAACATATTAACGGTCAAACATGTCTCTCGAACGATGTGCAATGATTAGGCTGTAATTTAAGTTGGGATGGATGGAGTATGCTTTTTGAAGTATATTTTTATTAATAATATTAAAATATTATTTTATTTTAGCAGGACCCTTACCATACCCATAATTTTAAGTGTTGGATTTTTCCCTTTCCCGCCCTCGTTCGTGTACCTGCTTAAGTACCCATCCCTGTCTCAACGGTACATAGTCATCTTTCAATGCATATATACTTCTTAGCGCTTAAATAGTTCCTCTCAGCAATAAACTCGAGCAAAATGCACAAAATTATCCAAAACTGCACTCCATTAAAATTGATCATGATTAGCATTGGAAATTTTAAAAATATGTAACATTAAAATGTTTTTCCACTTCAGATAGACAAGATCGTATATACAAGAGCCAAAATATGCAACTGCTACATGCACGCATAATGTACGTGTTTTAGCTATTGTTGTACATAAATGCAACTAGATTGAAACTATTGAAATAAAATCTATTATTTCCATATTTCCTTATGTTAATTATATGATAGAATTATTTTCCTCCCATTGTTAACCAAAGATCAAGATTATAGCATTGATCTTCTTTTTGACCGATGTGTAGTTTTCTCTATATAAAGCACTTACATTCCTTCATTGTAATAAATCATTTACCAAAATAAAAACCCAACCTTCTAAGGTTTTTTTCATGGCATCAATTTTCCTTCTTCATCAACATTACCATCATCACATCTTTTGCCATGGCGGAAACAGCAACCGAGCCATGGAAGAATTCCAATAATTCATTATTTCTCCACCATTCTGATCAACCGAGCGTTGTCTTGATGTCGTAACAATTGGTAGAAGAAAACTTTTCTACTTGTCAAGAGTCTATGGTGATGGCTTTAACCATCAACAACAAATTCAAGAGTCTATAGTGATGGCCTTAACCATCTAGAACAAAATCATCTTCGTCAACAGCTCTCTTACTCGCCCTAAGAACAAACCGAACGAAGAACTTCAATGGGAACAATACAATATCCTCTTCGAAACATGGCTCCTCAGTTTTACATCAACGGAAATATCTAAAATTGTCATTCATTGCAAGGAAATGATTCTGTAACTGCAAACTTCCCCAAATTAAAATCGTTTTGGGATGAAAAATATGCATTGGCTGGTTTTCCTAGAATTTCTCACATAGGCTCAGTATCCTTTACGCCTCATCTCACCCTTACACATGTGTTAATATCCATTAGTAAATTGATTCATGACTCCTTTTATGCTACGATTTTCTTGAAAACATTATGTATCATTCAGGACCTACGCATGGAGAAGACGTTTGGGAAGGGGTATGCGAATGATGGCTTGTTTTTCCTACACACTAGACTGCAATTCATCCTTTGCAACATATCCACATCACACACTTTGTGGCACCAACGAGTGGGTCATCCATCTCCTCAAATTTCCTCTTTACTTCCAGTTTTTAAACATAAAAATATTGTTGAAAACACTTGTTTGATTTGCCCTTTGGCAAAACAAACTCGTAATCTTTTTCCAGTTCATACCTAGTTCATCTTATTTCGATCATATTGACATAGATTGTAAAGTCAAGAGATTTGCAAGTGAATATTTGATTGGCAATTTTGCGTGAACTTATTTTGAACAGGAAACCATTCCATGTTGAAACATGCTGATGCAGAATATTTACGCCAAGGTTTTATGGAAATCAAAGTCAGAATATTGCAATAGTTTGGAATAAATGAAATTTGTATATTTGACTATGTATATCAGGCGTGTGAAGCATAATTGATTTATGAAAAATCCCTACTTATAAGGAGATGATATATTCGAATATATGAGATAGTTTGATATAAGGTAAATCCCTTTATTTATGGGATTTGGATATGCTTCAAGAAGCAAATTTGGAATAGGAATATTGTGGAGATAATCAAGGGGTATTCCAATCTGTTCATGGATATAAATTGGGACAAACACGGCTGTATACTCACGGATTTAATAGAGCAAAAATTTGCATATAGATTTTTGAGACTTTCGAGAGTTACAAAGAGTCAGATTCCTGTGTTCCAACATACCTGACCTGCTTCATAAAGTTCAGAATCATAAACCTTAATTCCTTGGGAGGAGGAGTTCCAGCATCGACGGAGTTCGAGATCAGAGGGAGTCTGATCAAGGCGGATCGGTAGCTAGGGGAGCTAGCAGAATTCACACTATATAGTTAGCAAAGATAAGTATTTTGAAAACTGTACTCTGTATTGTATCTTTCTAATTAGTGGATTCATTCTGAACTCGGCCAGGCCCCACAGATGTAGGTGGATTACACCGAACCGCGTAACCAAGTCATGTGTCCTTTACGTTTTACGTTATTATGCACTTGGTTAGATTAGTCATGTTGGAACACACTAGTAAGTACTAGAAAAAGTGGTAAAACTAAATTTCATTTGGTATCAGAGCCTCGTCACTTATTATTCCCTTGGTTGTTTCAAGGAAAGTGAGATCCAGTTTTACCATGACGATGAGAGAAGGAGCTTCAGTCTCTCGACCACCCCTGCTTGAAGGCAACAACTACAACTATTGGAAGGCACGCATGAGCGTCTTCATCAATTCACTGGACGAACTTGTATGGTTTTATGTTCAGAATGAATGGAATCATCCTACAGAAGATGCTGATACAAGTTCTAAGGCGGTAGAGGGAGAGTCAAGCCAAAGGAAGCAGAAACCCAAAGACAAGGCTAGATGGACTCCAGATGACCTCAAAGAATCTCTGGCGAATTCGAAGGTACTTAATGCAATCTTCACTGCAGTTGATGAAAATTAGTTCAATCTTATCTCTACATGTCACCAAGCAAAGAAAGCATGGGACATTCTACAGACTGTTCATGAAGGAACCAGTCAAGTACGTGAATCCAAATTACAGATGCTGGCTACAAAGTTTGAGGAACTCAAAATGGATGAAGATGACACCATTGCTACATTCAATGGAAAACTCAGGGACATCTCCAACATGACTTATCAACTTGGAAAGGTGTACAAAGAAACAAAACTAGTGAAAAAGACCCTGAGATCACTTCCCAAAAGATTTGCAATGAAAGTAGCAGCAATAGAGGAAGCAAGAGACGTAGCCACCATGAGCCTAGATGAACTATGAGATGACATTCCAACAAGCTACAAAAAGAGTCTCTAAGGAATTGGCGTTCAAAGTGTCTCCACATAAGGATAATCACGAGTCTGACAGCAATTATGAGATTGAAAAACTTGCACTGATCACGAAGAATTTCTCGAGAATGCTAAAGAAGGTGGTCAACAAGAAATCTCAGGAAAGGTTTGGAGGAAATAGACAAAGACAACAAGACTCAGGTAATAATCATGGAATGAGATTTGAACTAGGGAATCCATAGTTCGGGAGAAATCAGAACAATGAACCAAAATAGGCTGGACGAATTCAGTGCAGAGAATGTGAAGGATATAGTCATATTCAGGATGAATGTGCTAACACTCGCAAGAAACAAGGAAAATCATATGCCACCTCTTGGAGTGAAGATGAAGATGATGAGAAGGACGAAGAGAAACTCACAAGTAGCTACGTAGCTTTTGGAGCAAAGGTTCATGATACATCAGAGGACCAATGTTCCAACAAACCGAACAAAGGTAAAGCTGTATGTTCCAACATAGATCTGGATGACTCACACAGCAATGAAGATGATGATTTGTCTGTAAGTGATAAAGAAATCTATAGCACCTATGAAAAAATGTATGCTATGTGGGTCCAAGTAGCTGACACAAACAAAGAGCTGAACGAAGAAAAAAGGAAGTTAATGGAAAGTGAAAGAGAATTACGGTTCATGATTGAAAAACTTGAAAAGAGTAATGAAGAACTGAATGGAAAACTGATAGCAGCAGTCAAGAGGGCCGAGATGTCTGAAGCAAATATTGTTAAATTAAATTCCGGAAAGGCAAAGCTTGATGATATTCTGGATATGGGAAGAAACTTTGGTGATCAACACGGGATTGGATACGGGAAAGAACCCAAGACTGAATCACATGAAAAACCAACAACCCTCAAGGCTAAGATCTGAGAAGTAAAGCGAAAGTATGGGATGCCACATCAGAGAAAGCCACTCATATGTAAATACTGTACGTATCAAGGACATACTGAAAAGAAGTGCAGAAGACTGATCAGAGATCAAATGACAAGAAGACAACTTCTGCCGTGTTCCAACATAGGCGATATTCACACAGCAAAATCGATCAGAAAGGTATGGATTGTTAAAAAATCTAGTACGTGTCTGGTGGCACACACGTCTCTAACAGCTTATTCCAGTGATTCGTGATACTTTGATAGCGGTTGTTCTCGCCACATGACTTGTACTCCAGAATATCTCACGAACATTACTCCATATGATGGCGGATATGTAACCTTTGGTGATGGAAAGAGAAGCAGAGTAATTGGCAAGGGCGAATTGAAACTTGAAGGGTTTCCAGTATTCACAAGTGTATTATTTTTTGAAGATCTAAAGGCAAACTGCTAAGTATAAGCCAGCTGTGTGACGACAATATGGTAGTGGAATTTTAGAAGGACAAATGTATAGTGAAGCATGGAGAAAACAAGGTTCTTTCAGGAATAAGATCATCAGACAATTGCTATCTGCTAGAACAAGGAGTTTGGTGTATGATTTCAAAGCAAGATGAAGGAATTCTTTAGCACAGGAAGCTCGGCCACATCAATTATAAAACATTGGTGAAAATCGCAAATGTGAAAGCCGTACGAGGAATGCCTACCTTAACCAGCAAGGATGGAGTTGTATGTGGACCATGTCAACAAGGTAAACAAATTCGATCTCCTCACTCAGTTCAGTATATTACTACAACCAGAAATCTGGAATTATTGCATATGGATTTGATGGGTCCGGTTAATACACCTAGTATAGGTGGAAAGAAATATATCTTTGTATGTGTTGATGACTTCTCCAGATTTACATGGGTAGCCTTTTTGAAAGAAAAATCGGATACGATAAAAGTATTTAGAAGCCTTGTAGTGAAGTTACAAATTGAAAAGGGGAGTCCAGTAGGGAAGATAATTCGAATTCGAAGTGATCATGGTAGAGAATTTGAGAATGAACAATTCAGTTCCTTCTGCGATGAGCTTGGAATCCAACATGAGTTCTCGGCTCCTATCACCCCTCAACATAATGGTATCGTAGAACGAAAGAACAGAACTCTACAAGAGATGTCTTGAGTTATGTTGGCAGAGAAAGATATTCACAAGAAATGGTGGGCAGAAGCGATCAATATAGCATGTTATACAATTAATAGAGTATATCTTCGACCATTCACCAGTAAAACATCCTACGAAATCTAGAAGGGAAGAAAACCAAATGTCTCATATTTTCATGTGTTCGGAAGCAAATGCTACATTCTTAGAGATAGAGAACAATTGGCAAAATTTGACAATCGAAGTGATACAGGAATTTTTCTCGGGTATTCCATCAACAATCATGCCTATATAGTTTTTAATCATCGAACCAACACTCTCATGGAATCCATAAATGTTATTTTGGATGATTTGGAGGAAGAACAAAAGTCCGACGTTTTCGAGGAAGAATCTGGTAACTCTCATGTTCCAACACAGTTGTCTCAACTTGACAAGGCGCCTCCCTTGATTGAAACAGAATCACGTCAGAATACTGGCACGCCCAAGCAGATAAGTACTAAAATTGACGAAGCTAAGTATGTTTGAACACCATCCCCCACTACTGAATCATATGTTCCAACACATGACCAACTCGGTTCCACCATGAGAAGTACTCGATCAGTGCCTCGAGTTGATTACCGACGACTGGCTAGACTACACTATTTTGTTTCTCTAATTGAACCCAAGAACTACAAAGAAGCCTTACTTGACGAGTATTGGATTGCTGCAATGCAAGATGAACTTGGTCAGTTTACAAGGAATGATGTTTGGTATCTTAATCCTCGCCCCAAAGGCATTAATGTCATTGGTACGAAGTGGATCTTCAAGAATAAATCATATGCAGACGGCTTAGTCACCCAAAACAAAGCTAGACTTGTTGCTCAAGGTTATACACAAGTGGAAGGTGTTGATTTTGATGAAACCTTTGCGCCAGTTGCCAGGTTAGAATCTATTCGAATTCTACTAGCTATTGCCTGCTCTTTGAACTTTACTTTGTATCAAATGGATGTCAAGAGTGCCTTTTTAAATAGAGTGGTGAATGAAGAAGTATATGTGGAACAACCTAAAGGCTTTGAAGATCCTCATTATCCACATCATGTATATCGTCTCAAGAAGGCTTTATACGGACCAAAGCAGGCACCAAGGGTATGGTATGAATGACTCACTACCTTTCTTCTTCAGAAAGGTTATCATCGAGGGGGAGTAGATCACACTTTGTTCATGCTTGACAAGGCTTCAATGTTTCAGATTGCTCAAATTTATGTTGATGACATAGTTTTTGGTTCTACTTCACCATCTATGGTACAAGATTTTGTCACCATTATACAATATGAATTCGAAATGAGCATGGTTGGAGAGTTGACTTACTTTCTGGGATTGCAAGTCAAACAAGGACGGAATGGTTTATTCATAAATCAAAGTAAGTATGCCTTAAATCTAGTTAAGAAGTTCGGTCTGAGTAATGCTTGAGCAGTTCGAACTCCAATGGGTGTTTCTGATAAATTGGTGAAGGATGAAAAAGGAGTTGCAGTTGATCAGAAATTATACAGAGGCATGATTGGAAGCTTATTGTATTTAACTGCAAGCAGACCAGATATATGTTTCAGTGTTGGGATATGTGCAAGGTTTCAAGCTGACCCTAAGGAATCTCATCTCACTGTAGTTAAAAGGGTTATTCGATATGTAAGTGGGACTTCTGAGTATGGTGTTTGGTATTCTAAGAGCTAAGATTCTAAGTTGATTGGTTATAGTGACTCTAATTGGGCTGGTAATACTGATGATCGAAAAAGTACCACAGGTGGATGTTTCTTTGTTGGAACAAATCTGGTATCTTGGTATAGCAAGAAATAGAACTCGATCTCTCTATCTACTTCAGAAGCTGAATATCTTGCAACAGGGACTTGTTGTGCACAATTATTATGGATGAAACAAATGATGAAAGACTATGAAATTAATCAAGGACCCTTAAAGATTCTATGTGACAACACAAGTGCTATTGATATCTCAAAAAATCCAGTTCAGCACTCAAGAACCAAACACATTGACATAAGGCATCACTTTATAAGAGATCTGGTTGAAAGGAAGGAAGTGGAAGTAGTCTATGTTCCAACACACAAGCAATTTGCTGATATATTTACAAAGCCGTTGGATGTCACCACTTTTGAAAGCCTTCGACAACACTTAGGTGTTTGTCAAATTTGAGATAATTTTTACTGTAATTTTCTTATAAATATTTTGTTTACTTTTGTTTAAAAATTTGAAAAAGAACAAAAATTTGGAAACAAGAAAGTTGTACAAAAATAGGACATAGTTTGTATGGTATGTTGGAACTTATTTTGGATGTGACATCTCGAGTTGACAAGTGAAATGGGGTAATCATTATAGGCCTTGGAAATAAAAAAAAGGGAGTTTTGCGGAAAAAGAGGAGGTGAGTTGAAGAGTTGGTTTGAGTTTCTATGTTTTCTAAACACATTCCAAAATCTCTCTCTCGATTAGTCTCAACTTCCTCTCGAATTTATCTTGGAAATCATCTTCGAAATCCTTCCACTCCGAATCCCTGCCGGAAAAATAGCTTCCAGCCCGATCATCCCCACACTAGAAGAAGAGGTTTCAGAAGTTAATCAACCCTCAGAAGTCATGGCAGAGGAACAGAGGATGGACAATGTGGAGTCAAATCTATTTGACAAAGGAAAAACCAGTGCAGAAGAAGTTGATGCTGAACTCTTTCCTAAGGAGAATGTCGAGGCAGAGATGACTGATGATGGTGTGAAGAATGCAGAGACTCTAGATTCGGGTGACAATGGCGACATTCTGGAAGAACACCCCGGAGCCAAAAGGAAAGGTCGATATGGAAAGGTAACTGGTCCTGATCCTCGTTCTTTAAAACTTATGGGTATGGAGTTCAGAAATGTTGATGAGATATTTGAATGGTTAGAAGCAAATCGTTATTCTGTAGACCTAACCAAAATCAGAAGTATAAAGAAGGATATGGAATTCTTGCATGTTAAAATTGAAGAAATTATCTCTGGTCATTTTGAGGATGTTTGGGACATAGAAACCAAGAAAATTAGATATCTGAAGGGGATGTATGGTAGGCTCAGGGGAAAGGGAAAGGATAAATTCCATATTTTCTGTTGCATGCCCAACGAAGCTATGTATGGTTAAGGGAGATTAGTGAGGAAGAAGATGCTAGAAGGGAGGTTGTGGAGTATGGAGATAGGTTACAGGTTAGTTTTTATGATTCAACTGCTGCTAAAAGGATGGAAGAACTCAGGGAACCTGTGATAATCGAACTGTCAGATAGTGATAAGGAGGACAGTGTTCCAACACAGCAGTATGGACATGCAAATTCTATGGATATGGATTCTGATGCTGATCTGGGAGGTCAAGAACAGAATGATATGTATGAATGTGATGAGGAACCTGATGAGGATATGACTGAACGGAAGGACATGGATCAAGATGAGATGTATGAAAGAGAATCTGAGAAGGAGGATGAAGCTGGAGGCTCAGAGAATGTTCTAACACAGGACATTCCTGATTTGGCATACTCAAGCGATGAAGTGCTTGATGAATTCTATCAGCTAGCTAAAGGAAAGAGGAAGTCCATCAATTCTAAGGCTTCTGCTCAATCAAAGAGGAGCAAGAGAAGGCATGACAGCATGAAAAAGAAAGTACTACCTTCCTCCTCTGTAAGCAAAGATTATTCTGTTTTATATTTTGACTCAAAGGGTGAAGAGATGGGAGAATTTTTCTCAGAGAAAAAGGTCATTGCTGAAAGACCTGTTGATTTAAAAGCTTACAAGGAAAGTGGCTTTTCGGACTATCTGAAAGCAATTGGCATGACTACTGCAGCCACGGTCCAGCTACAGTACAACAGGCAGGTGGTACTTGAGGTATACTCTAACCTTATGACTGGTAATTTGGAGATAAGTTCCCCATGGTATGGTAGGGTATATGTACGGGGGAAGATCATAGATATTTCTAATACTAGGATTAACAAATTGCTGGGTCTTAAGACACCTGAGACAGGGGGAGTTTTTTCTGAAGACCTGGGAGTTTCTGATAATGAAATATTGGCAGTTATCTCTGGTGGGTATAAGGTTGAATGGCCAGCGTCTAGATATTCACAAGCATCCTGTTTGTCTTCGAGATTCTTTGGATTATATCGGGTTGCTGTACATTATTGGTTGCCCTCTACTAATACCACAGTCTTGACAAGGGAAATGGCTAAACTGATGTACTATGTTGGAACACAGAAGGATGTTAACCTTGGACTACTTATTCAGCAGGATTTAGTCAGACAAGCTACTACTCCCAAGGTCAATGATGCCAACATTTACCCTACTATGATCTCTGCACTAGCCAAGAGTGCAAAAGTAAAAGGGAAGGCTTTGGATGTTGTGATTGATACAGAGTTTTTGAGGCCCAACAAGAAGACGTTTGGGTTAAGGCATGTACAGGATCTCCCGTGGAAACCATCTGGATCGACTTCTTCATCAGCAGCAGAAAAGGAGGCTAGGCTAATGGTTCTGAATGCCAGACTTGGTGCTATAGGTATACAAATGCTGCTTTGGAGGCAGAGAAAACAAGTCTGGACGCAGAGAAGTCCCGGTTGGAAGATTGATTTTTATGACTAATGCAGGGGGAGCATTACTGGATGCTGTTGTTTTTGATGATTTTGTAGTTACCTTTGGCCTATGTGTGGTCCCAGGGGGAGTAATTTGGGATGTTGTTTTGTTCAATTTGGCTGTAATGACATTTATGTTTTGGATTTTCTGGATTTCTGGTTTCTGGGTTTCGGATTTCATGTTTAGGGAATTCTGGTATTATGTTTTGCTATTTTGATGCAAGCTTATGATATTGATGCTTGAAGTTTTTGTTGGGAATTACATGTCCAAAATATTATGGGTCCACAAAAATGCCAAAAGAGGAGATTGTAAAGTCAAGGGATTTGCAAGTGAATATTTGATTGGCAATTTTGTGTGAACTTATTTTGAATAGGAAACCATTCCATGTTGGAACATGCTGATGCTGAATATTTACGCCAAGGTTTTATGAAAATCAAAGTCAGAATATTGCAGTAGTTTGGAATAAATGGAATTTTTATATTTGACTATGTATATCAGGCGTGTGAAGCATAATTGATTTATGGAAAATCCCTACTTATAAGGAGATGATATATTCGAATATATGAGATAGTTTGATATAAGGTAAATCCCTTTATTTATGGGATTTGGATATGCTTCAAGAAGCAGATTTGGAATAGGAATATTGTGGAGATAATCAAGGGGTATTCCAATCTGTTCATGGATATAAATTGGGACAAACACGGCTGCATACTCACGGATTTAATAGAGCAAAAATCTGCATACAGATTTTTGAGACTTTCGAGAGTTACAAAGAGTCAGATTACTGTGTTCCAACATACCTGACCTGCTCCACAAAGTTCAGAATCATAAACCTTAATTCCTCGGGAGGAGGAGTTCTAGCATCGACGGAGTTCGAGATCAGAGGGAGTCTGATCAAGGCGGATCGGTAGCTAGGGGAGCTAGCAGAATTCACACTATATAGTTAGCAAAGATAAGTATTTTGTAAATTGTACTTTGTACTGTATCTTTCTAATTAGTGGATTCATTCTGAACTGGGCCAGGCCCCACAGATGTAGGTGGATTACACCGATCTGCGTAACCAAGTCATGTGTCCTTTACGTTTTACGTTATTATGCACTTAGTTAGATTAGTCATGTTGGAACACACTAGTAAGTAATAGAAAAAATGGTAAAACTAATTTCATAGATATTTGGGGAGGTTCCCATGTTCCTTGTTTGGGTGGAGCTCGTTATTTCTTTATTATTTTGGATGAACACTCTAGATTTACTTGGATTTTTCTGATGAAAAATAAAGGCTAGGCACACTCTAAATTTATTCATTTTGTTCAACTCATTGAAAATCAGTTTTCTATGTGGATCAAAGTTGTTCGTAGTGATAATGGTCCCGAATTTGAGTGTTATGATTTTTAATCTTCTGAAGGGATTTTTATAAGTGTATCAAACTATTGATCGCTATAAGGCACTCCTTGTTGCTAAAGGATACACAAAGATGGAGGGCATTGACTATCACGAAACTTTTTCACAAGCATCTTGCAAATGGTTTGTTAAGCTAACCAGTGCCCCGGATTTGAACACTCTTTGGCTGACTATTCCTTATTCATTCAACACCAAAAGGGTACATTCACAACTTTTTGGTAAAGTTAAGTAAAGTAAATTATTATTTTAAACATAAACATGAATTGCATAGTAATATATTATTCTACGTATAATTTTTTTAAAAAACATTATATGATTATAAACTTAATATATATACATAGTAAATATGGATTTGATCTCTTAATTACTCGAATTCTATCTATATTATTTTAATAATAAAATAGCTAAACATTATTTTAATAATATATCCTCTCATATTATAAAACTAATAATTGTTACGTCATGTACAAGTTTTATTTAACTAGTTAACATTGATGACCAAAATTCTACGAAATGTAACCATCAAACCAATTTTATTTACATCATATCAAAATTTCATTAAAATATTTACACATGTAAATTATATTAGATAAAATCCGTTGAATGCGTTATCTTCATTTTTTTTCTTTAATTTAAATACATAAGAAGCTCAAAATAAAAATAAAAAGAACTAGAGGATGCATTCCCTGAATGCATCCTCTTCATTCACGTTAAAAAAAAGAAAATAAAATAGAGGATAAAGTCACTGAATGCGTCCTCCCCAATATGCATCTGGGTAAACATTTTCATCTCATTTGCATCTGGGTTGAAATCAATAACCTTAGAAAAAGAAAGCACTACCCTATCTCATGGAAAACAAAGAAGTAAGACACTATCTACCATTCGAGGAACTCGAGATGCAGGAAGATAACACCATTGTTGCATTCAACGGAAAGCTCAGGGACATCTCCAATATGGTATATCTACTTGGAAAAGACTACAAAGAGATGAAATTGGTGAAAAGGACCTTCAGATCACTTCCTAAAAGTTTTGCAATGAAGGTTGCAGCAATATAAGAAGCAAGAGATGTAGCCACCATGAGTTTAGATGAATTAATGGGATGATTACAGACTTATGAGATAACATTTCAACACACTACAAAAAGGGTCCAAAAGGAGTTGGCATTCAAAATATCGTCATCAAAGGACAATCACGAATCTGACAGTGATGATGAATTTGAAAAACATGCACTTATCATGAAAAATTTCTCAAGAATGCTGAAAAAGTAGTATACAAGAATCTCGGTAGATCTTGTTTACCTAAATTTGAAACACAAAATCTAACTACAAGTATGGAAATCAAACCATAAGCTTTGTAGTAGTTTTTATGTTTTGAAAATTTAAAAATTTAGGACTCCGACATACAAATGTGTACAATATTCGTACGTTAACTTGCGTTATATGTACATGAATAGTAAGTTGACGTGCATGATGCATGCATACAAATTCTATGTTTATTGACTTCACGCGATCTTGTCTACCTAAATTTGAAACACAAAATCTAAGTACAAGTATGGAAATCAAACCATAAGCTTTGTATTAGTCTTTATGATTTGAAAATTTAAAATTTTAGGACCCCTACATGCAAATATGTACAATATTCGTAAGTTAACGTGTGCGGTATGTACATAAATAGTAAGTTAACGTGCATGATCCATGCATATAAAGTCTATGTTTATTGGCTGCACGCGAGATCTTGTTTACCAAAATTTGAAAAACAAAATCTAACTACAAGTATGGAAATCCTAAATGTAGGTAATTTTAATTAAGGATTTACTATATTACCCTTAATTAGTTTTAATTATCTTTAGTACTCGTCAACAATTCTTATATTTAGGATCAATCCACAACAAAAATTACAATTACATAAACACCTTGCCCAAAAGTAGCAGCTGCAGAAGTCTAAATCTTACGCAACTGTAGAAGTCTGAATCAGACGCAACTGTAGAAGTCTGGATACAAACTCAAATCATATGCAACTGCAAAAAATATTTGAAACCTATTAAATGTTAAGCATTATTAGGTTTTATTAGTATAATTTATTACCATTTAAAATATACATAAGAGTAATGTACCGGTCCATCAAGTTCGGATAAAAAAAATTTCCAATTTTTGTCCAGATTTGACGTGAATCTTAAAACGTGAAATTGCATCAGGTTGGGCATCCGTGCGATGGGGCACATAGACTGCACATAAGGGGTGCACAAACTGTATCATGCGCCCACGGTCCGCACGTTTGTGTGCTTGCTTGCTAAGTGTTTTTGTTTAATTTTGAACTTTTAGTTTTATTAATTTATCAAACATGTAAGTAAAATAAATATATACAAAGAAAAAAGGCAGAACCCCATAAATTCAACGACGAGTATAAGTTATAAGGGAAAGAGCTGTTGAAGGAAATAGGTTCTCTTTTTTTATCTATCATTTTTGTTTCTTTGGCTCAGTTTCTTCATTTGATGATTCACTCTGCTCTTTTTGTTTGGTAGAAGAAGTAAAGATATTTTTTTCATATTTATAAAGGAAGAGGCAAACACAAGCACAATCATCGACTTTGGAAGTTGGGTACTTAGCCCTCCAACTTATGGGCATCAGATGAACGTGCAGGTAAATTCTAATGTTTATGTTCTTTATTGAATAGTCAAATCTAATAGCATATTTTACCTGACATATTAACGTATTCAAAAGCAACCAATCGCTTTTCTTTACACATGCCAATTTCTTTGATGATAACCGTTTGAATTGGTAAACCTAAACTTTATATGCATACATCATGCACATTAACTTACAATTCTTGTACATATCATGCCCGTTAACTTACGATTCTTGTACATATCTGCACATAGGAGTCCTAAATTTTAAAATTTTCCAAAAAATTAAAAACTACTACAAAGTTAATGGTTTGATCATTAACAAATGATCATTTCTAGTTACCATAAAAACTCTTTAGTTACTATCAGATAAAATAATTAAACTAACGGTGACAATCCACCATAATTTCATATACAATAAACTCAGAGAAAAAGCCACAAGTCCCAAATTGCATTCCATTATAATGGATTCTGTTTTTAATTGCAAAGTTTTGAACATATTTGACATTGATTAGAGTTTTCCAATCCAGATCGACCATATCTTATATACAAAAGCCAAAAATAACAGCCTATATATGCACGCATCATGCACGTGTATTAACTGCGTAGAAATGATAAAAGTTATAATTTCCTCAAACATGGAGGTAATGTATATCAGCATCCACAACATTCACAAATAAACTGGCCTAGCAACTTTTAGACGCGGGATCCCACCATCGTTTGTAAAACACAGCAGAAAGTGGAAATATCTTGTTCTGAGGTCTCTTCTGCAGTTTTTTTCATTTGATGATTCACTCTGCTCTTTTTGTTTGGTAGAAGAAGTAAAGATATTTTTTTCATATTTACCAAGGAAGAGGCAAACACAATCACAATCATCGACTTTGGAAGTTGGGTACTTAGCCCTCCAACTTACGAGCATCAGATTTACGTGCAGGTAAAATCTAATGTTTATGTTCTTTATTGAACAGTCAAATCTAATAACATATTTTACCTAACATATTAACGTATTCAAAAGCAACCAATCGCTTTTCTTTACACATGTCAATTTCTTTGATGATAACCATTTCAATTGGTAAACCTAAACTTTATATGCATACATCATGCACATTAACTTACAATTCTTGTACATATCATGCCCGTTAACTTTGTACATATCTGCACATAGGAATCCTAAACTTTAAATTTTTCCTAAAAATTAAAAACTACTACAAAGTTAATGATTTGATCATTAACAAATGATCATTTCCAGTTACCATAAAAACTCTTTAGTTACTATCAGATAAAATAATTAAATTAACGGTGACAATCCACCATAATTTCATATACAATAAACTCAGAGAAAAAGCCACAAGTCCCAAATTGCATTCCATTATAATGGATCATGTTTTTAATTGCAAAGTTTTGAACATATTTGACATTGATTAGAGTTTTCCAATCCAGATCGACCATATCTTATATACAAAAGCCAAAAATAACAGCCTATATATGCACGCATCATGCACGTGTATTAACTGCGTAGAAATGATAAAAGTTATAATTTCCTCAAACATGGAGGTAATGTATATCAGCATCCACAACATTCACAAATAAACTGGCCTAGCAACTTTTAGACGCGGGATCCCACCATCGTTTGTAAAACACAGCAGAAAGTGGAAATATCTTGTTCTGAGGTCTCTTCTGCAGTTTTTTTCATTTGATGATTCACTCTGCTCTTTTTGTTTGGTAGAAGAAGTAAAGATATTTTTTTCATATTTACCAAGGAAGAGGCAAACACAATCACAATCATCGACTTTGGAAGTTGGGTACTTAGCCCTCCAACTTACGAGCATCAGATGAACGTGCAGGTAAAATCTAATGTTTATGTTCTTTATTGAACAGTCAAATCTAATAACATATTTTACATGACATATTAACGCATTCAAAAGCAACCAATCGCTTTTCTTTACACATTTCAATTTCTTTGATGATAACCATTTCAATTGGTAAACCTAAACTTTATATGCATACATCATGCACATTAACTTATGATTCTTGTACATATCATGCCCGTTAACTTACGATTCTTGTACATATTTGCACATAGGAATCCTAAATTTTAAAATTTTCCTAAAAATTAAAAACTACTACAAAGTTAATGGTTTGATCATTAACAAATGATCATTTCCAGTTACCATAAAAACTCTTTAGTTACTATCAGATAAAATAATTAAACTAACGGTGACAATCCACCATAATTTCATATACAATAAACTCAGAGAAAAAGCCACAAGTCCCAAATTGCATTCCATTATAATGGATCATGTTTTTAATTGCAAAGTTTTGAACATATTTGACATTGATTAGAGTTTTCCAATCCAGATCGACCATATCTTATATACAAAAGCCAAAAATAGCAGCCTATATATGCACGCATCATGCACGTGTATTAACTGCGTAGAAATGATAAAAGTTATAATTTCCTCAAACATGGAGGTAATGTATATCAGCATCCACAACATTCACAAATAAACTGGCCTAGCAACTTTTAGATGCGAGATCCCACCATCGTTTGTAAAACACAGCAGAAAGTGGAAATATCTTGTTCTGAATCAAGGGCGTGATCGAGCAGAAGTCATGGCTGGCTGAATGTCATTTGCGCGTTAGCCAGGCTTTGTGAAGTTCATATTTTACCTTATCTTGCAGCTCCAACATGGTTTGATCAACTTCTCTTCCACATGTTTTTTCTGTTTTACCTAGTGCTAGTAGAACCAATTGCGTTGAGAGTTGGCAGTGTTTTTTTCGGGTTCTCTTGATGATTCTCAGAAGGTTTAGTTTTAGGACTCAGGACAATGTTAGTTAGTTGAAAGGTCTACTGTAAGTAAATTTTGATAGGATGCTCCTGATTATGAAAAGAAGACTGTTAAATTAGTATTAAAAAATCTTTTTCTTACTTTTTTCAAAAAAAATGTAACAACTATCATATACTTTAAATTTAGGTTGACAATATCTCGTGCACTAAAAACAATATACCTAGAATTTCTATGTGTGCGCCATGCATTCTTGTACACAACTTCACGTAGGAATTCTGAAAAAACTTAAATTTGGGGACAAGGCGGCTAGGCTTCTAGGTACTTCTGACCATATCTAAGGAGGACTAGCAAGCTTTTGGATACGTTTTAGAGATGAATATGGATTTAATCTAATGTACCCAACAACCGTCCTCTGGTCTTGTTGACAATTTGGCTCCATTTATAAGAGAATGGTCGAAGAATAGAAACTTAGAGTCAATTAAATGATTTGATTTGCTGTCCTGGAATATCTTTTACAACTTATCAAAAGAATTCAAAAAATCTGGGACATGGATACCTTGTTTTCCAACAACAGGATAGATTTTCGAAAGTCACATAAATATTTATTACTTAAGGTTGATGAAGATCCATAAGAGAGTGAATGGGAGATCCGTGCTTAAACTTTAGCTTAAGAAGAGAAAAATACAAAAAGACGGGTAAAAGGAAACTTACTTCAACCGAAAAGTTGGAAAAGATGGATTATGACCTATAAGCACGGCTTTTTCCCCAGAGAAAAGAACAACAATGTATTTTGCTTAAAAGGGTAACTTTTGGAAATTTAAATCAAAAAGTTTGAAACACATATGACAACTATCATATTTTTTTAAATTTTAGTTTGACAAGATCTCGTGAACAAAAATAAATATACCTAGAATTTATATGTATGTGTCATGCACGTTTATAATCAATTGTGATATGGATCTCCTTGCGAAGACTCTGGATTGCGGAATTAAAATCTTTGACAGAATGAAGGGATCTGCAAATCCTTGTCAAGTCGCACAAAATTCAAGAACACCTAGCCCTCAAGATTTCCCTCAACCTCGACATGCTCCCTAACTAGCCCACGGGATTAGTTCACAAGGTTACTGGTACTTAATTAACCCTCGGGATTATGCAACAATGAAGATAGCTCGCAAGCAATGAGTATAACTCAAAAATTGATATATTTTATTGATAAAAGTGTTTGTAGATCTCAGACATACCCTCTATTTATAGGGTGAACATCTCGGCCAAAACCCTAATCACAAACAGAAACTGAATCAACTTATGGCAACTTTTAGAAGCTAAAACCATATCTAACTAAAATTCCTAAAATAACATATATATGGCCGGATTCTTCCAAGCTAAGTCTTGGATGAATATTTACTTATCTAATCTTACCAAATCTAATTCTAATCAGAATAAAAATGAATATTCTAAACCCTAGTTAAAATATAACCAAAACTCTTCTAAGCCAACATGGTCGAATTAATGGGTCTTATTCTAAAATGAAATAAATTACAAGTGATCACACTACCTCATTTAAAAACTCAGTGGGAAACAGAGTAAAATGTTATCCTCTTAAAATACTAAACTAAGAAAATTATAATAAATGACATTTTTCATATTGTATATTTCCCTCTGAGGTCAACAATTTTTGTCCTTGAAACATTAACGATCATAAAAAATAAATGGAGATAAACATCCCATGGCATCCCTGCGATGTCCTGCTAATAAAAAATAATTGGACGCTGACCAGACAGTGACTAGAATGCTGATGTGGCTCTTGAGATAAATAGAACTGGAGAGAACTCGTGATAAATTAAATCAACTCAAGAGATAATGATCAGGTCACAAGTGAAGCTATGGATCTTCTGACTCGTGCGTGTGCATCATTCGCCTTCCAATGTTGTGCACGTGAGATGCACATGCCTTAATGTGTGCTTGCACATGAAGAAAATACATGTCTTCTTCTTTGCTAGAACCTCTCTCCTCAGATTTCTCTTTGCTGGAGTCACACGGACCCTGTAGCGGCGAACGGAGAGTACTGACGTAGAGGATTATTGGCTGTGGAGAACGAGGCTTGGAGAAAATGGAGGTGATGGAGCTACGTTGAGAAGCACGGTGAAGCTTAGATGGCGAATATTCGGTCGGAGCAATGATAAAATATTGAGGTTCATTTGACAGCGAGCTGATCGGCGGTCAGGCAAAGACGATAAGAGCAACCGTTATGGATGATGTTGATTGATCTGTCAGAGATGGAGCTGAGTATCTAAAAAAATTCAAACACTTATTTAAAAAACACTGATTTAAACACTGATTTAAAAAAGGTATAATTCAAACAGTATCTAAAAAAATTAAAAATATAAAATAAATACATTTGTTTATTTTAAAAAATAAATTCATGAGGACTTCTAAACAATTCGTTACAATTTTTTTAAAAAAACAATTGAGGACGCATTCTACGAATGGACTATATTCACCCAAAAAAAAAATAAAGAATAATTTACAAATTATATATTTTACTGATTCAAATTACAATTTATATATTTTAATAATTAAATGTGGAACTAAAAAAAATTATGTATAGTAATAATATATATGTCAAATTCAATACCCTTTTTTAATAACACTGATTTAAAAAGGATATAATTCAAACAGTATCTAAAAAAATTAAAAATATAAAATAAATACATTTGTTTATTTTAAAAAATAAATTCATGAGGACTTCTAAACAATTCGTTACAATTTTTTTAAAAAACAATTGAGGACGCATTCTACGAATGGACTATATTCACCCAAAAAAAATATAAAGAATAATTTACAAATTATATATTTTACTGATTCAAATTACAATTTATATATTTTAATAATAAAATGTGGAACTAAAAAAATTATGTACAGTAATAATATATATGTCAAATTCAATACCCATTTTTAATAACACTGATTTAAAAAGGTATAATTCAAACAGTATTTAAAAAAATTAAAAACATAAAATAAATACATTTGTTTATTTTAAAAAATAAATTCATGAGGACGCATTCATGTAATGCGTCCTCTAAACAATTTGTTACAATTTTGTTTTAAAAAAATTGAGAACGCATTCTACGAATGGACTATATTCACCCAAAAAAAATATAAAGAATAATTTACAAATTATATATTTTACTGATTCAAATTACAATTTATATATTTTAATAATAAAATGTGGAACTAAAAAAAAATTATGTACAGTAATAATATACACGTCAAATTCAATACCTATTTTTAATAACACTGATTTAAAAAAAGGTATATTATTTTGGAATGCGAAATGTATATTAACAGGAAATATATTATTTTGAAGGAAGTAGTTTGCGAAATGGAGATGAATATATTATTTTTTAACAATTTTAACAATTCGTTACAAAATTTTACAAAAAAGTGAGGACGCATTCCATGAATGCGTCCTCTTAATAAAATTGTTAAAAAAAATAAAAACATCCGAGGACGCATTCATGGAATGCATCCTCTTAATAAATTTGTTTTAAAAAAAATATAATACGAGGACGCATTCATGGAATGCGTCCTCTAAATTACATGTAGAAAAAAAAAATCAAAAACGATGAGAACGCATTCCGTGAATGCATCCTCCATGTTTGCATCATATATAATACCATGCACAATTGCATTCGATTTCGATTGACCATGCACAATTGGATCAAGCAGTCCTTCCACTAAGCCTCCGCTACCGGGTGATAGTTCATTTTGCTGTCAAGCAAAGCAAGGAGGAAATGGGTCCTGGTGGTACCAAATATTATGAAAAATATTATAAAATTTCTCACATAGGCTCAGTATCCTTTACGCCTCATCTCACTCTTACACATGTGTTATGTGTTCCTGAATTTGCTGTGAATTTAATATCCATTAGTAAATTGATTCGTGACTCCTATTATGCTACAACTTTTTTGAAAAATTCATGTATCATTCAGGACCTACGCATGGGGAAGACGATTGGGATGGGGTATGAGAATGATGGCTTGTTTTTCCTACATGCTAGACTGCAATCCGTCCTTTGCAACATATCCACATCACACACTTTGTGGCACCAATGAGTGGGTCATCCATCTCCTCAAATATCCTCTTTACTTCCAGTTTTTAAACATAAAAATGTTTTTGAAAACACTTGTTTGATTTGTCCTATGGCAAAACAAACTCATAATCTTTTTCCAGTTCATACTACTACTAGTTCATCTTGTTTCGATCTTATTGACATAGATATTTGGGGAGGTTCCCATTTTCCTTGTTTGAGTGGAGCTCGTTATTTCCTTATTATTGTGGATGATCACTCTAAATTTACTTGGATTTTTCTCATGAGAAACAAAGCCTAGGCACGCTCTATTATTATTCTTTTTGTTCAACTCATCGAAAATCAGTTTTCTATGTGCATCAAAGTTGTTCGTAGTGATAATGGTCCCGAATTTAAGTGTTATGATTTTTATTCTTCTGAAGGGATTTTTCTAAGTGTATCAAACTATTGATCGATATAAGGCACTCCTTATTGCTAAAGGATACACAAAGATTGAGGGCATTGACTATCACGAAACTGTTTCACAAGCATCTCGCGAATGGTTTGTTAAGCTAACCAGTACCCTTACACAAGCCGGATTTGAACACTCTTTGGCTGACTATTCCTTGTTCATTCAACACCAAAAAGGTACATTCACAACCCTCCCCATCTATGTTGATAATGTTATTATTACCGGGACTGACTTGCAAATTATCAAATACATCAAACTTTTCCTTGCAACCAAGTTCAAACTCAGGGACATGGAACCACTCAAGTATTTTCTTGGCCTCGAAGTTTCTCAATCAAAGAAGGGTATGGCCCTAAAACTCAAGTACGTGCTCGGGATCCTTGATGACACCGGGTTCCTTGGAGCCAAACCGGCCACTGTCCCTCTCGATAATAACCTAGCCCTTGGAGGTGAAGATGGTAAAGCTCTCAATGATCTTTCTATTTATTGTTGGTTGGTGGGCCGTCTCACTTACCTTATTATCACTTACCCCGACCTTGTCTACATTGTGCACATTCTTAGCCAATTCATGACTGCCCTATACCAGCCCAACCTAGATGCGGCTCACCAAGTGCTTTGGTAAATCAAAGGGTCCCCGGGGTAAGGTACTTTCTTACCTTCTGCTGGCCACCTTCACTTGACTACATATTGCAATGCCGATTGGGCTTGATGCCGTGATACAAGGAGATTCATCACTGGTCATATTGTTTTCTTTGGACGTGCCCCTATCTCAAAGAAAATTCTATATTTGGGGCTACAGTAACTCCAGGTGGATGCAGTTAGGGAGGATGCATTCGCTTAATGCGTCCTCTTCATTATTAGTTT
Source organism: Rubia yunnanensis (assembly GCA_037428765.1). Lineage (NCBI taxonomy): Eukaryota > Viridiplantae > Streptophyta > Magnoliopsida > Gentianales > Rubiaceae > Rubia > Rubia yunnanensis. The sequence goes on from CM075068.1 coordinate 10,635,757, forward strand.
CTTAAAATTTTGGAAAACTAGAGGACGCATTTAGCAAATGCAAACTCATCATTTTTGGGTTTTTTAAATTTTGGAAAAATAGAGGATGCATTTAGCAAATGCATCATCGTCATTTTTTTTCAAAAATCCAACTATCTTAAACTTCTTTGAACACCATCCGTCACAGCAGTCAATTATACATTGGAAAAGAAAAAAAGTTTAAAAATTGGACGCATAAGAATAAATGGTAAATAAATCTACACACATCAACGAAATATCTCATCACCGCTATTAATATTAAACACATCATATAATACAACATCTTAAAATGATAAAACTTATAAAGTTCTTCAAACCTTTCTTTGCAATACAAATAACCGAAAAGGTAAATTTCTCATCCATAAATTAAATAATATTTAGCCACAAAAATATTTAGCAAATATTATTTAGTTCAAGAAATTCATAGATTGATGGATGCCATGTAAAATAAATATATTTGAGTGTTAGTCAATTTTTTTTTAATATTTAAACTTTTTGAAATAGAAATACGGAAGGTAAAGTTAAATAAAGTAAATTATTATTTTAAACATAAACATGAATTGCATAGTAATATATTATTCTACGTATAATTTTTTTTAAAAAAATTATATGATTATAAACTTAATATATATACAAAGTAAATATGGATTTGATCTCTTAATTACTCGAATTCTATCAAATATTATTTTAATAATAAAATAGTTAAACATTATTATAATAATATATCCTCTAATATTATAAAACTAATAATTGTCATGTCATGTACAAGTTTTATTGAACTAGTTAACATTGATGACCGAAATTCTACGAAGTGTAACCATTAACTAATTTTATTTACATCATATCAAAATTTCATTAAAAATTTTACACATGTAAATTATATTACATAAAATCAGTTGAATGTGTTATCTTCATTTTTTTTTCTTTAATTCCCTGAATGCATCCTCTTCATTCAGGTTAAAAAAAAAAGAAATCAAATAGAGGATAAATTCACTGAATGCGTCCTCCCCAATATGCATCTGGGTAAAAATTTTCATCTCATTTGCATCTGGGTTGAAATCAATAACCTTAGAAAAAGAAAGCACTACCCTATCTCATGGAAAACAAAGAAGTAAGACACTATCTACCGTTCGAGGAACTCGAGATGCAGGAAGATAACACCAACGTTGCATTCAACGGAAAACTCAGGGAGATCTCCAATATGGTATATCTACTTGGAAAAGACTACAAAGAGACGAAATTGGTGAAAAAGACCTTCAGATCACTTCCTAAAAGTTTTGCAATAAAGGTTGCAGCAATATTAGAAGCAAGAGATGTAGCCACCATGAGTTTAGATGAATTAATGGGATGATAACAGACTTATGAGATGACATTCCAACACAATACAAAAAGGGTCCAAAAGGAGTTGACGTTCAAAATATCGTCATCAAAGGACAATCAAGAATCTGACAGTGATGATGAATTTGAAAAACTTGCACTTATCATGAAAAATTTCTCAAGAATGCTGAAAAAGTAGTATACAAGAATCTCGGGAGATCTTGTCTACCTAAATTTGAAACACAAAATCTCACTACAAGTATGGAAATCAAACCATAAGCTTTGTAGTAGTTTTTATGTTTTGAAAATTTAATAATTTAGGACTCCTACATACAAATGTGTACAATATTTGTACGTTAACTTGCGTTATATGTACATGAGTAGTAAGTTGACGTGTATGATGCATGCATATAAATTCTATGTTTATTGGCTTCACGCGAGATCTTGTCTACCTAAATTTGAAACACAAAATCTAAGTACAAGTATGGAAATCAAACCATAAGCTTTGTATTAGTCTTTATGTTTTGAAAATTTAAAATTTTAGGACCCCTACATGCATATATGTACAATATTCGTAAGTTAACGTGCGTGGTATGTACATGAATAGTAAGTTAACGTGCATGATGCATGTATATAAAGTCTATATTTATTGGCTGCATGCCAGATCTTGTTTACCTAAATTTGAAAAAGAAAATCTAACTACAAGTATGGAAATCCCAAATGAAGGTAATTTTAATTAAGGATTTACTATATTACCCTTAATTAGTTTTAATTATCTTTAGTACCCGTCAACAATTCTTATATTTAGGATCAATCCACAACAAAAATTACATTTACATAAACACCTTGCCCAAAAGTAGCAGCTGCAGAAGTCTAAATCTTACGCAACTGTAGAAGTCTGAATCGTACGCAACTGTAGAAGTCTGGATACAAACTCAAATCATATGCAACTGCAAAAAATATTTGAAACCTAATAAATGTTAAGCATTACTAGGTTTTATTAGTATAATTTATTAGCATTTAAAATATACAAAAGAGTAATGTACCGGTCCATCAAGTCCGGATAAAACAAATTCCAATTTTTGTCCAGATTTGATGTGAATCTTGAAACGTGAAATTGCATCAGGTTGGGCGTCCGTGCAATGGGGCACATAGACTGCACATAAGGGGTGCACAAACTGTATCATGCGCCCACGGTCCGCACGTTTGTGTGCTTGCTTGCTAAGTGTTTTTGTTTAATTTTATACTTTTAGTTTTATTAATTTATCAAACATGTAGGTAAAGTAAATATATACAAAGAAAAAAGGCAGAACCCCATAAATTCAACGATGAGTATAAGTTATAAGGGACAGAGCTGTTGAAGGAAACAAGTTCTCTTTTTTGATCAGTCATTTATGTTTCTTTGACTCTGTTTCTTCATTTGATGATTCACTCTGCTCTTTTTGTTTGGTAGAAGAAGTAAAGATATTTTTTTCATATTTATCAAGGAAGAGGCAAACACAAGCACAATCAATGACTTTGGAAGTTGGGTACTTAGCCCTCCAACTTACGGGCATGAGATGAACGTGCAGGTAAATTCTAATGTTTATGTTCTTTATTGAATAGTCAAATCTAATAGCATATTTTCCCTGACATATTAACGTATTCAAAAGCAACCAATCGATTTTCTTTACACATGCCAATTTCTTTGATGAGAACCGTTTGAAGTGGTAAACCTAAACTTTATATGCATACATCATGCACATTAACTTATGATTCTTGTACATATTATGCCCGTTAACTTACGATTCTTGTACATATCTGCACATAGGAATCCTAAATTTTTTTAAAAATTCATAAAAATTTAAAACTACTAAAAAATTAAGGGTTTGATCATTAACAAATGATCATTTCCAGTTACCATAAAAACTATTTTGTTACTATCAAATAAAATAATTAAACTAACAGTGACAATCCACCATAGTTTCATGTACAAAAAACCGAGAGAAAAAACCACAAGTCCTAAATTGCATTACATTATAATGGGTCATGTTTTCGATTGCAAAGTTTTGAACATATATGACATTGATTAGAGTTTTTCAATCCAAATCGACCATATCTTATATACAGAAGCCAAAATTAACAGCCTACATATGCAAGCATCATGCGTGTGTTTTAACTACGTAGAAATGATAAAAGTTATAATTTCCTCATACGTGGAGGTAATGTATATCAGCAACCACAACATTAACAAATAAACTGGCCTAGCAACTTTTAGACCTGGGATCTCACCATCATTGGTAAAACACAGCAGAAAGTGGAATTATCTTGTTCTGAATCAAGGGCGTCATCGAGCACAAGTCATGGTTGGCTGAATGTTATGGGAAATGAAATGCTTTGTGAAGGTCATATTTTACCTTATCTTGCAGCTCCAGCATGGTTTGATTAACTTCTCTTCCATATGTTTTTTAGTTTTACCTAGTACTAGTAGAACCAATTGCGTTGAGAGTTGATAGTCTTTTTTTCACGCTCTTTTGATGATTCTTGGAAGGTTTGGTTTTAGGACTCGGGACAATGTTAGTGAGTTGAAAGGTCTACTGTAAGTAAATTTTGATAGGATGCTCCTGATTATGAAAAGAAGATTGTTAAATTAAAGCATAAAAAAATCTTTTTGTTACTTTTTTCAAAAAAAAAACATGTAACAAATATCATATACTTTAAATTTAGGTTGACAATATATCGTGCACTAAAAACAATATACCTAGACTTTCTATGCACGCATTATGCACCTTTATAAACGATTCCTGTACACAACTTCACATAGAAATTCTGAAAAAACTTAAATTTGGGGACGGGGCGGCTAGGTTTTCAGGTACTCCTGACCATTTCTAAGGAGGGTTTAGCAAGCTTTTGGAGACGTTTCAGAGATGAATCTGGATTTGATCTAATGTACCCAACAACCATCCTCTTGTCTTGTTGACAATATGGCTCCATTTATAAAAGAATGGTTGAAGAATAGAAACTTAGAGTCAATTAAATGATTGGAATTTCCATCCTGGAATATCTTTTACAACTTATCAAAGGAATTCAAAAATTCCGGGTCAGGGATTCCTTTTTTTCCAACAATAGAATAGATTTTCGAAAGTCACATAAATATGAATTACTTGAGGTTGATAAAGATCCATAAGAGATAAGAGAGTGAATGGGAGGTCCTTGCTTAAACTTTAGCTTCAGAAGAGAAAAATACATAAAAATGGGTAAAAGAAAGCTTACTTCAAGAGAAAGGTTGGAAAAGATGGATTTTGACCTATAAGCACAGTTTTTTTCCCAGAGAAAAGAACAATAATGTATTTTGTTTAAAGGGGTAACTTTTGGAAATTTAAAATCAAAATCTTTTAAACACATATGACAACTATCATATTTTTTAAAAATTTAGTTTGACAAGATATTATGAACAAAAAGAAATACACCTAGAATTTATATGCACGTGTCATGCATGTTTATAAACAATTGTGATATGAATCTCCTTGCGAAAACTCTGGATTGCGGAATTAAAATCTTTAACCGAATGAAGGGATTTGCAAATCTTCACCAAGTCGCACAAAATTCAAGAACAACTAGCCCTCAGGATTGCCCTCAATCTCGACTTTCTCCCTAACTAGCCCACGAGATTAGTTCATGAGGTTACTGGTACTTAATTAACCCTCGGATTAACCAGCAATGAAGATAGCACGCAAGCAATGAGTATAACTCAAAAATTGATATATTTGATTGATAAAAGTGTTTGTAGATCTCGAGCATACCCTCTATTTATAGGGTGAACATCTCAGCCAAAACCCTAATCACAAGCAGAATCTGAATCAACTTATGGTAGATTTAAGAAGGTAAAACCATATCTAACTAAGATACCTAAAATAACACATAATGGTTGAATTCTTCCAAGCTAAGTGGTTGATGAATATTGACTTATCTAATCTTACCAAATCTAATTCTAATCAGAATAAAAATGAATATTCTAAACCCTAGTTAAAATATAACCAAAACTCTTCTAAGCCAACTTGGTCGAATTAATGGGCCATATTCTAAAATGAAATAAATTACAAATGATCTCACTACCTCATTTAAAAACCCAGTGGGAAAAAGAGTAAAATGTTATCATTTTAAAATACTAAACTAATAAAATTATAATAAATGACATTTTTCATATCGTATATTTCCCTCCGAGGTCAACAATTTTTATCCTTGAAACATTAACGATCTTCAAAAATAATAGGGGATAAACATCCCAAGGCATCCCTGCGAAGTCCTGCTAATAAACGGTGATTGGACGCTGACTAGACAGTGACTGGAAGGCTGATGTGGCTCTTAACTGTTGAGATAAATAGAACTGGAGAGCACTCCCAATAAATTAAATTAACTTAAGAGATAATGATCAGTTCACGAGTGAAGCTATGGATCTTCTGACTCGTGCGTGTGCAACATTCGCCTTCCAATGTTGTGCATATGAGATGCACATGCCTGAATGTGTTCTTGCACATGAAGAACACGAGCGTCTTCTTCTTTGTTGGAACCTCTCCGCGCAGATTTCTCTTTGCTAGAATTACGTGGACCTTGTAGCGGGGAACAAAGAGTACTGACGTAGAGGATTATCGGCTATGGAGAACGAGGCTTGGAGAAAATAGCGGTGATGAAGCTACGTTGAGAAGAACGATGAAGCTTTGACGGCGAAGATTCATTCGGAGAAATGATAATGAATGGATCTTAATTGGACAGCGAGCTGATCGGCATTCAGATGAGGATAATAAGAGCAATAGTCGTGGATGATGTTGATCGATTCTGAGATGGAGCTGAGTGGCGGTGGCAGCATGTTGTCTAGTGACGGCGGACTTCTGCGTTCTTTTGTTTTTTAAAAAATAAAAATTAGCAAGAATGGAACTCTTGTCCATAGGTCGGTTGAGCACCCACAAATAGATTTTCTTTCTCCAAAAATAAAAGCATGGGGATGAAGGTACCAACTAATTTCCCCCTACGATGAGACTTGATGCCAACTGATGTGATGGTCGCAAAAACTTTTAACCTGGCTCTGATACCAACTAATATGAATCTTCCTGGGAAGACTCTGGATTGCGGAATTAAAATTTTTGACCAAATGAAAGGATCTGCAAACCCTCACCAAGTCGCACAAAATTTAAGAACAACTAGCCCTGGGGATTGCCCTCAATCTTAACTTTCTCCTTCAATCTTGACTTGGTCGAAGAATAGAAATTTAGAGTGAATTAAATGATTGGATTTGCAGTCCTAGGATATCTTTTACAGCTTATAAAAGTAATTAAAAAATAAATGATAATGGATTCCTTGTTTTCCAACAATAGGGTAGATTTTTTAAAGTCACATAAATATAAATTACTTGAGGTTGATGAAGATCCATAAGAGAGTGAACGGGAGGTCCTTGTGTAAACTTTAGGTTAAGAAGAGAAAAATATAGAAAGAAAAGTAAAGGAAAGCTTACTTCAAGAGAAAAGTTGGAAAAGATGGATTCTAACCTACAAGCACAATTTTTTATCCAGGAAAAGCACAATAATGAATTTTGTTTAAAGGGGTAACTTTTGGAAAATTTCATATCAAAAAGTCTGCAACACATATGACAATTATCTTTTAATAAAAAACAAATTTGGTTGACAAGATCTAGTGCACAAAAAGAAATACACCAAGACTTTATATCACTACTAGAAAA